>CM060389.1:33391262-33940179 GCA_030545235.1 Helianthus tuberosus | reverse complement strand
TATAATCTCAGCAATTAAACACCAAGATTAATTTTTTAAGGAAAAAAAAGCAAGATTAGCCACAGCGAATCCACTTTTTTCATGAGTTCAACTTGTCATAATTAAGCTCAAAATCCCCAATAAACACAATAAATCGTTAAACTGGAAAACATCATTACACACAGAGAATCCACTTTTTTCATGATTTCAACTTGTCCATTCTAAAAATCCACAATCAAGACGTTCATCAAACACCTTACGTGCACAAACCAACCCGATAAAAAATGCACAACAGAATAAAGTTTGGGGAACTCGAACCAAATTAGCATATTCAATAGTTTCATACGGAGTTCCCAGAACCCTAACCGGATAAAGGGCCCTTCCTGAAACCCTGATGCCTGCAATAGTCTTTCACCTACAGTTCTAAAAACCCAATTAGGAACAAAACAAAATGTACTCCAGAAAACCAAAAGTCCATACAGTTCTACAACACAATCTTGAAGATTTAAATCTAATCGAAGCGATAATCAAGAAGTAATAAACACATAACTTGAACAAATCTGGTAACGAAACAGACTCACAATTCACAAGCAATTTGGGGATACACGAGTTAACTTAATTATCATAATTCTCATGAATTATTTTTTCACTTGTATCCTACTTTATTACTTGATCAACACAATTTAATAATAAACAAAGATATCAAAAAACTTTCTTTTGTAGCAATAAAGGGGATTTTTAATTATGACTACACCAGGAGTGGAGATTCATGTTCGTCATAATGAAATTCTTATTCAAGATCATAAACAAAAAAGACTTTAAAGATACCTAATGTTTAGCCAAACACCTACGAATGGATCTGGTATCACAGGACGCAAATAAAGAGGCTATTAATTCTTATTCTTGTAAGGTTGCCTGGGCTTTGCCTTCTTCATATGTGAAATAGCAGTCAACACATGTGTGATAGAAGTCAACACCGCTTTTCTGCACCCACAACAACATATACACATTACAAACTCAGTAAAGCCAAGTAACAATTTAATAAGATCAATACCTAGGTGCAGTCCCACCCCCACTCATGATTCTTTGATTACCGTATGATTGTCAAAATCCATCTTCAACCCTTTTATGTTGGGGTTCGGAACAATCATATTTTGTGCCTCCCCTGAAAGAACCCTAACGCTGTTATCGTTTCTCTTCAGGCCACCAGCACCACCGTCACCATCTTCCTTTAGTCGAAGCACATACATATGTTATCATTTTAGTCGAAGCACATACATATCAATTTTGGGGTTAACGATGGAAGTTAGGGTTTACAAAACAATCATAAAAAGAACTATGAGATTTCGAATACTTGTTAATGAATTTGTTGAAATTAGGGTTAGAGATACACGTACCTTGATCTTTAGACATGAACAGGTTAAGCTTGAAGAATGAATGTTTCCGATGTACCATGGAGAAGGAGCATGTTCTACAATCGGGTTCACACATTGATGGAGGAGCGCATAGAGATTCAAAAAGAAACCCTAATTGTGTTTGTGATCTGAAGGGTGTAAAGCCGAATAAAAAAATGAATTTATAGTAGATCCAAATTCATAGGTCCGACCCGAATAACAAACGGATCCCGTGTGTTTTATCTTGAAATCGTGATTGTAGAAGCCATATATGATTTCCCTCCTAAACTAAATTGCCACATCAGCCAAGATGGCCAAATACAAATGCCACCTAGCCCAAATCCATCTCATTTATATATATATATAGATATGATTAGGATCATGAGTGAACAAGTTGTTGAGAGTGAACTAAGTGAACTAATCTTGGCCCTTGATTATTTTTTAGATTAAAAGGGTAAGATTGACATTAGTCAAGTACTTTTAATTAAAATCCCTTAATTTTCTTCTCTCTTAACTCTCTCTCTCTCTCTCTTTCATTTTTAATTATTTATCTGTTATTTTAATTATAATAGATTGAAGGGCTAATTTTTTTTTAAATAAATTTTGATGTTCCTTTTAAAATTAAATATTAAACCTAATTAAATTATGATTTTTAACATATGTGTATACAGGTCAGTATGTACAAGACTTATACACTTGTGTATTATTACATCTTGTTTTCACGAGTTAGTATAAACCAGATTTATACACTTGTGTATTATTCAAGTACATATGTGTATACGGGTCGGTATATACCAGACGTATACACCTGTGTATTATTCAAGTACATAGTGTATACATATGGATATATATCAGACTTATACACTTGTGTATTACTACATATTGTTTCCACTATACATCTTTTCATCAAACATTGATCTAATACATATATGTATAGAGAATGTAATTAAAATTTTTTAATTGTGTTCTAGCTGGAACAATATTTGATAATGTTTATAATTTTTTAAAATTATGAAATATTAAGTTAGGTAATATGTGAGAGAAAAAAATAGAGAATTTAATTAAATATTCTTTTAATTGAAAAGAGAAATCAGGAGAGAGGAAAAAATTAATTAATTAAATAAAGATAGAAATATATAATTATACCCTTGTGTCTATTAAAATATTTGTAAGTTACAAAAGATAATTACAATATTGCCATTAAAGAAAAAATCTAAATCTACAAAATCAATGGTCAGGATAAGTTCAGTTTGTTCATAAGTAAATCATTGTTCACTCATGAACCCTACCATATATATATATATAAAATTTTAAACTGGCAATTAACGAACTAAGGGAACCTTCGTCCACGTTGTATCCCGTTTTTATGAATTGATAGGGAATTTTAGTGTGACTGGTTTTAATTTGCCTTATAAGTTAATTTGACGGGTTTTAATTTTGTAAAATTAATAAACCTTCTTTTGACGGTTTATGTTTTGTAAAAGTTCCTAACTCTTTTTCTTATTATGGTAGATATATATATATATAGGGAGGAGCTCATGCGAGAACCACCATTATTGTGAGAACCGCGAGAATCAATGTGAACACAACCTAAAATAGCTAAAAAAACCTAAAAAAACCTAACCCCCACCCCCCCCCCCCCCAAAAAACCTAACCCCCCCAAGCTAAATGCTAAAAACTAAAACCCCCAAAAAACCTAAAAAACCCAACCCCCACCCCCCCCCCCCCCAAAAAAAACCTAAACCCCCTCCCCCCAAAAACCTAACCCCCCCCACTCCCAAGCTAAAATGCTAAAAACTAAACCCCCAAAAAACCTAAAAAAGTCTAAATTTTTTTTATGTTAAAATCGCTACTTTTAGAAGCAAAAAAAATAAAAATAAAAAAAAATTTAAAAAAAAATTTTTTTTTTGGCTTCGAAAAGTAGCGATTTTTTTATAAAAAATATTAAAATTTTTTTTTTGTGTGATTTTTAGCTATTTTAGGCATTTTTGGTTGTGTTCACATTGGTTCTCGCGGTTCTCGCAATAAGAGGTGGTTCTCGCATGATCTTCTCCCTATATATATATATATATATAGGGTCAGGATTTAGAGAAAACGCTCAAAAGTGTGAGAACGGTGAGAACGCTTATGGGTCGCCCGATCAAAACAATCTATGGACTAGATGACGCGGTGGCGTTTTCGTAAATAACATCACTTTTATTACTATGGCGCGCTTCATTAAGGGTAAAAAAAGTCTTTTGACTTCGCCCCACAAAACGCCATCTCATGAAATTAAAACGCCAAACATATAGCACACAAAATTCTAACTAAAAACGCCACTAACTCTAAAACATTTACGAACTTGCATGTGCAGTAGCTGCTCACGTGGCTTTCTCAACATGGAAAATTACAATATTGCCCCTGAATTGAAATTATAGCATTGCCAGTCTACTTTTTTTCCCAACTTTTTTTTCTAATTGTCTTGCAAGTCTTCTTCTTTAGGATTCATTGTGAAGCTCGAATTCACGACATCTACGTCGACCACCGGAAAACGAGAACACTGCAGCGATAGTTCCTTAGTTGAGTCTCCTCCTTCGTTCCCGATGCAACAACCCTCGAGTCACAGCCGCAACTTACAAAGAGGAGGTGGTGAGTGAGTTATGATAAAAGAGGTGGTGGTAGACGTGGCGACAGGTAGGGTTAAAAAAGAAAAACAGAAGCAACAACTTACATTGACAAAATAGATGATGAAAAAACCCAGCAAAAGAAACCTTTAGATCCAGATCAAAAGCAGAGACCCAAAAGACCTAAACCTACCTGCGATAAGAAGGGCGAAGCAGTTGTAGTTGAAAATTTCATGTGGAGTTCATCAAAGGAGATATATTTGTGGCGATTCTAGAGAAACCACGTCGGACCGTTTAACATAATCAAATATTTGAGTGATTTCGCCGGCTAAGAAGAAGCACCAGACACGGGCTGTTATATGTTGTCGGTATGGTGCAGTGGCCGACGGTTGGACCGGAAGGAAAGAGGTTGTGGGCCTGTGGCGGTGGTCCTACAGAGATATAAATAGTTTAGGGTTTAGAGATAGAGAGATGAGACACGAGAGACGTAGTTACAGAGATGAATGCGGCGGTTTGGTGGTGGTGGTGCTACAGTGGTGGTGGTGATGTTCCGGCGGTGACAGTGCTGCGGGCGGCGGTGATGGTGATTGGTGGTTGTGGCAATGTTGTGGTGGTATTGTTTTTGTTAAAGTGACTGACAGAAAGAAAATGAGATGTAGATTTCCAGCACATAGTTTTTTTCTAAAAAAGAACATGGTTTTTGAAAACCACTTAGAAAATAAAGTCTTTCAGCTACTTTATTCTTCTGCCCTCTCTATATTTGTAGTTGTACAGAGGTTACATTTATTAATAATTTTAATTGTTTGTATGATCTGATTTGTTATTTAATTAAAATTAAAATAATAATAATTATTAACTATTTTCTTAATATATGCTAATTACTTTTAATTTAGAGAGCATTAAATATGACAATTAGATTTATTTGCCACTAAATTTATAGGATTTTTACTACACAAGTGCCACCCCCATATTAAAAAAAGCTTCTATGATTTGACAACTACTGTACAACCATTAATGACTACTACAAAAAGTCATATTTTTTACATAAAAAAACGTATTTGTGTAGATCATTTAGAGATGGCCCATTAGAAAAAAAATGAGCATAAAAAAATCAATTACATAATTGTTTTTTAACACAAAATTGTTTGTCATATGGAAAACTTTTTTTCCCATATCTGTCGTGACTGAGTGCAATAAAATTATTCATGGCCTAGTGTTGTATATACGATTGTACAAAAAACGAATTACATTTGTGACTGTGTGCATTATTTAAATTGTTAAAAAGCAATAATATAAAAATGTGAAAGGTTTCTAGGCTATACAATAAGTATTACATTATATATAACATTTTACAAAAAAAAGTACAAAAAAATAACGTTACATTTTCTGTATAATTTCAAAAAATGTAAACACCCAGTAAACAAGAAAAATGCTTGTTTTTTTACCATTTAAAGAAAATCCACATACATAAAAGTGTAACGCGTTTTCTTTTGATGTAATTCTCCAGTTTCAGTTTTTATATACATCAGAACTTTTATTTCTTTTTTATATACATCTATATTTGTATTACATAAAAATGTAACATATATTTTTTAATTATCAATTTATGCCACATTTGTAATAACACACTTTATTTCTGTAACATAAAAATGTTACGTAGAAACTTAACATATAATTTTTACATGACCAAATGTTACATAGAAACGTAACATATAATTTTTACATGATCAATTTACGTAACATATGTAACACTTTTTTTGTAACACAAAAAAATGTAACACTTTGTTTATGTAACAGACACTTTACTTTTACATAAATCTGGAAAAAAAATTGACAACACACTTTATTTTACAATAATCTAAAAAAGTGTAACAATGCACTTTATTTTCTGTAACGAGGCATTATTTCTGTAACACAAAAAAATGTAACAGACATTTTTTCTTTGATTGATTATTACATTTCTAACAAAAAAAAAAAGTAAAAACACACTTTGTTTCTGTAACAATCACTTTATTTTTACAATAATCTGGAAAAAAATATAACAACACACTTTATTTTTACAACAAATCTAAAAAAGTCTAACAATGCATTTTATTTTCAGTAACATGCATAATTTATGTAACACAAAAAAATGTAACATGCATTATTTTCTTTGATTGTTACATTTCGTAACTAAAAATTGCAAATCTGAAAATTACAAAAAGTTGGAGATCTACAAAACACAAAAAATGAAGATCTACAAAAACACAAACATACTTATGGATCTGGAATATCATGTTCAACATCAAACATCTTCAACATCTGAAACATCATCTTCAACATCAGATTTGTTGACCACCGCCGGATCTTGAAACCACCATCGGGTCTTGAACCACTCAAAGCACTAACTTCGCTAAGTAAACGAGTGGTTTTTGGTGATGATTTGTGGTGGATCAATGGATAAGAAGAAGAATTTTAAACTACACCGTCACTGGGATTTTACGCTTGTAGATCTAGAGTTTTGGTGGTTGATTATGAATGATTTTGATAAGAAGAAGAATAATGAAATTAGATATGGAAAAACGGATATCCAGAGAGATAGAAAGAGAGAGAGGAATGAAGAATGAAATTATGAATGATCTTGAAACACGTACATCTATAACCTCAAAAAATGTGAGCACAAAACAACTTTTTAGACATTTAATATACTGTGCTTGTTTCATGCAAATTTCCAAATCTACCCTTTATCACACTTGATACAAGAAACACGTGGATGCTCCTTGTCCACATACATGGGTTTACTGGGTTTTCTTAACTGGGGTGAGTTTTCTTATTATAATTAGCCTATATATATATATATATATATATATATAGGGGATGGTTCAAATGAAAACCACTTTTATTGTGAAAACTCGAAAACTAACTAAAAAAAGCCTAAAAAACACACCAAATTTTTTTTCCAATTTTTTTTTTGTATTACACATGTGTAATACTACACATGTGTATGTGTACTACACATGTGTAGTATTACACATGTGCAATACAAAAAAAGATTTTTTTTTTTGAAATTTTTTTTATATACTAAAAGTGATGAAAATTATTATGCAAAAAAAAAAAAAAAAATTGGTATGTTTTTAATTAGTTTTTGAGTTTTCACAATAACTAGTGGTTTTCATTTGAACCTTCCCCTATATATATATATATATATATATATATATATATATAGGATTAGGATCATGAGTGAACAAGTTGTTGAGAATGAACTAAGTGAACTAATCTTGGCCCTTGATTTTTTAGATTAAAAGGGTAAGATTGACATTAGCCAAGTACTTTTAATTAAAATCCCTTAATTTTCTTCTCTTTTAACTCTCTCTCTCTCTCTATTTCATTTTTAATTATTTATCTATTATTTTAATTATAATAGATTGAAGGGCTAATGTTGTTTTTAAATAAAATTTTATGTTCCTTTTAAAATTAAATATTAAACCTAATTAAACTATGATTTTTAACATATGTGTATACAGGTCAGTATGTATAAGACTTATACACTTGTGTATTATTACATCTTGTTTTCACGAGTTAGTATAAACCAGATTTATACACTTGTGTATTATTCAAGTAAATATGTGTATACGGGTCGGTATATACCAGACGTATACACCTGTGTATTATTCAAGTACATAGTGTATACATATGGATATATATCAGACTTATACACTTGTGTATTACTACATATTGTTTCCACTATACATCTTTTCATCAAACATTGATCTAATACATATATGTATAGAGAATGTAATTAAAAATTTTTAATTGTGTTCTAGCTGGAACAATATTTGATAATGTTTATAATTTTTTAAGATTATAAAATATTAAGTTAGGTAATATGTGAGAGAAAAAAAATAGAGAATGTAATTAAATATTCTTTTAATTGGAAAGAGAAATCAGGAGAGAGAAAAAATTAATTAATTAAATGAAGATAGAAATATATAATTATACCCTTGTGTCTATTAAAATATTTGTAAGTTACAAAAGATAATTACAATCTTGCCATTAAAGAAAAAATCTAGATCTACAAAATCAATGGTCAGGATAAGTTCAGTTTGTTCATAAATAAATCATTGTTCACTCATGAACCCTACCATATATATATATATATATATATATATATATAGGATTTAGAGAAAACGCTCAAAAGTGTGAGAACGGTGAGAACGCTTATGGGTCGCCCGATCAAAACAATCTATGGACTAGATGACGCGGTGGCGTTTTCGTAAATAACATCACTTTTATTACTCTGGCGCGCTTCATTAAGGGTAAAAAAAGTCTTTTGACTTCGCCACACAAAACGCCATCTCATGAAATTAAAACGCCAAACATATAGCACACAAAATTCTAACTAAAAACGCCACTAACTCTAAAACATTTACGAACTTGCATGTACAGTAGCTGCTCACGTGGCTTTCTCAACATGGAAAATTACACTATTGCCCCTAAATTGAAATTACAGTATTGCCAGTCTACTTTTTTTCCCAACTTTTTTTTTCTAATTGTCTTGCAAGTCTTCTTCTTTAGGATTCATTGTGAAGCTCGAATTCACGACATCTACGTCGACCGGAAAACGAGAACACTGCAGCGATAGTTCCTTAGTTGAGTCTCCTCCTTCGTTCCCGATGCAACAACCCTCGAGTCACAGCCGCAACTTACAAAGAGGAGGTGGTGAGTGAGTTATGATAAAAGAGGTGGTGGTAGACGTGGCGACAGGTAGGGTTAAAAAAAGAAAAACAGAAGCAACAACTTACATTGACAAAATAGATGATGAAAAAACCCAGCAAAAGAAACCTTTAGATCCAGATCAAAAGCAGAGACCCAAAAGACCTAAACCTACCTGCGATAAGAAGGGCGAAGCAGTTGTAGTTGAAAATTTCATGTGGAGTTCATCAAAGGAGATATATTTGTGGCGATTCGAGAGAAACCACGTCGGACCGTTTAACAGAATCAAATATTTGAGTGATTTCTCTGGCTAAGAAGAAGCACCAGACACGGGCTGTTATATGTTGTCGGTATGGTGCAGTGGCCGACGGTTGGACCGGAAGGAAATAGGTTGTGGGCCTGTGGCGGTGGTCCTACAGAGATATAAATAGTTTAGGGTTTAGAGATAGAGAGATGAGACACGAGAGACGAAGTTACAGAGATGAATGCGGCGGTTTGGTGGTGGTGGTGCTACGGTGGTGGTGGTGATGTTCCGGCGGTGACAGTGCTGTGGGCGACGGTGATGGTGATTGGTGGTTGTGGCAATGTTGTGGTGGTATTGTTTTTGTTAAAGTGACTATGACAGAAAGAGAAGGAGATGTAGATTTCCAGCACATAGTTTTTTTTCTAAAAAAGAACATGGTTTTTGAAAACCACTTAGAAAATGAAGGCTTTCAGCTACTTTATTCTTCTGCCCTCTCTATATTTGTAGTTGTACAGAGGTTACATTTATTAATAATTCTAATTGTTTGTATGATCTGATTTGTTATTTAATTAAAATTAAAATAATAATAATTATTATCTATTTTCTTAATATATGCTAATTACTTTTAATTTAGAGAGCATTAAATATGACAATTAGATTTATTTGCCACTAAATTTATAGGATTTTTACTACACAAAAAAATATTTTATTGGTCAATGATATTCCATATTAATAATGTGATTAAAGACGTTTTTAACTTTCATTTTTGTTATCAATGGCGACCCTCTAACGAGAAAGGACTCTCTGACGTAAGGAAAGAGAGTTTAAATTGTCTGGTGGGTCGCACGTTTTTTTTACTTATTTGTTTTTCTTTTTATTTTCTCTTTTATTATTACACCATTTTTTTAAACATTACGTTTTTTTTCCGATTTATTTAGTAACGTATAAAGACATATTTTCTGCCTTTTGGAATATATCGTCATTAAGTATATATTTTTTCGATTTTCAAAAGCAAACGTCGCAAGGCACTACTAAAAGATAAGAGTTATCACGCCGCGTAGAGCGGGTATCACCTCTAGTTAGATATAAAACGCCAAACTTAATTATAATAAAATTGCGCCTAAAAAACCGCCAAAAAAATCCTATATATACAACATCTCAGACCTTCAATTAAAAACACACACAAAAACCCCCAAACGCCATATTTAATATATACCATTCGTCTTAGAAACGCCAAAAAACCCAAACTTCAAATATCTTCTAAACCAAAACGTTTATTTGAAATTCATTTTGGTTCTCTGTAAGGTTTCACTCAATGTAATGGACAAAAATCCTTAAGTGAGGATATTGCCCATTTCATTGAGTAAAATCTTATTAACTTTATCATCAACTTCCTTCCAATTTATAACGCCAAAACATACAACAACATTATTGAACTTTGTTGTCAATAAAGTTTAGCTGTATGGACAACATTGTCAGTTATCTTTCTTAACCGAGGATTAACAATGTTGTCCATCTCATACAGCAAAACATTATTGATTTTAGCATGATCAAATTTTGAGGTTTAAGATGCTTTTGTTTAGTGGCGTTCTTTTTATCGGTAAAACGCCAAAATTTAAAAATCAAACATCGTTTCATTTGAAAATTCAAGATTGTTGGCTGAAAGGGTGTAAACTCAATAACATTTTGCTGCATGAAATGGACAAATATTATAGAAAAAGAGGTTGATTTCAGACTTTGTGCTTCCACACGACGACAAAAAAACTATTTCAAAAAACAAAAATAAAAAAATCATACGAAAGTCGAAACAGCCAGTGAAGATGCTTCAAAAGAAGAAAGAGACTGCTGACAGTGAAGATTTGGAAGATCAATATATATATTTTAATTTTCTTTTTCAGTTGATTGTTATATAATAACGTCATATCTAATTAAAACGCCACAAAGACAAATGCTTGTCAAAACGCCAACATGCCATAAAACGCCCCAAAAACTACCAAACCATAATAAAATTAATTTGGACAAGAATTATAAACCCCCCCCCCCCCCCAAAAAAAAAAAAACAAAACAAAAAAAAAATAAATAAAAACTAAACTTGAAAATGTAACTAGAAACAATAACTACAAATCAGTAAAACTGAAGAGAGGGAAAATTTATTATATTAGAATTTAAAACGCCAAACTTGAAATATGTGACGTGTTACAGACTTTAGAGATAAATCTTATCAAAAACAATAATTACAAACAGTAACTGAAACGACGAATACTTTATTATAATAATGCACCGCCTACCTTACGCGCCAAAAAGACATCCTATAAAATGATACGTCTCAGCAACTTCCATTTAATCAAACAAAAAAAAAAAAAAAAAAAAAAACAAACGCCAATACTACTAAATACCACTCACTGTAAAACGCCAAAAAATAAAAAAATCAAAGATGGCTAATATGCTTTCTTGGATATTCAGTATTGTTTTTCGTGAAGTTTCACTGAATAAATTGTTAGCAGAGGGGAGTAACTCAGTAAGATTTTGCTACATGAGATGGATAAAAATTCAAGAAAAAGATACTGATGACAGTCATATGTCATTTTGTATTCTTTGTTCTTTAAGAAGGGTTGGATGAGGAGAAGAGATCAATGACACTGAAGAGTGAGATTATTATAAAGATGAAGAAAAAGCAAAAAACCCACCCACACGTCATAGATCTATGTCCCCAAACATCCACAAAAAGCCACTTCAACAGACGAGCAGGCAAAATAATCAAACCGATGGGTTTGTTAAGTTTTACATAAAACGCCATATATTTGGTGACATTTCTTGTACTATTAAAGACGAGAGAGACTGATGACAGTGAATATTGTGAAGAAAGATCCGACTAAGAATTTTAATTTATTTTCTTCGCTTCTATTTTTTTCCCTGTGGTTGTAATATAATCTTACAATTGTAAAACAACCAAGATACCACAAACACCAAAATGTATATAAAAATAATAGAACAATGAGCCA
Source organism: Helianthus tuberosus (assembly GCA_030545235.1). Lineage (NCBI taxonomy): Eukaryota > Viridiplantae > Streptophyta > Magnoliopsida > Asterales > Asteraceae > Helianthus > Helianthus tuberosus. The sequence goes on along the minus strand of CM060389.1, from coordinate 33,928,265 downwards.
TCTTGTTTAAAACGCCTTGAAAAACGCCATTCAGATAGATTTCCTGACCCCCTTGGGTTCCAATGGCATACGATTTGAATAAACGCCATAAACGCCAAAATGTTAATACAATGAAACCATTAAACGCCATTAATTATTGAATTTGGTTAACAACAAAAATCTTAAACCCCAAAAAATAAAACAATATTGTGAAAAGCGGAACTGGAAAAGCAAAATATAAAAGGACAAAAAGCCCCTCCGTCCTTCTCTATGTCGAGTGACACGTGTTGGGCAAGGATGCGTTCTCACCGTTCTCACACTTTTGAGCGTTTTCTTCTGATCCCGTTATATATATATATATATATGGGAGCGCTAAAATGAAAACCACCTCCAGTTGTAAGAACCGCGAGAACCAGTACCTAACCATTAGATCAACAAAATGGATAGAATAGATTAAAAGTAACTAAAATTAATATTAAATACATCTTGTCTTATTATTTCTTTAATATTTTAATTCAAAAGGGTAGTTTAGTAAAATTACTCTTTTATTGTCCTTTTGTCTTTATTAATTTTTTATTACTTTTTTGTTTTATTATATTACTTTATATTTTTTAAAAAGAATTTTTTTATTAAAAGCATTTTTAAATTCAAAATTTTTTAACAAGACAATTTTTTTGCGCGCCGGTTTTTGTACGCTGTTTTTACGCACGGCATTTTCACGCATCGATTTTTAACGGGTCGTTTTTGCACGCTGTTTTTTACGCTCGATTTTTTCAAGCGTCGTTTTTTACATCCCGTTTTAACGCGGCGTTTTTTACGTTCCGTTTTTTTGCGGCGTTTTTATGCGCCACATTCACGCCCCTTGTTTAGGCGCCGTTGTGTCACACGTTTTTTTACGTTTTACAACTTACGTAGAAATTTTTTTACGTTTTACGTTAAAAAATTTACGTTAAAAAGTTTACGTTTTACTTTTTAAACTTTTTACGTTAAACGTTAAACTTTTTAAACTTTTTACGTTTTACGTTAAACTTTTTAAACTTTTTACGTTTTACGTTTTATGTTAAACTTTTTACGCTTTACGTTCTACGTTAAACTTTTTACGTTTTATGTTAAAAAGTTTACGTTTTACGTTAAAAAGTTTACGGTTTAACTTTTTTTATTTTACAAAAACTTTTTTACGCAAAATGAACGCGCCCAGAAATCACAAACTCGGTAGGTGTCTCAGATAGATTGTTATCATTATCGACTGGGGGAGAAAAATAAAAAACCAAACAACATCAAAACAATGTGTATCTCGAAAAAAAACGGGGCTTGGCTCAGATTTTCCGATAATCAAAAGGCTGCAAAGTGGGGTTGTAGGTTCAAAAACCTACCCTCCACCATCTTTGCCGCGCCATCGTCATCAAAATCTATGTTTTTTATTTTATTTTTTTTGCATCATCGCCCCCCCAATCCATCAACGGCAAAACGAGATATGGAGACCAACAACATCAAAACAATGTCATCAACGGAAAAACGAGAACTAGAGACCAGATCGCCGGCAACAATGTCAACCACAACACCGTTCAAACCCACAAAATTTCAAAGAAACTCACATTTTTTTACAACAGACCAATCCCAGAAAAATAAAAAAACCCCCAAGAAATACCAACAGAATCAAAGAATCCAAACCTAAACCAAAACTCAAACCAAAATTCAAACCCACAAAATTTCACCTGCATCATCACCATCAAAATCACCTGCATCATCACCATCAAAATTTCAAAGAAACCAAAATCACCATCAAAACAATTAATTTTAGAGATATTTATTAAAAACCTAAATTTTTATTTGCTCGAACTCAAACCTGCATCCGGCTTCACCGGCTCAGCCACCGACCGTGCGGCGGCGGCATCCACCGGAGACGGCGATCGGAAAGGCATCTTATGGATCTGAACAAACATCATAACTAAATGACAACAATCGATGTTGCTGCTCCGCCGGACTTGTGGTCGCCGCCGATGGTGCTGCTCCGCCGCCGCCGATGTTCTTGCTCCACCGGACTTGGGGCCGGAGAAGGAGGGTGTACATTGGGGGAGGGGGTGCGGCATAAACCAATCACCACCACTATTCACTGTAGCCGGTGGGCATCTCCGTCGCCGGCAGCCGCTAAAAACACAAAAGAGATGGTGTCAAGATGAAGGATGATGGTGGTGAACGAAGTTTGTGAGAGAGAAATGAGGGAATTCAAATTTTGGGGGATGGTGATAAATGTCTGTGAATCAGACTAAAAAGACAAGAGAGAGAAAGCAGACATTAACGAAGAGGAGAGAGGAGAGAACTTTAAATGAAGAGAGAGAAGGGGGGATTTGACATTTGGGGTAAAAGACCGAAATACCCTTTTAGTTGTTTTCATCTGATTGGTTGAGAGTGGTTCTCGCGGTTCTTACAACTGGAGGTGGTTTCTATTTCAGCGGCTCCCTATATATATATATATATATATATATATATATATATATATATATATATATATATATATATATATAAAAGAAACACACCGTCATGTGAATCAATTCAGTTTGAAATGGTTCTAAAATCATCATCAAACCAAACCTTCAAATGTTGCATCTTCTGGCAAAAGTAACCTCCATGATCGGATAGCATCACCATTTTGTTAACTCAACGACGTCTAATCATGACATCTTCGAATTAGAGCACTGCCGTAATTGTGTGAAGTCATCTGAGCTATCACATCAGATCCAACCACAACCTTCATCTTTGCTCGCCAGTTTAACACAACCGCTAGCAATATCGTTCCCATTTTCGGGATTCAACGGCCACCATCTTCCATTCAGTAGTTCAATTGCAGTGGTCCAAGACCAATCAGAAGTGCTCTTATCTCAGTTAAGCAGGAAAAGACAACATGGCAACCAAACGCAACCACCACCTCAAGCCTTTGTCTATCTCGTCTTCTAAATACCCGTCCTTTTTACGATCACATAAAAGATATTACACAGACCTTTTAGAATCATCAATGGGTTAGACATATTTTGTTTTCTGTAGCCGATAACTTAGTTCCATTTCAGAGAAGTCAGGTACATCAACAGCGCCCACTACACTTCAAAACAAATAGGTACACAAATAATTTGTATTGCATGCGTTAACATTCATAATACGCAGGTACCACTGAAACAACAACCCCACAAGTCAAGGATGATAACAAAGGGAAAAGTACGGCTTCCACTGAACCATCCTTAAGTGATTGTCATCAACCAAAGGATTCACCAACAAATCAAAAGAAAAACAACTCACCTGGTACACCCACAACAACTTTCACTATTCATATAGTTTACGGCGTATACACAATCCACGTTATTTGTATTAACAAAAAATGGTTTCTTAGCTACGTTCACACACACATTCAACATAATCAAAGAAATAGAGAAGACCCGTGGATGTATTGGTACGACGTCCATACCACTAAACACCCCAGCTCACCAGTAAACTAACGAATAAGACGATTGGGAGGATGATGAACAGTGGACAACCAGTATGGACGAAATCAAGGAGAAATTCAAATCTTATTTAAATTGATCATACTATCTCGTTCGACGTGGTTACTATGGTCCCCCGATTTAAAATAATTTGTCAATGACTTTCAGACGACCTTTTCTTCTTACCTTTAAGCATTTTAGCACATTTTTGGGCCATTTGGCCAGAAATCAAATGATCACTTTTTTATACAAACAAATTGGGAAGTCCATATTAAAAATTAAATAAATAAACAAGCCTACTACTAAAGTAGTAAAAAACAAACAAATAACTAAATGAAAAAAGAAACATGAGGTCGAGTTTGGTAATGATTTCCACTTCCATTATCTCGTTTACCAACTATTGTATTCTTGGTTTTTATGTCAATTATGCAATTCATGAATTGATATATTAATGATACCACCACAATACTTTAAAAGATAAACCAGGTTAAACAAACCATGCAAACCGCAGGCCAACAACGATTACACCTTAACTTTAGGTTTCATTTATGATACTGATTTCCAGTTAATTTTATTCAGTCCTAGGTGATATGCTATATTTGTTCTTTCATCCAACCATTGTTACGCATTTCAAGTTAATTTATCATAACTCACATGTTTCGTTATGTAAGATAAGAGTGACATATTGGGTTTTGTAACTAACAAACTTCATGCTTAAAAGTCAACATTTATAATACATATCATAAATGAATATGATATCAGTCGAGATACCCGCCGCAACGCGCGAGCTTTCTCATTTCTTTACAAAGAATTATTGATCTTGTTATTTGTGACGTACTTTATTTTTTTTTTTCAATTTATTTATAGTTTCAAAATAATTGTTTTCACATAATTAAAATCTATGTTGTCAAGGCTCATTTAGGCGCGCGTCTAAACCCACTTTTCAGGCCCATCTCAACCTTGTTGTTTCGCTTCAAAAGCCCCACTTTCAAGCCCTCAGACGCATTTTCAGGCCAAATTCAAAGAAACACACCTGAAACAACTATAAGAACCATAAATCTGAAAGCAACCTAAAACAACTTAAACTAGCCCTAAAGAAGCCTAAAACATGTCCAAAATCCCTACAAGTTGTATTTTTATACTAAATGACTCGCCTAAAAGAGCCCTCGCTTTTTAAGCGCCTTGCATTGAGTCCCAAGTCTCACCCTATACGCCTTGAGTGCACCTTACGCCTTTGAAAACTATGATTAAAATATAAATACATAATAATAATAAAAATAAACAATTGCATCCATGGTACCTTACAAGCATAATGAAAAAACAGAATTAACTATTATGAATTAGCATCAAAGGTGTGCATTTGCGTGTTGTAACATGTGCAGAAAACATTTCATGGGCTTCAAAAGTTTGTACGGTGGGATTATCGGTTGCCGCTTGTCCTAATGAGGTGTCTTTTCCTCTCCTTTTATTTGCTTTTCCTGGGTCTTTTATTTTTACTTCTTGCATTTCTACCGATTCGGTGTTCGACACCCAGGTAGTTTGCCCGGTGTATAATCCCGGTGTTTAATTCCAGTTCTTCTTTAGCTTTGCAGGTTTTTTATGGTCTACAAGGGTTGATTATCTCCTTTCTTTTTGTTGTTGTGCAGGAAAATGGTTTAGCATTGTCTGGACATTGTTCTGATTTGTTGGGAGTGTTAATTTGGTGAGTTTCTTGGTTTGTTGTTAGGGCATTTGCTTTTGTTTATTTAAGGGTTATTGAATTTTAGGGTTATATTTGATGCATGTTTACTTGGCAATTTAAACTATGGCATTTATAAATTTGATTATTAGTTAAGAGGAAGGGACTAACTCAGTCGACTGACATACAAAAGTCAAAAAATTGTCATAAATTAAACTTTAACACATATCACAAATTCACAATCGTAATTAAGAAAAATGAAAAAAAGGAACAACTTGAAAAAAGAGTGTAGATTTCTTAGCTATGTAACCATGTCCAGAATTCATGTTCCTTAGTACCAGGATTAACCATAAGACCTAAGCTTATGCAAAGAAGATAGCACATAGGTGAAAGAATGGAATAATTTATGGATTTGGAGTTGGAGATAGATATGGAAGATGTGGAAGTTAGAAGAATGCCATTGAAAGGGTAGGATGGTTGTTCACACAAGGGGTAAATCTGAATTGCAACGTGAAGTACAAGGGTTTAAGCAAATAGTACAACACCAAAAGGCATAGAAAACATTTTAAGTGTTGGCGTGCTTGCTTGGCAAAGTTACAGAGAGAGTGGGTTATGACTTTATGAGAGTGATATATGATGATCCTTCAACAATATATTTTTTTTTGAACGGCGATATTTCTACAACAGGCGATAGAGATCGCACCTACCCTATAACTCGGGTAGGCCCCTCCGCCCCACTCCGGCATCCAAGGCTATGTTGTCTTAACCGGGCCCACGCTTGGTGCATCAGAGTTTGGCTAAGGCGTTCCCCGAGAAAATTTCCAGCCCACTGCCCACCCGATTAACCGGGAGCGTGTAGTTGCACCCTCCACAAGAGTCGGGGACTCTCTGGAGTAAATGCACTGTAATAGAAAACTCGGGGTGGCTCCCGGGTTTCGAACCAACTGGCCCTCCACCCGTTCATTGCCATTCCCCCAAATGTGATGGGTGTGGGGATCGAACTTGGCCATCCTAGGAAAACCAAATCCTTTCCACCACTCCACCACAAGTGGAGGATCCTTCAACAATATATAATTTTGATGTTTGGTACCTTCTTTTAGAAAAAAAAAAACCAAATTATGAAGGGTATACAATATATTATAAAGAGCCAGTGAATGAAGGGTGAGAGCAGAAATCACGGAAAGGAAAACTTGGGTTTTAGACCATGGGGTATGGTGGGGCGGGGGTTTGGGGCGTGGCCCGACACGTGGCGTGGGTGGGCTTCGCTGGGCTGACCCACATTGAGGACGGTATGGTGGGGAGGGGGTTTGGGGCGTTGCCAGCCCAAACCTCCATATTTATATTTTTTATAAACAAACGGCTACTTGTCTTGGCCAATGAGATCCCGCCATGTCATCTTGATAGCCCCGCCCAACGCCCAGGCCGAAATCCCCGCTCAAGGGGCCACGCCGAAACCTAAGCCCATCCGGGATGGTGACTTGGGCGTTTGTACCCAACCCCCGCCCCATACCCCATAGTCTTATAGAAAAGAATGAAAGATGATGGGTCGCTGTCCTCATGAGAGTTTGAAGTTTTCTAAATAAATTAAATTAAAAATAAAGTTTAAAAGACAGACATAGATAGCTTCGGCAAAGGAATATGAATGGTTCTAGGAGTGGGCGCGTTACAGCAGTGTGCCTATCTTTTTTCGATGCATAACGCTGGTTCCAGAGTCTTACCAGCGTCGGAAACGACGTCGGAGGTGATGACCAGGATCTGTAGGGTGTTGTTACCTTTTGCTGCGGAGACATTGCATGTCCCCGATCTGTACACCGAAATAGAATCATCGCCTAATCATATGGGTGGTGACAGTGATTTATTATATATATATATTTAGCTATATATTTTTCTTATTTTGCTTTAAGTTTTCGTAGTGATTTATTATTTAAGTTTAGGACAAATGAGCGTAAACACTATATATCTCATAGAGCTCTTTTAACAAGTGTTTGCACAGTCCTAAAACATTTGAACAGTATTGTGAAAAAATGAGATGAAACAACTTAGAACCGATAATGTAAGTATGTAACCACTAACCATTGTTAAAATATAAACCTGCATATTTAACCAAAGTTGTAGAGATTGCTAGGTGTTTATATGTAAAGCTGCATATGTATTTGGGCTGGCATGGTGATTAATTATTTGAAGTTTTCCTTTGTTTTTTGCTTTTCCTTTTTATTTGTTTGGGTTTCCTTTCATTCTTTATATATATATAGGCCGGTTAACGTACAAGAGGCCTTATTTTTAATGTGCAATTTCATGTTTACGCCATGAGATTTCATCATCTACCCACCCCATGCGGTTTTTTTCACATTCCATGCATGCCATGAGATTTCATAAAGTCGGTTTGGGTTGGTTTTTAGCCGGTTTTTGCCCAAAAAAAAGAAGGTTTTTTACCAGTTTAAACTGTTTTTTTTTAAACCTCCGTTACTAATGTAATCTTCCTGTTACTTATTACTTACAGAATCAATTCGGTGCGCCAAAAAAGCACACGAGGACTGATTTACCAACAACAAGCATTTTGATCGGCTGCACATAATGAAGACTAGGCAGCCAGAAGCATAACCAAGGCATTGCCTTAATGAAGCTTACATAGATACACAACTTTTGTACAACTTATCCACATAACACACTAGGTGTTAGTACGCAAAGTTGTAGCCAACTCTAAACTCTTTTGTACATCTTTGATATGTAGGCTAGGCAATGTGACTACTGCTATGATATATATGATATGTTAGTTTAGTAACCAGGTGTGAACCTTATCCACCGAGCTATTCTTCAGGTTTTCAAGTTTACTCAACTTTCTACGCCGTGTTTTTACGCCGCCGCAACGCGCGGCGGGTAACAAACCTAGTTGTTAGTAAAGAAGAAAAAATTGCCATGATGTATGTACTTCATTTGAATACATCTCTCCTTAGAAAATAACAATACAATTACATTTTATTAAAGCTGGGTTGGTCTGGCATTATTTTAACAACATATATAACAATTTTTGCTAGAGTCTCATGTGTAATTTAGTGTTTTTCTAGACATTTTAGCAAGGGTGTTGTTCCTTTTAAACTTTAAAATGGAGCTACAATTGCAACATAATTTTTTTTTTTATTGAAAATAAAAGAGGCAGAAAGAAGTTAACCTATGTGAACTGTGAAAAAAGTTGACCAAATTCTGCCTACATAAGAGTTGTAGAGATCATAGAATACAGGTGTAAAAAAAGTTGATGCATAACCTGTAGATAGATCAAAGGATTAAAGAGACAAATTGTGTGAATATTGTTATTTATTTACCAGCAAAATGGCACCAAGATAACTACCAAATATGAAACCAAAGCCTTGAAGAACAATCATTGCCACAACGACATGTTTGGTATGTTCAAAAGAAGGCTCGGGTTTAGTTGATAAAATTATACATATTTTATTTTTTAATGTTAAAGTAAATTAAGATGAACCCATGCATAGAAGTATAGAATGACGATGAGGACCAAAAAATAAATTGAACTCATCTCTCTACACAATCTATAAGGCTATGTGGCATGGTGATGGTTCTTTTTTGGAGGATGGTCTGTCACGTAGGCGACATGTAGATCGGGTGTGAGGATAGGGCAAAGAGCATGGAGGTATGAAAATGGGGGATGCACCTAAAATATATGTATATGGTGTATGTATATATGTGTCGTGTGAGGAGTTTTTGTCCTCTAGTGGGACGACTTGAACGGCCTGGAGAAGCTAGGGAGGACGCAGCCGGTGGGGTAGGAAATGGGGGGAGGAGCGGCGCCGCACCGGGATGGAGGGGGGACAGACCTCATACCGGGGGAGCCTAATATAATAAAGGAATGTTGATAAATTCTAGGTGTCAAAATTCTAACCCTCCCAAGTTATACTAATTCCATGTGTAATTTTTATAGCTTTTTAATTTTTATGTTTTATTATACATATTGCATCTCAATCTCTTTTCATACATTAAAACATAATATACAGGGCCGGTGATGAAGGTGTGCGGGGAGGACCACCGCATAGATCCCGTGATTTCGAGGGGCACGTGTTTTTTTTATAAAAAAAATCCGATATATATATATATATATATATATATATATATATATGTTAATTTTTTTTTCAAATAGTATACTCATACCAACTCTAAGTAGGCTCATTTACAAAACAATTTTTATGGTTTAAAGTTAATCCATTGACATTAGGTTTAGTAAGTCCAATACCCAATTGATTTAAAAAATTGATAATAATAAAACAGTTTAAAAATCTTGGGCGGCAATTTCCTGGATATTGAAACAACGCAGGCACAGAACAACCTATCGACGCATGCATCGAACAGAAGCAAAGAACAGGTAACAAAAGTACAGAACAAGGCATCGAACAGAAGCGGTGAAGCACGAACAGAACAACCCATCGACAGTTGCTCCGTGATTTCGAGGGGCCCTGAACATCGAGTAAGAACAAGATCATAACATCGAAGGGAAGAGGTTTAGTGTTGTTATTTTGTTAGTTTCTGAAATTTTGAGTATTGATTATTAATTTATAATTTTATATCACTCAGTTTTAACTTATGAGTCAACTTTATCATCTATCACAAAAAAATGTTGATGACAATATATTACGAATATAGGCCACATACTGTTTTATTGGTTTGAGACATGGAGTTAAATTGTGAAAAGCTGTTTTTAGTTTGCAATTAAATTAATGTATTAATATAGTAATTAGCAAGGGAAAGCAGGTTAATTTCTGAAAATTTACGATTGATAATTTATTGAAAATTTAGTGTTGTTAATTGTCGTTAAGTGTGAAAACTTTGTTAGAAACTTTGTGGAAATTTCTGAAAATTACAGAAAATTAAGTGTTGTTAATTGTCGGTTATTTAGGCCTTAATGGCTCCTAAACAAGCATCCAGATGGCAAAAAAGTCAGAAGAGGAAACGCGTTGAAGAATTGGTGAAGTCTCAAACCGGTGTTATACAAAAGTTTTTGGCGCCTAATCCGCCTATTAGTTATTACAGTATGTAACTCATTCGAATACTATGATTTTGTCATTTTTGTAGTTGCATTGTTTATCGAATACTATGATTTTGTCATTTTTGTAGTTGCATTGTCTATCGAATACTATGATTTTGTCATTTTCGTAATTGCATTGTCTATCCTTAAGGCATGGAGCTTGAACATGGTAATGAATTCTCAGAGACGCCTATGATAATGTATAACTGTTTAAAGCATAAACATCAAACCCTCCTCAAACCAGCTTATCTGGTTCAAACATCTGAAGCCTCTGCCCTTTCCAACTTTCCTCAAACAGCTTATCTCATTCAAAATTCAAATCATTGTTTTCCAAAACAGATCTGCAAAACGAATTACAAAACCCTAGAGTATTGAAATTCAAATCACGCTTCAATCTAATAGCCATTTCCAAAATTCTGATTCCCTTTCCTTCCAAACTCCTTTTCACGTCACAAACCCTAAATCTTGCACTTTTGAGATTACTCTTAACCATATTCCTCTGCCGTATCTCGCTGATTCAAATAATTCTTAAATCGGTAAGTTTTTAGCCACAATCCATCATTCCATCTTATTGTCTAATTCATCCGGTCTTTATATATGTTATATTTAGATTGATATCAGGCTAACATACATGCATAGCGTATATAGAAGCTTATATTATTATTTATGCATGTGAAGTGTGTATGGTTTTTAATATATATTTTAAGCCCTTTTTACACTTTTTAGCCGAGTTTTAAATTTATAAAACACGATATTTACTAACACTAAACACACATATGGGCAAGTGCACCCATCATGAGCGTAGTATAGTGTTGGCAAGATACCGAGGTTGTCCAAGGACACAAGAGCTTTTAGTACCGGTTTATCCTCAACGTCTAATCAAATCAAAAGTTTAGAAAAATGTTTTAAACTTAGAAAAATAAAACTAACTAAAATGCTGAAAAATAAAATAAAAATAAAAACAGATAGACAAGATGAATCACTTGGATCCGACTCGTGTGTAGTGTAACCTTTGATTATTTCCGCACTTTTGCACTTTTTAAGAGATTATCTTAGTTATTGTAGTAGGCCCCTCTTTTGAAGGTGACGTTACCCTCAACCCAGTAGTTTGAGTCAGCAAGGATACAATCCTAAAGGGTCGGATTATTGAAAGATAATTAATTAAGTTATTAATGCATAATGTGGTAGGCCCCTCTTTTGAAGGTGACGTTACCCTCGGCTAAGTAGTCTGAGTCAGCAGGGATACAGTCCTAAGTAGCCGGGTTAAAGTATTAATAGTAGCTTACATATGAGGGGATCAAAGAGTTTGGACCCCCGCCATCCAATACCAGTGGGTATTGAAGGAGGTCCTACTAAATTTGACCTAGGTTCTTGCAGGATCTATACACTGAACAAGGCAAGACTCTTACCAAACCGTTCCCTTAACCCCCTTCCAGGTAGCCAACATATCTCCATATAGACCGTGGAGATATGAATGGTGAAAATATTTTATTTTATATAGACAGTAAAATAATGCCAAGACACCACGGACAAACGATAAGGAAGAATCACCTTCAACATTAGAAAATAGTTATTAAAGTCATTAATACATAACCAAATAAAAAGTGTGAAAAGATTAAAAATAAAAAGTATTACACTAAACACATGTCTTCACCAAGTGATGTAAGAGACTTAGGCAAACATGGCCTTTGATTGTCAAGAACTCTTACGATCAATCTTGGATCCCGAGACTACTACACACACTCTATGATGGATGATGGTGGTGGATGTGGGTTGTGATGGTGGTGGAGGGTGGGTGTAGTGTGAGAGAGGTGGTTTGCGAAGAGATGGTTTGCAAATGAGCCAAACACCCCTATTTATAGCCTGAACAACAGCTCAGGCACGGCCCCGTGTCCATCTTCCTTCTCTTTCTTCATTAAATGCAGTTTGTCTGCATTAGTTGACCATGCCCCCGTGTCCGCTGGGCACGACCCCGTGTGCAGAAGCGTATCTGTACTATCAAGATTTCCTCAGATTCTGCGAATCTTAGAGTTGACCACGGCCCCGTGTCCGCTGGGCACGCCCCCGTGGTGGGTGATAGAAGCTTCTACAGCTTTGTCTTTTCTGCAGACACTTGGGCACGCCCCCGTGCTCACTGAGCACGGGGCGTGTTCAGCCTTATGTTTTCTTGTTTTGCTTGGGAAGATGCTTTTGGGGGGTCGGGCATGCCACGTTTTTCCCTTTTCTTGTATTTTTGTTAGATTTAGCTGCCTTTTTGCTTCTTTTGTTCATTTGAGCTCATTTAATCCTGAAAATACAAAAGGAAGACAAAAACACGCTTTTTCCAACATTAGTACTAAAAATGGTTAGTTTTATGCCTCATTTGATGAAATTTATATGTTGCATTTTGCACACATCAAATACCCCCACACTTGAATCTTTGCTTGTCCTCAAGCAAAACTCTTTATAATGTGGCTTAACACTCCCAAATGGAATGGGTAGAAGAGAAGGTTTTTTTGGGCTTGTCATAGAGTGTCGGGATTTCCAAGATTCTTTATTAAGTTTTATTTTTATTTATTTACAATCCTATTCGTCATGATTTATTTAAAACGTTACATAAGATAAATTACTTATTAGGGCATAACATGTCTTTTTAAAATTCCATTTATATACAAGTTCACATACCTCACGGGGGATCACTCAACACTCGGCCGAAGATGTATTTTTGTGAAACACTCGAGAGCGGCATGGAACTTACTTCTACCATAAGCTTTCCAAGCAATCAATCCTCCTCCTTTTTAACTATATACCTTTGTAAATATCAAGAGGACTTTTTGGGTGAAGGGTTAGGCTTGAGTTAAAGGTAGGTGGTTGGGTTAGTGGTTAGTAGCAAATGGCGAAAAAGGCGTAAAAAGCGTCGGTTTTTTTTTTGCAAAACATATTGTTTTTGTGACTTTTTATTCCAATGAAGTATTATTCAAATAAGCTTTCTTTTTGTGAGTCTTGTTTGTTTATTGCAAACTTCATTTTTTTAACATAAGAAAGTCACACAAAAACCGAGCTTTGTTACTAAAATAAAGGGTTTAAAATGAAAAAGGGTTTTGGTGGGTGAGAAGGGTGTTTGTTTAGGGTTAAGAAATGAAAAGGTTTAGGCTCAAAGGGGTTAACTAGGGGGATTTTGGGTAGGTGGTAAAAAAAAAAAAAAATAATGGTGTAGAAAATAAAAAGGGTTAGTCCTAATGCCTCCATCATTTACTTACTCGGGTTTAAGTTGGTAAGGACCAGGAATGTATCGTTGTGGCAAGTTCTAGAGTTGTAAGAACCAAGCGGCTATTCACACAAGAAACGAAAAATGAGCATTTAGTTTAAAGATGTGTATTTGTATGCTCAATAAAGGCTCAAAACTCACTTTTTGTGGGAATGGGTTTTTATGTGATCAAGTATATATAATCAAATTTTAACTAGGTTTGTCATGCCGTTTCATAATTTTCTTATGTTGGTTCTTTTTATCACGACGCTATCGGTTATAAATTTGTAAAAATATCACCTTTTTAGAAATTTGAAATTCCCAATTTAAACCTAGACAAGTAAGAAAAATGAAAGATTTTTGAAAAAAATTGGGGTGTTTAGCGGTTCCAATAGAGTTTTGTGTAAGGCTTGTAATTAGGACTTGCAAAATTCAAGGTTTTAGCATCCCCCCACACTTAAATTACACATTGTCCTCAATGTGTCCCAAAAATAAGTTTTTAGGTTGATTGAATGTGTAAAAAGGTGTGAAAAGCAAAATTTTATGTTACTGGGCGTCTGGACACGGCCCCGTGGTGTCCGGGCACGACCCCGTGTTCAGATCGCCAGTAACAGAAATTGAGTAAAAGAAACCAAAGCCTGGACACGGTGGCGTGCTGGGTGAGCACGACCCGTGTCCAGTTACCTGAATTGGGCAATTTTCTGCAGATGGTTGGGCACGGGTCGTGTTGGGTGAGCACGGCCCCGTGCTGAGCTTGCTGTAATGAAGAAAAATTAGTCGGATGGCCCTGTTTTTGTGCATGGGGGTGCTGGTGCAAGTTTCCCTTAGTATCCTTCACCATCCCGAGTGTGTTTTACCCATTACAACATCATCCAAACACCAATTTAACTAAAACCGTCATTCCATTAAATAGAGAGAATTACATAATAGTCCTATTAAGTTAAAATTCTAGATAAATAGGTCAAAAGAAACACAAGAAGTCTAAACCAAGAAGTTCTAGCCTAAGTTTATTTTTAGCAAAATTTCCGAAAAGATAATTCTCTCGGTTGGGTGTGGCTTAGAAGAACTTCTTCCTCCGGACATGTACCCCTTATACGTCAGCGAGCCATTCCTCTATCTCTCTTGGGAGAAGAAAGGCGGGCTCATTGGCATTGGTTTGAGGGGGTGTAACTTCCACCGGGATTTCTTGTAGATCTTCAAGAGGGGGCTCCGCTGGAATGTCATCCCATCCGGTAGGGTTGTTGACTCCAAGTGCTAGGTTCCAATCCTCTTGAGGGAGAATCGGTTCCATGGGAGGTGTCACAAGAATGTTCAAACTCTGGTGCAAGAGGTTGATCTCTTGAAAACTGTTTTCCAACCCCACCGTAAGATAATTTATACGGTCTATGAGGACCTCCTCTACTGACGTCATTTCATCAAGCGCCTCACGTAATGCCATTACGTAGCATACGAGAGTTGCTTCAATTGAAGGCCTTCTTTCCCTTCGACTGTTTCTGGAGTGCGCAGAAGAAGTTCCACTGTTTTGGCTCGACATTCTACGAAAATAAACGAAAAAGAGCTTATTTTAATGAAACAGTAACCTCGGACATGGCCCCGTGCTCAGCGAGCACGGCCCCGTGTTCACCTTTCTGCAGATTTTTAGAACAAGGAATCTCGGAGTTTTAAATTATTTTTCCAACTTTTAAAGCATTTTTGAACATGAATAACTTAAAACAATGTTGCAAAACTTATTTTTAACAAGATTCCTTGAACAAAAACCTAACAAACATCACAATAAAGCTTGGAATCATGTTGATCTCAAGCTCTAATGGAGGTGTTGAGGTGAAAGAGATGGAGAAGAAGGTAATGGTTATAAGAGGAAAGGACAAGAAGGTTGTTAAGAAACTTCTTTTAGAACATACCTAGGATGGTATGTGAGAAGATTCCCTCAAATCTTTGTCCCTGGAATGGTCCAAATGTGCAGGATTCTTGGCTGCATTTATAGAAAACGACAGCACGCTGCACATGGCCCCGTGCCGGCTGGGCACGGCCCCGTGTGCAGACAAAGTTCTGACACATTTTGTCCGTATTCTGACGAGGAGTCAGAAAGGAATCTTATGGTGGACACGGGGGCGTGTTGACCTGGGCACGTCCCCGTGTCGAGAGGCTGTTTATGAAGTTATGTCTAATTCTAAGGAATTCATCCTGATCGGGTGGTTCCTTACTGGATGGAACAACCCCAAAGTTCCTGAGATACCTTAATTGTTCTAGACTAAGACGAGAACGCAAGAGGTTGTCGGTGAGGGTGATTCCTATGCTAAATGTAGGTGGACAAGTCCAACCCTTTCCCGGGCTCTCGTTAAAGAAGGTGTATACCGAATCGCTCAGGTCTATGTATGCACCGAACGAAGTCGATGGAGAGTCCTTCACGGCACAATCGACACAGGGAAGACTATCGCTCAAGTCCTCGCTAGAGTTATAGGTGATTTCGGGAACAACGAAGTTGTTTTTATTCGAATGTGATCCCAATAATTCTTCTTGGGCTTCGTCTTGAGGTGAATTACTGAAATCCAATTCAAGTTCTTTCACCCAATTAAGAATTAAATATTCTAATTGAAATAGTTCGTCAAGAATCATTTCTCCTAGAAGATCCGATTGGGAGCTTTCGAGAGAGTGATAGGGATTATTTTTACTTTCGCCCCTCTTAAGGCTACAGGAAAACAATGGGTCTATATAATGGGGCTTAAAATTTAGAAAATAACATTCTAATTCTTTATGAGGGCCAACACATATTTGACACCACGTACCATAAGAGTGCCGAAAGTAAAAAATATCAGTATCACTCATATTTGTGTCAGAAATTACCAACCGTCGGGATCTTACGGTTCTGTTTTCAGTAACTGAAACTTGGGCACGAGGGCGTGTTGAGTGGGCACGGCCCCGTGTTCAGCTTACTGTCTGACTTAAAACAGGATTGCCAGTACCAAAGATTGGGCACGGGGGCATGTTCAGCGGGCACGCCCCGTGTTGAGTTCTGCAGAAACTGAAAAATTAAGAAAATCCTAAAAAAAACAGAAAAATTTAGAAAAAACGATTAGGCCGTTGATTCCTAACTTTCTTAAAATCCTTGTGTCCCCGGCAACGGCGCTAAAAACTTGATGCGTGTGAAGTGTGTATGGTTTTTAATATATATTTTAAGCCATTTTTACACTTTTTAGACAAGTTTTAAATTTATAAAACACGATATTTACTAACACTAAACACACATATGGGCAAGTGCACCCATCGTGAGCGTAGTATAGTGTTGGCAAGATACCGAGGTCGTCCAAGGACACAAGAGCTTTTAGTACCGGTTTATCCTTAACGTCTAATCAAATCAAAAGTTTAGAAAAAGGTTTTAAACTTAGAAAAATAAAACTAACTAAAATGCTGAAAAATAAAATAAAAATAAAAAACAGACAGACAAGATGAATCACTTGGATCCGACTCGTGTGTAGTGTAACCTTTGATTATTTCCGCACTTTTGCACTTTTTAAGAGATTATCTTAGTTATTGTAGTAGGCCCCCCTTTGTAAGGTGACGTTACCCTCAACCCAGTAGTTTGAGTCAGCAAGGATACAATCCTAAAGGGTCGGATTATTGAAAGATAATTAATTAAGTTATTAATGCATAATGTGGTAGGCCCCTCTTTTGAAGGTGACGTTACCCTCGGCTAAGTAGTCTGAGTCAGCAGGGATACAGTCCTACGTAGCCGGGTTAAAGTATTAATAGTAGCTTACATATGAGGGGATCAAAGAGTTTGGACCCCCGCCATCCAATACCAGTGGGTATTGAAGGAGGTCCTACTAAATTTGACCCAGGTCCTTGCAGGATCTATACACTGAACAAGGTAAGACTCTTACCAAACCGTTCCCTTAACCCCCGACCAGGTAGCCAACATATCTCCATATAGACCGTGGAGATATGAATGGTGAAAATCTTTTATTTTATATAGACAGTTAAAATAATGCCAAGACACCACAGACAAACGATAAGGAAGAATCACCTTCAACATAAGAAACTAGTTATTAAAGTCATTAATACATAACCAAATAAAAAGTGCAAAAAGATTAAAAATAAAAAGTATTACACTAAACACTTGTCTTCACCAAGTGATGTAAGAGACTTAGGCAAACATGGCCTTTGATTGTCAAGAACTCTTACGATCAATCTTGGATCCCGAGACTACTACACACACTCTATGATGGATGATGGATGATGGTGGTGGATGTGGGTTGTGATAGTGGTGGAGGGTGGGTGTAGTGTGAGAGAGGTGGTTTGCCAAGGGATGGTTTGCAAATGAGCCAAGCACCCCTATTTATAGCCTGAACAACAGCTCAGGCACGGCCCCGTGTCCATTGGGCACGGCCTCGTGTCCATCTTCCTTCTCTTTCTTCATTAATTGCAGTTTGTCTGCATTAGTTGACCACGCCCCTGTGTCCGCTGGGCACGACCCCGTGTGCAGAAGCGTATCTGTACTATCAAGATTTCCTCAAATTCTGCGAATCTTAGAGTTGACCACGGCCCCATGTCCGCTGGGCACGCCCCCGTGGTGGGTGATAGAAGCTTCTACAGCTTTGTCTTTTCTGCAGACACTTGGGCACGCCCCTGTGCTCACTGAGCACGGGACGTGTTCAGCCTTCTGTTTTCTTGTTTTGCTTGGGAAGATGCTGTTGGGGGGTCGGGCATGCCACGTATATCCCTTTTCTTGTATTTTTGTTAGATTTAGCTGCCTTTTTGCTTCTTTTGTTCATTTGAGCTCATTTAATCCTGAAAATACAAAAGGAAGACAAAAACACGCTTTTTTCCAACATTAGTACTAAAAAAAGGTTAGTTTTATGCCTTATTTGATGAAATTTATATGTTGCATTTTGCACACATCAATTATGAAAAAAAGTTAGCAAGTGATTTATAAAAACTATTAGTATAAAGAGTAAATTGCCATTTTAGTTCCTGAGGTTTGAGCAAAATTGCCACTTTAGTCCAAATAGTTTTTTCTTACCATTTTAGTCCAAATAGTTTTGTTTTCTACCATTTTAGTCCCTGGCTTTTGTCATTTTTTCCATTTTCATCCAACCCACTAACTCCATTCAAAAAAATTAGTTAACTTAGGTGAATTTTGGTCAAACCACATTTTTTTTCTTTTTTTTTGCAGGTGCGATGGTATGGGGATGGTGTTGTGCTAGTTTACAGTGAAGATGATGGTGGTGGTTGTTGGTTTTACGATGATGGCGGTGGTGTTCGTTGATGACGTGGGTGGTGGAAAAGTGGCCGGCGCTGGTGGAAATGGTGGGTGGTGATGGTGGTGGGGTGGGTGGGTGGTGACGGTGCAGGCATGTGGTGACAATGATAGAAGGTTGTGATGGGTGGGTGGTGGGAGGTGGTGGTGGTCGATGAAAATGGAAAAAAATTGATAAAAGTCAGGGACTAAAATGGTAGAAAACAAAACTATTTAGACTAAAATGACAAGAAAAAAACTATTTTGATTAAAGTAACAATTTTGGTCAAACCAAAGGGACTAAAATGACAATTTACTCTAGTATAAACTATGTATACCAATACTGCCACTACCATGAATCTCCCATTGCTTAGAAACAACTATGAGTTTTCTGACAGTTTTTATATGATATCACAGGCTGTGGTGTAACATCCGTCAAAAAAAGGATCTCCGAAATCCAACTCGGATTGTAAAACTGGACCTTTACTTAAAACTAAATAAAAATAAGAGTTTTAATAAATTTTACTATTTTCAATATTTTATTAAATAATTATCATCACGAATTGAGTTCGGCTAAAAAACAGATAAAAAACGTTGAGTTTATAAAGTTTTTTCGATTAGTTCAGTTAGATTTTTATAAGGGAAGCCTTAACTAGGCTGAATTTGTTAGTTATGTGAAGTTATAAGTGTGTGTGTGTGTGGGGGGGGGGGGGGGGGGGGTAATTTTTGTAAACAACAAAAACTATAACAAACTAACTACGTTGGTTAGTTAAGTAAAAACCGGTTAAGTATGGTTAATAAAGTAGAGGGGCTGAATTGTCAAAGTCTAAAAGTTGGATTAAAAAAAAACAAATAAAAGGAAGTGTGGGACGAGTCTTGAACCCGAGTACCCACCGTCCCAACGATTTATCTTCAACACGCAAACCAATTGAGGCTTTTAGGGTTAGACATGCGTTTTGATGAAATTGAAAGTAGGATTGTTATATATCATACTAGGTTAGAACCCCGTGTATTACACGGGTTTAATAAATGAAATTTTATATACTAATAAAAAACAATATATTTTTATAAACCTCATTTATTACACGTGTTGAGTAAATATAATTTTATGTATTAAATAATAAAAAAACTATATCTTTAAGAATCTCGTGTATTGTGCGGAATGAATACATGTAATTTTATATACCAAACAATAAAAAAGTTATATTAAAAAAACTCTGTATATTGTACGGATTGAATAAATTTAATTTTATATAGCAAATAATTAAAAAAATGTTATATCTTTAAAAACCATGTGTATTACACGGATTTATCTATTGTAAAAAAAAGTTCTTTCTAAATCAAAATGGATTTTTTATTACTTTTTAAATTAGGTTAATACTAATTTAAATTTTTGGTTTGATTAATAAGTTGTTTAATATAATTTCTCATAGTTAACAATAATAACATTAACAATAAATAATATCCATGTTTATCAACTATTACGTGAAACAATGCTTTTTAGTTCAGATAAGACTTTGCGATTTAAAGTTTTAGTGTAGATAAGACTTTACTATTTGAAATTAAGTTTATACCAATGATTTAGAGTTGATAAGATTTATATTAATTCAATTAATATTTAATAATTTAAATTAAATAATAATTATCTACAATTAAGAATGCTCTAGAATAATGACAAGTGTCCCTTTATTGGTTTCTTTTATTATATAGTTTAGATTAGTATATTTTGTGTAAATTTTGGAAATTTTTAGATATCAATTGAAATTTTGGTGAATTATTTATGCTTTAATCACTAGATTAATCAATTAAAAATATAAAATAATCATAAATAAATTTCATAAATATTTCTACTGAATATTTCAGAATATATAAACATTGTGGAATTCTTTTATAGAATTCCTCCATAATTTTTGGGAATTTATGAGTTTAATTTGGACTTATGAGCATTTATACATGTTTTAATTATTTAAAAATACAAAATTATCACAAATAAATTCTATAAATATTTCTACTGATTTTTACAGCTTATATAATTGTTATAGGATTTTTCTATAATTTTTTATAACTATTATGTAAATTAAAGAATTGGTAAAATTGAGAAAGATATGGACCAATCATTGTCGTTGCAACATCCAACTCGCCATTCCAAGTACCTTGATGTTGCCGTGACTGTTGCCTCCGATGCTGTTGTTTGAAACGGAGCTCTACGAACTTACATCAACAGGGTCCATCTTTTCATATTCCGTGCCACGTTATAAGGCGCTACTCACTGTGCTGGCAGTTACCCATTCCACGTTTAGTCGATTGTCATATCTTATGTCCCGATTGATTCGTAAGAGTTGACTACCATGAGTCGTTGGCAAGGGGTAAGGATTCGATTGAAGCCAATTCGTTGGTGCTCGTCACCGGTAATCAGGGTCGTCAAAGTACTGAGGTCGGTAAAGTACTACGCTCATTCTCCGGTCCATCGATGTTGTAAGTTGTTCGAGTGATACATGGTATGATACGAGTGTGTTGCAGAAGTGATCGCACTTCGGGATCCAAGGCGTCATTACGTTAAGTTCCAGCAACGAAGAAATGTGAGAAAGATATGGACCAATCATTGTCGTTGCAACATCCAACTCGGGAATGTTCGTACAAGCACCTAACATTCTACAAAGTTCGCTAGGCGTTCAGATGGGTGTTCAGGTAATACTCGACTACATCGAGATTCGAAAGGATCCAAAGATGAATGAAAAGTTCACGTTCGAGTAAGGGATAATCACTGCTATGACCCAAATAGGTTTGTTATGTTTCACATTGATCAAATAATGGAACGGAACCCCTTTTTCACTTGTTAAGCCTCACTGGGACTCGCATGCACCCCACATTATTATTATGTGTGCACCCACAATAATATTGTGATTTGCATGCTCATCTCAGTTCCTCCTAACTCATGTCAAATGGTCCCTCAAACTCAGATATCTAACGGAGGTTATCAAAGTAATAAGGTCACAAAATCCAAGGACTATAACATACTATCAATGCATCATAATGTAAGCAAGCAATCCATGCCATCATGCTATAGTGACGAGCGTGTGTTCGCATGTTGCATCATAAACAAACGTGTACTAGTTATGCAGTGTATGAAACAGGTGTAAAAGACGAACCTTGCAATATGGAGCTGAGTGTCATGGTCGTATTCGCGTATTCAGAACTATTCGGTTATAGTCTGGTTTTATAAACACATTTTAAAACCAAGTTCGCTATAACCAGTGGCTCTGATACCAAACTGTCACACCCCCAAATTCTCACCTAGGGTATGTCCCTATTAGGAGTGCGACGATCCAACAACGAGCCACTAATTATATCAAACATGTTCAATAAAATGATAAAATACTTGATTGAACTAAAATACTGTTTGTAAGTTTAAATGAAAACCAAAGTAATCAGCGGAAGCAATAAAGTATATAATGTATCAATAAACCATTAAGGTAAATATGTTCGTTAAGACCATGCCCACTCCAGCCGCTCCAGGTCACAAGTTCCAGTGTGTAACAGCTAACGACCTACAAGCATGCAAACAAGTGTGTCAGACTACGCTGGTGAGTTCAAAGTTTTGCTTACCGAGTTTAGTTATCCGTCACGTGTGTAAAACAGTTAACAAAATGATATGTTGTTATGTTGTTCTGATGATTTGATTTGATGTTGTTATTAACTCGATTACCGCAACTGGCTACAAGATATGAATGCCCAACCCCAATGCCTCTATCAAGGCATTGGTCAAGTGGTCGAGGTAATTAGCTCAACTAATAACCTCGAGTAGATGTAAGGGGTCTTATATATACACGATGTGAATGCCCAACCCCAATGCCTCTATCTAGGCATTGGTCAAGTGGTCAAGGTAATTAGTTCACGCCCGTCCTCCTCGGTACGGTGTGAGGGTGCCAAACCTAATAGCGCTATCAACTAAATACCTCGTTGCCTTACCGGCAACACGGTAGATGTAGGGGGTCTTACATAATAGAAACTAAGCAATAACAAACATCCCATTAACCTGCATTCCTCCCTGGAACGTTACCCGATATCCCTTCCCGGGATGCATGCTTGGAAAAGAGCAGTGAACTCACCTTTGATTTGCTCGGTATGCTATATTTTACTATCCGTTCCAATTGATTAACCAGATCCTAGTGTGGTTATCATTAACAGTTAGTTCGTATACACGTGACTCATGTGTTCTTTGCATGTATCACATAGATTTCAATTAAGTAAAACACATATCATATCACAATTTATGGCAAGTGTTCTTATCCTATCATCAATCATAATACAAGTTCAGGTTACTAGTTCACATATTACAAATCTCCTGTTAGCTAAATCAACTTCACATTCTAAGGCGGCCCAACTACTATGCAAAGCCCATATATAATTTAAGCACCTTATGGCCATAACCCACGAATTATTAATTCATCACGAACACAATCTGGTCCCTTAACTCCTCACCAAATACACATACCCTTCACTTGAAACACATAACCCAGATTTCGAATTCATAATTATGGCAGCCTCTTACATGTTGCGGCCCAATACTTAGTTAATCTAATAAATCACGTGTTAAGCCCAAATTATAAATGTCACTTTGCATATGTTAAATAATTATAACAGCCTCTAGCCCACTACTGTTTCTCTAATGACCCAACTAACAGATGTCACGCCCCAATGGCCCAATATCCTTTTGTTTAAATTAGTTAAGTAATGTGCAACCAGTTTAACATGCAAGCCCACTAAACAATTTCCCTATGAATTTAACGGCCCATTAATATAGCAGGTTATCATCATGAAGAATTTTATGTAATCGTTTAAACCTAACAGCAAACATGCCCTCTGCCAAAATCTTAACTCAGTGGATCCAATAACTCAAGTAGACACAAAATCAATGATGGATCCATATCCGCACGATTACAGGAACAATAAATCAAGACACAAAATCAATTTAGCATATACCATATCATGCAAGATTATAAAATATGAACATGTATTATACTAACCAGTAACCACAGGATTCAGCAAGGGTGGGGGCTACGGAAATCGTGCAGGGCTGCTGAGGTCGTGCGACTAGGGGAAGGGGTCTTCGTGGCTGCTTGTTGGACAGATACATGGCACCAGTGTTTGGCCGGAACTCTGGCTCCGGTCGCCAGAGTATTTTGATCAAACGAGAGAAGATGGGAGGGGAAGAAGAGGGTGTTGTCGGCTGATTTGTATTGTGTAGGGTTTTTTTTATTTTAGAGTTATAAGCTAAACAAGAACATGATACGTGTATTATAAATGATAAAGGTTTAGGGGGCGGTTGCAAGCTAACCGAATTGGGCTTAAGCCCATGCACTTGGGCTGTCAAAACAATTTAGTAAATCTCACAGGTTTTGGGGTGCGGCCCAACCATACACTCATAGTATTCAATTATAACTTTCAAGTAATTTAAACATGTATTCGAAAGCTATCGTTTAATAACAAAGTTCATATGGTATTCAAGTAAACTACCACATACGAATTTGTTTGTTTAGATAAATAAATGTAACGATTATTATATATATTCATGTGCGTGTTAAATTATACATGCTAGGCTCGTGTTAACAGTTAAACAACACTTTTCACTCGACACGGTTATTATTACTTAATAAATAATAATAATAACAATAACAATCAATTAAGAATAATAATAAAACACCATTCTCTCGATTATTGGGATCGAGAGTGCGGGTTGTCACAATCTAAGCTTCAAACAGGAGAACCTAATTTTCTAAAATCAATAGGCTATCCTTTCATTTAGTATTTCGATTTTACATTGTTGTTATTGTTTAGATATAAAGCGTTCCTTTTCTTGCGGTGCATTCTTGTGGATCGTTTCTCCGCAACCAGTGAGTAGATCTATTTCTTTCCGCTTTTTGGTCATTAAATATTCTTGGGTCGTGTCATGTGTCATTGTTACTTTTGTTTTATAATTGAATAAATAGCATGCAAAATCTCTGTGTCGCTTTGTGTATCATGATCATGTTTCTATTGTTTCTATGGTATCTCGTATCTATTGTTACCTATACGTGTATCTATGTGTTTACTTGTCACACCCTCAAACCAACAAATGTTAGAACCCAACCAGGAAAACCAATTCCCGATACATGCATTTGACCCAATGAGTTATCTAGAATCCCAACCCCAATCCCTTTAGAACGTGATCCATGGTGGGATGATGATAGAACATTTTTTGAAATGAATAATGCAGACCCTTACGAGGAACCTATACCTCATAACCCTGACCGAGTAAACCCACCAATGGGTCGAGAATGTGTGCAGGAACTATGTCACATGGAGAAAGTTTAGTGAATGAAGGGAATAGAATTCGACAGATAGGGGAGAAATTAGTTTGGAAATACGATGAGAATGAAATGCAGTACTGGATGAATGATACTTAGAAAATGCCTAGATACGTGTCATTTTGTATTTTGAAAAAAAAAACTAGACTAGATAGACTAAAATAAATACGGATGCATAACTACTAGTATATTTTATTTCTAGTTGTAGTATGTAACCGATGCCTATATATAGAAAGAGTAAAAGTCGCAATGATCGACGTTTTTGATCAATTTATTTGTGTGATTGTGTATAAATATTTGTACTAAATTTATTCTGTGATAATTAATACCTGAAAAATGTTCACAATTCAGATGGACAACGAAGTAAATCAGGAAAACCAGAATAATTAGAATAACAGAAACCAAATAGATAATAGGGTCATCCAACATATAGTAGCACAAGGAATTATAGATGATATGCCCTATGTTATCAAGACTGTTAAAGAAACAGAAAATAATAAATCTGCAAATGGAAGTAAACGCCAACACACTAAGCCAAGTCACAGTGTGAACAATAATAACGGACCTATAATCCAAGCTCTAGTTCCTAAAAGAAGAAGAACCGCTTCTTACGGTTGTTCTTATAAAGAATTCTTGGCCTGCAAACCAATAGAATTCTCAGGCAATGAAGGAGCCATTGCAGCCTTACGTTGGATAGAAAAGACAGAAGCAGTCATAAAGATAAGTAAATGTGCAGACGAAGATAAGATTATGTTTGCTTCTAATCTTTTCAAAAATGCAGCCTTAGAATGGTGGAATACTATTCTCCAGTCTAGGGGAAATGACAGAGTTTATAATATGGAATGGATCAACTTTAAGGAAATGGTTGAAATAAAATTATGTCCTCCTAATGAAAAGGAACAAATCGCCAATAAATTCCTAAATCTTAGAATGACTAGGATAGACTACAAAGGTTACACTACCATATTCTTCGAATATGCTAGGATAGTGCCAACCTTAGCCTCACCTGAACCAGTGTTAATCTCCCATTATATTTGGGGATTAATTAGTGAGATTAGACACGTAGTCAAGGCAGCTAGACCACAAACCATAGAAGAAGTAGTAGAACTAGCCAATACTCTGACTGACGAATTGGTACGCCCCCAAGAGGAAAACCAGAGAAAGAACCTAGCTCAAAAGCTTACTCAGGAATTTCGCTATGGTAATTCTAACCGTGGGAAAGGAACAGGTTATTCTGCACCCTACTGCAAGTTTTGTAAAAAGAAGCACTCAGGAAAGTGTGACGTGTCCTGCAACTTTTGCAAGTACCTAGGACATAAGGAAGAAGATTGTAGGAGAAAGGCTAGTGCCAGAAGATGCTTCAATTGTGGAGAGGCTGGTCACATCAAACCGGACTGTCCGAAACTAACTCTAGCAACAACCAACAAGGCTAAGAAAACTGAAGGACCTAAGAAGAATACCAGAGCGTTTGTTCTAACAACTGAGGAAGCCAAGCTGATTCCGGATGTGATTGTCGGTACGTTCTTAGTTAATAATATATTTGCCAAAGTATCATTTGACTCTGGTGCAAACCAAAGTTTTATCAATACTTCTTTCTACAAACTTCTTGACCAAACCTTAACCAAATTTCAACAAGATTGTCTGGTAGAGACAGCAAATGGAGAATCCATTAAGATAAGTGAAATCTTGCAAGGAGCAAGAATAGAAATCTTGAACCATCATTTCTTTGCTAACCTTTATCCAATGAATCTAGCCGGATTCGATGTTGTATTAGGAATGGATTGATTGGTAGCCAATCGTGCCAGTATTTTATGTGATCAAAAGTCAGTACAAGTAAGTACACCAACAGGTGAGAAGATCACAATTAAAGGAGATAAGCCAACCAGATCAACAAAATTCAACTCTGTGATGAAAGTCGCAAGTTATGAAAGGAAAGGAGGATTAGTATATATAATTTCTGTAATCATCAATACTAAAGGAATAGAATTGAAAGATATCCCTGTGATATCCAAATTTTCAGACGTCTTTCCAGAAGAGTTACCTGGATTACCGCCTGATAGAGAGGTTGAATTTAGGATTCACATAATACAAGGAACGACACTAATTGCCAAAGCACCATATCGATTAGCACCAACGGAGATGCAGGAACTGAAGAAAAAATCGGACGAACTTCTTGACAAAGGTTTTATACAACCAAGTTGTAACACCCCGAAAAATGCAAATTATTTATTTTAAATATAAAGTTGATAAATAAACTAGTTAACTAACTAGGATTTAAAATAACCCAGTTAGGTGAAATCCTTGTAGTAACCTACAAATGGGTTAAAACGCTAAAATTAGAACCAAAGGAAAGTTTAGGGACCAAATGTGTTCAAAATGAAACTAATATTAATAAAATCTAAATAAATAAAACACAAACACATTTGTCTGTGTTTGGTGGTGATCGACTAGAGCAGGGGCGACCCCAAGCTCCATCAAAACCCTAGTTCAGCATAAAATCTCTAAATTGAAGGATCAAACTCAGTCCAAATCAAAGTCCGAACATAGATTAGTGATCCTCATCACAAGGGGGTTACAAGGTATGTAAAATTTGGTGTTAATTCTCTGTTTGAAATTCTCATGAAATTGGGAAATCTGAGATTTATGGTTGCATGTTTGTTTTATGATGGATTAGGAACAATATAGTGTCTAGGGACAAACCCTAGACAAATACAAGTTGAAAATCATGTGATTTTTTAGTGAAAATCTATGAACACCATTGTAGGTGATTAGTGGGTTATGTATAATATGATAAACACTAGGAAATTGGGTGTTGTTCTAGTGTAATTTGACAATTGTGAATTGACTTCAGAATTTTAGAAGCTAACAATTATGTAAAATGGGTTGATTGATGTGAAAACTGGGTTAAATGATAAGCTAGAGACTTGCTATATAATCATGTAAAAATCTGCCCTTAAAGTGTTTGTGAAAATGCCTCAAAGAAGGCTTAAAACTGAAATTCAAAGTTGATACACATAATTTTGATGTTTCGGTTTACTACGCGATATATGGTTTAAAGGGAGTTCTAAACATGTTATAAATGAACTCTATAGGAAAGGACGCAGGAGCGTCAAGGGGACAAGCAGGTGGCGAATCACGTTTGAAAGGCTTACTTTGAAGGTATGTAACTTGACCGTTACTTAAGTGAAATTTTGTTAAATTTCATATAGTCGTATTGTAGAATATAAGTTGTGTAAATTTTAAAAGCGATGATGTTCGCTAAATTGAATAATGGATCAAGGATGGATAAGATCTCGTTGGTAGTCATCATATTGGAAGATTCCGTAGATGAGCCAAACGGGTCGAATAATCAATTAAGGCATGGATATTGCTTCGTAATATGATTGATTGGTCTTTTATTATCGATTAATAATTGACATATCAAAATACAAGAATTTGGTGTGTTGTTTTGTTAAAACGAAAGATCCAAGAAGTTGGATTTGGCTGAAATAAATAAAGAAGACAAAACATAACCTTTCAGGAACTACCGTAAATTACGGTGGTACTGTAATTTACGGTAGAGGCCAAAAGGTTATGGCAGGATTCTACTGATTTACGGTAGACCAATATTTCCAGGATCTACCGTAACTTACGGTGTCTACCGTAAGTTACGGTAGAGTCCTGTATCATTTGTTGAATTTGGTATATTCTCGTTAATTGAATTCGTTTTGAGCATAATTTCGATTATGTAATATTTTTAAGAACTTTAACACTAAGATTTGATAAAAATCTTTAGTTTTCAGGTTTTGCAAGGATGTGGACGACAATCAAGCATGTTGAAGAACCGAACACAACTTTTGAAGCTTCCGCGTTATCTAAATAGACAATGTTTTTGGAAATGTAATCTTTTTGCTAATTAACTTATGAATGTTTGAATTAGTCATTAGTTGACTAATGTTTTGCTACCTATAAACTTTATCTATGAAACTTAGGATATAGTTTAGACATCCTTTACATAAAATTGTATGATTTATTACTAAATTCAAGTAGTAATTAGAAGGGTGTTACAAGTTGGTAATCAGAGCTTAAGGTTGTTAACAAATGTTCGGTTCAAGCTTGATCGATCGTCCGATAAGAATTAACTTATTATTTTAACAGATTATATTATGTAATAAATGAGAAATGAATTGATGTGCATGGGAAGAGCGTGTTAACACACTCAAACCCGGAAAGTGCACCGAATGTGAACGGTTAAAGCAAGTTGGGAACTTGGCTAAACCGAAACAAATGAAGTAATGTTATAAATGAAATGTTTAACGTTTAAATGTAAACATTTCAGTTTCAAGATGTCTGATGGA
This sequence comes from Helianthus tuberosus, assembly GCA_030545235.1. NCBI lineage: Eukaryota > Viridiplantae > Streptophyta > Magnoliopsida > Asterales > Asteraceae > Helianthus > Helianthus tuberosus. The sequence goes on along the minus strand of CM060389.1, from coordinate 33,898,954 downwards.
AACGATGATAATCCGGTGCAAACAAGCACCAAACAAATGAAAGAAATAATTGCAGAAGAAGTAGGGAAGGCAATTGAAGGTAGTCTATCCGGGCTTATCGACAAAATTCAAAGCACGGTGTTGTCGCTTGTTGAAGAGCGAGTTAAAAGGTTGGAGGATAGTTTCAACCTTATGAAGGAGAAAACGGGAGATCGTAAAGGGTGCTCATATAAAGAATTTATGGCGTGCAAACCGCCAATCTATAACGGGGAAGTTGACCCGATAATCTGCTAAAGATGGATAACTGACGTCGAAGGAGTGTTTGAACGGACCCATTGTGATGTAGGTGACTTTGTTGCTTACGGAACGGGTCAATTGAGGGGTCAAGCCAAAGATTGGTGGGATAATAAAAAGAAGGAAATAGGAGCCGAAGCGGCAAGGGTCATGACTTGGGATGAGTTTAAGGTGCCGTTCCTTAAACACCATAGTCCCAAAGCAGTTATTAACAGGATCAAAGAGGAATTTATCCAGTTAAGACAAAAGGGAGAATCAATTGATAAAATCACAGGCATTTTCATGGATAAGCTGAGATTCTGTGATGAGTTGGTCACCACGGAAGAGCAGAAGATATACTACTATTACAACATGCTGAGTGCTGAATACCGGGAGTTTATGACTCCCTCAAAATATGAAACTCTCACAGAAATCATCAACACCGCCCGGGAGCGGGAAATCGAGTTAAAGAAATAAGTTGAAAGGGGTGAGCGAAGGGCACAGGATGTGAATCCAAGCCCTACAAAGAAAGCTAGAATTGCTGAATCAGGGAAGAAAGTGGAGACTAAAGGCGGGTCGCCAAGTTGCAAAGTATGTGGAAAGGGGCACAAAGGTGAGTGCCGCTTCAAAAACAAGCCGTGTCCGATATGTGGGAAGACGGGGCACACTGCATCGCTATGTCCCGGAAAAGTTTCCGTTTGTTACAAATGTTATCAACCCGGCCACAAAAAGTCTGAATGCCCCGAGTTGGTTGGAAAGAGAGACACAACAGAGTCTCCAACGGAAGCTCCAAAGGCGAAGGCTAGGTCCTTCCAACTTACCGCGGCTGAAGCAAAGATAGAACCCGACGTGGTCTCAGGTATATTCACGATTAACTCAATTCCTGCACGTGTATTGTTTGATACGAGTGCGAATAAATCCTTCATTTCGCATGGATTTATTCGACATCCTTCATTTGTATTGACGAAATTATCTGTGCCCTTAGAAGTTGAAATAGGGGACAACAAAAGGTTTATCGTTTGTGATGTTTGTCGAGGCTGCAAATTAAGCATTGACGATGAAGAATACTTGATAGACCTAATCCCGATGTCAATGGGGGAATTTCAAGTAGTCGTTGGGATGGATTGGCTATCTCAACACCATGCGAAGGTCGTGTGTTTTCGTAAGGAGATAAAGCTAACATCTCCGAGCGGGAAACACGTCACTATCTATGGTGAAAAAGGAGGTAACCCCATAATATGCTCGATGTTGAAAGCACACAAGCTTATGAAGCAAGGATGTAAGGCGTTTATGATATACGCGAATGAGCCCAAGAAAGAATCATTGAAGGTTAGAGATGTACCGGTAGTACGGGACTTTGAAGATGTATTTCCGGAAGATTTACCGGGGATACCGCCCGAACGAGAAGTAGAGTTCGGAATCGAATTGATTCCGGGCGCAAAACCTGTAGCTAGAGCACCGTACCGACTCGCGCCATCAGAATTACAAGAGTTGATGTCCCAGATTCAAGACCTCCTTAACAGAGGATTCATAAGGCCGAGTGTGTCTCCTTGGGGCGCACCAGTACTGTTTGTGAAAAAGAAAGACGGAAGCATGCGTATGTGTATCGATTATCGGGAGTTAAATAAACTCACGATAAAGAATCGATACCCGCTTCCTAGAATACATGATCTATTCGACCAACTGCAAGGTGCAAACTGGTTTTCGAAAATTGACCTTAGATCGGGGTATCACCAACTAAAGGTCAAGGAGGAAGATGTGCCGAAGACGGCTTTCCGCACGCGATACGGGCATTACGAATTTCTCGTGATGTCATTTGGGCTGACAAATGCACCCGCGGCTTTCATGGACTTCATGAACCGGGTTTGCAAGCCAATGCTAGATAAATCGGTCATCGTGTTTATCGATGATATTTTGGTGTATTCGAAAAGTGAAGCTGAGTATGCACACCACGTACAAGAGGTGTTAGAGACACTTAGACGAGAAAGGTTGTATGCGAAATTCTCTAAGTGTGCCTTTTGGCTACGAGAAGTGCAATTTCTCGGCCACATCATAAGTGCCGATGGAGTATTGGTAGATCCGTCAAAGATCGAGGCTGTGTCGAAATGGAATCCCCCGAGGAACCCTTCGGAAATTAGAAGCTTTTTGGGGCTTGCGGGATACTATAGGAGATTCATCCAAGATTTCTCCAAGATTGCGTCGCCGCTAACAAAGCTGACCCGGAAGGAAGAAAAGTTCATTTGGGGTGTCGATCAAGAAAGAGCGTTTCAAACGCTAAAAGAGAAATTAACTCAAGCTCCGGTACTAACCTTACCGGACGGGGTCGAAGACTTGGTGGTTTATTCGGATGCTTAACTATTGGGGCTCGGATCTGTTTTGATGCAACGGGGCAAAGTTATAGCTTATGCCTCGAGGCAATTGAAGATACACGAGAAGAAATATCCCACGCACGATCTCGAGTTGGCTGCGGTGGTATTTGCATTAAAAATATGGAGGCACTATTTATATGGAGTAAAGTGCACCATATTCACCGATCACAAAGGCTTAAAATACTTTTTCGATCAGAAGGAGTTAAATATGCGACAAAGGCGATGGTTAGAAACGGTGAAAGATTTCGACTGTGAAATACACTATCACCCCGGAAGGGCAAACGTGGTGGCGGATGCCCTAAGCAGAAAGGCAGATTATGTCCCGATACAAGTACAATCATTGCAGCTCATTGTCACCTCGGGCTTACTTGAACGAATCCGAGAGGCACAAGATGAAGCAGTAAAGACGGAAAACTGGAGAAAGGAAAGGATTGTTGGACAAGTTAAAGATCTCGAAGTAGGCAACCATGGTTTGAAAACACGTTTTAATAGAATTTGGGTTCCTAACACATGTGGAGTTAAAAAGCTTCTATTAGATGAGGCTCACAAGTCCCGTTATTCCATCCATCCGGGAGAGACCAAAATGTATAACGACTTAAAGCAAAACTATTGGTGGCCCGGAATGAAAAGAGATGTGGTGAAGTACGTGGAAAAATGCTTGACATGTTTACAAGTCAAGGCGGAGCACCAAAAACCATATGGTAAACTCCAACCGTTGGAAATTCCGGTTTGGAAATGGGAACATATTACGATGGACCTATTAACCAAACTACCAAAGACAAACCGCGGTTTCGATGCCATATGGGTAGTGGTGGATAGATTGACAAAAAGTGCTCACTTCATTCCGATTAGTGAGACTTATACGTCAGAAAAGATGTCAGAAGTTTACACTAATGAGATAATAGCACGTCATGGAGTATCGGTATCCATCGTGTCTGATAGGGATACCCGGTTCACTTCAAATTTCTGGCGAGATTTCCAAGAGCAAATGGGAACCAAATTGTTCATAACACTGCATATCATCCTCAGACAGATGAACAGAGTGAAAGAACAATACAAACATTGGAGGACATGCTACGGGCGTGTATAATCGACTTTGGAGGAAGTTGGGATGTTTACCTACCATTGGTCGAGTTTTCGTATAACAACAGCTACCATGCTAGTATTAAGATGGCACCGTACGAAATGCTCTATGGTAGGAAATGCCGAACCCCGGTATGTTGGGGTGAAGTGGGTCGACGTGAACTCGCCCACCAAGATATAGTACGAGCCACTAATGAAAAGATTGATGTGGTTCGGGCATACTTGAAAGCGGCTCAAGATAGACAAAAGGAATAGGCCAATCGAATTCCAGGTTGGCGACAAGGTCATGCTCAAAGTATCCCCATGGAAGGGGGTTACCAGGTTTAGAAAAAGAGGAAAATTAAGCCCGAGGTTTATCGGGCCGTTTGCGATTGTAGAATGGGTAGGAAGGGTAGCTTACCGCCTTGAACTACCGGAGGAACTAAGCGGGATCCATAGCACATTTCATGTGTCACATCTTCGGAAATGTCTAGCGGATGAGACAACTTATATTCATTATGATGATATCGAAGTGGATGATCGCTTGAATTATATTGTAAGGCCCATAGAAATTTTAGATCGGAAGATTAAGCACTTGCGAAATAAACAAATCGATCAAGTCAAGATCAAGTGGGAGCATAGAAAGGGTTCGGACACTACGTGGGAGTCCGAAGAGGAGATGCGACGTCTCTACCCTACGTTATTTGGTACGTACTTTGGTTTCGGGGACGAAACCCTCTTAAGGGGGGTGGACTTGTAACACCCCGAAAAATGCAAATTATTTATTTTAAATATAAAGTTGATAAATAAACTAGTTAACTAACTAGGATTTAAAGTAACCCAGTTAGGTGAAAGCCTTGTAGTAACCTACAAATGGGTTAAAACGCTAAAATTAGAACCAAAGGAAAGTTTAGGGACCAAATGTGTTCAAAATGAAACTAATATTAATAAAATCTAAATAAATAAACACACAAACACATTTGTCTGTGTTTGGTGGTGATCGACCAGAGCAGGGGCGACCCCAAGCTCCATCAAAACCCTAGTCCAGTATAAAATCTCTAAATTGAAGGATCAAACTCAGTCCAAATCAAAGTCCGAACATAGATTAGTGATCCTCATCACAAGGGGGTTACAAGGTATGTAAAATTTGGTGTTAATTCTCTGTTTGAAATTCTCATGAAATTGGGAAATCTGAGATTTATGGTTGCAAGTTTGTTTTATGATGGATTAGGAACAATATAGTGTCTAGGGACAAACCCTAGACAAATACAAGTTGAAAATCATGTGAATTTTTAGTGAAAATCTATGAACACCATTGTAGGTGATTAGTGGGTTATGTATAATATGATAAACACTAGGAAATTGGGTGTTGTTCTAGTGTAATTTGACAATTGTGAATTGACTTCAGAATTTTAGAAGCTAACAATTATGTAAAATGGGTTGATTGATGTGCAAATTGGGTTAAATGATAAGCTAGAGACTTGCTATATAATCATGTAAAAATCTGCCCTTAAAGTGTTTGTGAAAATGCCTCAAAGAAGGCTTAAAACTGAAATTCAAAGTTGATACACATAATTTTGATGTTTCGGTTTACTACGCGATATATGGTTTAAAGGGAGTTCTAAACATGTTATAAATGAACTCTATAGGAAAGGACGCATGAGCGTCAAGTGGACAAGCAGGTGGCGAATCGCGTTTGAAAGGCTTACTTTGAAGGTATGTAACTTGACCGTTACTTAAGTGAAATTTTGTTAAATTTCATATAGTCGTATTGTAGAATAGAAGTTGTGTAAATTTTAAAAGCAATGATGTTCGCTAAATTGAATAATGGATCAAGGATGGATAAGATCTCCTTGGTAGTCATCATATTGGAAGATTCCGTAGATGAGCCAAACGGGTCGAATAATCAATTAAGGAAAGGATATTGCTTCGTAATATGATTGATTGGTCTTTTATTATCGATTAATAATTGACATATCAAAATACAAGAATTTAGTGTGTTGTTTTGTTAAAACGAAAGATCCAAGAAGTTGGATTTGGCTGAAATAAATAAAGAAGACAAAACATAACCTTTCAGGAACTACCGTAAATTACGGTGGTACCGTAATTTACGGTAGAGGCCAAAAGGTTACGGCAGGATTCTACTGATTTACGGTAGACCAATATTTCCAGGATCTACCGTAACTTACGGTGTCTACCGTAAATTACGGTAGAGTCCTATATCATTTGTTGAATTTGGTATATTCTCGTTAATTGAATTCGTTTTGAGCATAATTTCGATTATGTAATATTTTTAAGAACTTTAACACTAAGATTTGATAAAAATCTTTAGTTTTCAGGTTTTGCAAGGATGTGGACGACAATCAAGCATGTTGAAGAACCGAACACAACTTTTGAAGCTTCCGCGTTATCTAAATAGACAATGTTTTTGGAAATGTAATCTTTTTGCTAATTAACTTATGAATGTTTGAATTAGTCGTTAGTTGACTAATGTTTTGCTACCTATAAACTTTATCTATGAAACTTAGGATATAGTTTGGACATCTTTTACATAAAATTGTATGATTTATTACTAAATTCAAGTAATAATTAGAAGGGTGTTACACAAGTTCATCACCGTGGGGAGCACCGGTGTTGTTTGTTAAGAAGAAAGACGGATCGATGCGTATGTGCATTGATTACCGAGAATTGAACAAGGTTACAATTAAGAATCGATACCCACTACCCACTACCGATAATCGATGATCTGTTCGATCAACTTCAAGGAATTCGATTCTTTTCTAAGATCGATTTACACTCATGATATCATCAATTGAAAGTATAAGAAGAGGACATTCCTAAAACTGCTTTCAGAACGAGGTACGACCATTATGAATTTACGGTCATGCCATTTGGTTTAACCAATGCCTAGCCGCATTTATGGACATGATGAACATGATATGTAAACCATACCTGGATAAATTCATAATTGTCTTTATAGATGATATTCTAATTTACTCTAAGAGTAAAGAGGAACATGCAGCGCATCTGCATACACTTCTGACCTTATTGAGAAAAGAGAAGCTTTATGCTAAATTCTCAAAATGTGAATTTTGGCTACAAGAAGTACAACTCCCTGGACATCTGGTTAATCATGAAGGAATTCATGTGGATCCCACAAAGATCGATGCGATTACCAAGTGGAAAGTCCCTGAATCACCAACAGAAGTAAGAAGTTTTCTTGGATTGGCAGGATATTATAGACATTTTATCCAAGATTTCTCTAGGATAGCCATTCCATTAACCAAACTGAGTTGCAAATCAATTAAGTGTGAATATGGACCAAAACAGGAAGAAGCCTTTAGAATTCTTAAGCAAAGGTTAACTAACACACCCATACTCGCATTACCAGAAGGAACTGAAGACTTTATATTCTATTGTGATGCGTCTAATTTAGGATATGGATGTGTGTTGATGCAACGTCAAAATGTTATAGCTTATGCCTCTAGACAACTTAAGAAACATGAAGAGAACTACACAATCCATGATCTAGAGTTTGGAGTCATAGTTTTTGCCCTTAAGATTTGGAGACACTATTTATATGTATATAAATTTGTTGTCTTCACAGATCATAAGAGTTTAAGATACATTTTTGGGAAAAAAGAATTAAATATGAGACAGAGACCCTGGATGGAAGTTCTTAGTGATTATGATTGTGATTGTGATATTAAGTATCATGCAGGAAAAGTAAATGTATAGCTGATGCTTTAAGTTGAAAGTATCATGAAAAGCCAAAACGAGTACGTTCCCTTAGATTAAATCTACAAGTAGATTTAAATGATCAAATTAGAGAGGTACAGGAAATAACATTCAAGGACGATGCTGAAGGTTTAAAAGAAATGATTAAAGAATTAGAACAAGGAACAGATGGAATTTGGAAGTTCCATAAGAAAAGGATGTGGATACCTAAACAAGGGAACTTACGCCACAGAATTCTAGAAGAAGCTCATAAGTCTAAATATACGATACACCCTGGAAGTGGTAAGATGTATCAAGATCTAAGAAAGAATTTCTGGTGGATAGTAATGAAAAAGGATATAGCAAACTACGTTGCTAAATGTTTAACCTGTTCACAAGTTAAAGCCGAGCATCAGAAACCCTCAGGATTATTACAACAGTTAGAGATGCCAATATGGAAATGGAAATTGATAACAATGGACTTTGTTACCAAATTACCCAAGATAAGAAAAGGTAATGATACAATCTGGGTGATTGTTGACAGATTAACCAAATCTGCTCATTTCTTATCAAAGAAGGAAACTTTTAGTATGGAACAGTTAGCCAAACTATATGTAAATGAAATAGTTTCATTACATGGAATTCCTTTATCTATTATATCTGATAGAGATAGCCATTTTACTTCTCATTTTTGGACAAGTTTCCAAAAATCAATGGGAACTAGGTTAAATCTAAGCACAGCTTATCATCCTCAAACGGACGGACAAACCGAAAGGACAATACAAACAATGGAAAATATGCTTAGAACCCGTGTAATTGATTTTGGAGGAAATTGGGACGACCATTTTCCATTAATAAGAATTTTCCTACAATAAAAGCTATCATACTAGCATTAATGCTGCACCATTTGAAGCACTTTATGAACGAAAGTGCCGAACTCCGGTCTGTTGGGCAAAAATTTGAGAAAAGCAACTATCTGGACCAGAGATAGTACAAGAAACAACAGACATGATAATTCAAGTCAAGGAAAGACTAAAAGCAGCACGAGATCATCAAAAGAGTTATGTAGATAACAGACGAAAACCTTTAGAATTTCAAGTAGGAGATAAGGTATTGTTAAAAGTTTCTCCATGGAAAGGAGTAGTCAGATTCGTTAAAAGAGGAAATCTAAGCCCCAGGTATTTTGGACCTTTTGAGATTATTAAAAGAATAGGACTCGTAGCCTATCAGCTACAACTGCCAAAGGAAATGGCAGGAATACATGATGTGTTTCATGTTTGCAATTTCAGAAAGTGTTTAGTAGACGAATCATTAGTGATACCTCTTAAGGACCTAGAGGTAAATGAGAAACTTAAGTTTGTCGAGAAACCAATTCATATTGAAGATAGAAAGATCAAGAATCTCAAACATAAGAGACTAGTTCTGGTCAAAGTGAAATGGGATTCCAAAAGAGGACCAGAATACACTTGGGAACTCGAATCAGAAATGCAAAGGGAATACCCACACCTGTTCCAGTAGACCTCGAGGGTGAGATCTAAAACAAGGTGGGGAGGATATAACAACCCTCCTATAACCCTTAAGGTGACTCTAAAACGTTCCTAGTATACCCCGAAACAGACCCAGGATACCTTAATATTTATAAAAATCTAATAAAGCAAGTAAAACGGGCCGTTCACGGGCCACGACTCAGTTGGCCGTAGGTCTCGCGAGGCGCGAGCCCTGATTACTTGCCGGACACTCGTCTTGACACCTGTCCCGAAGCGTGTCAAGCCTACCTGATGATTCGCCACAGCTATGCCCTAGTCTACCTTCCTCGCGGGCCGCAAGAGAGTTCGAGGAAGGTCGTCGCGGGGCGCTAGCCGCCTTCGGGCAAGCTATAAATAGGACGTTCAAGGCTCATTTGTTATCGTTCAATTTCCTTTTCTCACTCAAATTCTCTGTAAGCTAAAACTCTTGGGAAATAATATCCCTATAAAGCGAAGCTCTGCCTCGTTGTAAGTATTATAACCCTGCTGTTACCCTAAACGATCGATCTAGGGCTCCGTAACGCATGTCAAGGCTCTGCCTGACTTAGTCGTTGGAGTTCTGTCTCGTGTTACTCCCGATTGATTTAGGACTCCGTAATGCATGTCAAGGCTCTGCTAGAGTCAGTCATTGGAGTTCTGTCTCGTGTTGTACGGTTAATGTGATTTGGGTTATTTTACTAACACTTGTGCATTGCTTAATTTTAATTGATAATAACCAGGAGATCACCAGGAAGCTATAGTAGTATCACCTAAGTCAACAATGTGAGTACATTTCTCTTTATTAAACACTTTTTGTGAGTCAAAATGTTTTACCAAAACCTCAAATGTTTTCAAATACAATTACAGTGATTAAGTCTTTGTAATTCTACAATTGCTACCAGTATTATGGGGTTTGTATATAGTACTTGATAACCTTCACAATTGGGCGCGGGTATCCAATGTGTGATATGACCATAGTCACAGATCCATCGAGTGACATGTACTGTACGAGTAATTGTGTAGATATAAACATTGTAATCACCCTTAATACTGTAATGTGTAACACTGATGCTTTACAAAATGGAATGTACTTGCCAGTATTTCTTGCTGATAAAATGTTTTAAAACGTGTTTCAGGTAACAAAATGTGAAAGCCAATAGAAGATAGCTGGAGAGCACTGAAGGCTTGGAAAAGTGGCTATAAAAGTTACCTAAATAAAAAGGAGTTTTTGTTTTCAATAATTAGGGTTTATCCCTACAAATGTATTGTCAAATGAACTTGGGTTTTATCCCAAATGATTTATTATTATAAAAGTTTGGTGTTTTAACTTTGATAAAAATATTTCCTAACTACGGTCCTGATATATTCCGCTGCCAAATTAATAAACACCGATACCACCAGCTTTGCGCACACGCTCGCGACACCCGCCTCCTGGGGCAGGGGGTCGGGGGCTGCGACATTTAATCATTAACAACAATAACCAAATCAAATCTATGAATAACATCTCACACAACATCATCAAAACACTAACATCATGGAATCACAGTTTATCATCACAATAAAATTATCAAAACCCTATCGTATATAAACCCTATATCATTGATTAGTTATCATAAACAACTTCCGGATTTATAATAGCACTTATCATTATAAATATTTTATCGAAAAGCCCTTATTATTTTGCAATACTATTTACTTAACATCATTCCAACGATCAACCAGATTCAAATAAGTTTTTAATTAAAACCCTAAATCATATTAATCTCATACATACCAATGCCACTCAATAAGTATACACGTAGCCAAGAACACAAAGAATACAAGTCCAAAAGAGTGATGAACATACTAACTGAGAGATTGTGAAACGAAGGAATGTATGTTAGAACAAGAGAGATGAAGCTTCGAAGAGAGTTACTACTGTCGATACCAAGAAGAGAATAAAGAGTAGGGTTTGTTATTTTCGTTGGAATGGCAACTACCATATACGCATACCTACATGCATGCACAAATACATGAGGTTGGGCTCGGTAGTTTGGGCCTGCGAGAAAACTGGGCTGAGCACACAAGAGCACAAGAGTGTGCGATTGTAAAAAGGGTGTGCGACCGGCAATGTGTTCAGCTGTATTTTATTAATAAATAATTCATATAATAACAAATAAACTCACAAACATACACTTATAACCCATCAGATATAATCAATCACATAATACACACACAAGACAACGTATAACGGAACGTGAAGAGTAACGATACGAGCTAAAGGTCACGGGATTAGGCGATGCTAACCTTGAAAGTACGGGTTGTCACATCATCCCCAAGTTGAAAGAAATTTTGTCCCGAAATTTAGCATGCAGTCACTGAAGAAGCTTTTGTTGTTGAACATTTTCGCGGGGTGTCACATTATCCCCATGTTGATTTGGAATTTCGACCCGAAATTCGGTAGTAGCTTCAGCACTGGATGCATTGTTCTTAAACAACTGAGGATACTTCCGCATCATCTGATCTTCCCGTTCCCAAGTAAACTCTGGCCCACAACGTGAGTTCCAACGAACTTGAACTATAGGTATCTTGCTGTGCTTGAGGGATTTTATTTCCTGATCCATGATCTCAACTGGTTCCTCAACGAAACAGAGTTGGTCATCAATCGTGAGTTCTTTGAAGGGAACAATGAGAGTCTCATCTGATAAACACTTCTTCAGATTTGACACGTGGAAAACGTTGTGTACACCACTGAGCTCTTCAGGTAAGTTCAATCGATATGCCACGGTGCCAATCTTCTCGGTGATTTCAAAAGGTCTGAGATAACGCGGATTAAGCTTGCCCCTTTTACTAAAACGAACCACACCTCCAAGGAGAGACTTTTAGCAAAACTCTGTCGCGTACCTGAAAGGCCAAGGGTTTCCTACGCTTATTGGTGTAACTTTTCTGACGGTCACGAGCCGCCGCCATTCGGTTTCTGATTTGAACAATCTTTTCTGTTGTGTCGAGTATGAGTTCAGGGCCAGTGATTGGGCTATCACCTACCACAGCATAACACAGAGGTGATCGGCATTTCCGTTCGTATAACACCTCGAACAGAGCAGCCTGAATGCTGGTGTGGTAACTGTTGTTATAAGAGAATTCCACCAGAGCTAGGTGTCTTTCCTAGCCGTTACCAAAGTTGATGACACATGCTCGCAGCATGTCTTCAAGTGTTTGGATGGTACGCTCAGTTTGACCATCCGTTTGTGGGTGATAAGCTGTGCTCATGTCTACACGTGAGCCGAAGGATTTGTGGGTGATAGCCGTTACCAAACGGAGCAGCCTGAATGCTGGTGTGGTAACTGTTGTTATAAGAGAATTCCACTAGAGGTAGGTGTCTTTCCTAGCCTTTACCAAAGTTGATGACACATGCTCGCAACATGTCTTCAAGGGTTTGGATGGTACGTTCAGTTTGACCATCCGTTTGTGGGTGATAAGCTGTGCTCATGTCTACACGTGAGCCGAAGGATTTATGCATTGCTTGCCACAAATCAGACGCAGATCGTGGGTCACGATCAGAGATAATGGAAAGTGGCACTCCGTGCCTAACAACTAATTCCTTCAGATAAATGCTTGCAAGTCGAGAAAACTTGTTGGTTTCTTTGACTGCGACGAAGTGCACAGATTTAGTTAAGCGATCTACGATCACCTAAATGGTGTCGTTTCCGCTCCGAGTTTTAGGCAAACCAGTAACGAAATCCATGGAAATTTGCTCCCATTTCCACATAGGTAGATCCGATTGTTGCAGTAAACCTGATGGCCTTTGGTATTCGATCTTAACCCTAGCACATGTCAAGCATTTGCTAACATACTTTGCGATGAGTGCTTTCATGTTAGGCCACCAGTACAATGCTTTGAGGTCATGATACATCTTGTAGTACAATGCTTTGAGGTCATGATACATCTTGTCGGAACCAGGATGTATTGAGTAGCGAGACTTGTGTGCTTTGTCCATCACAAGCTTTCGTAGATTTCCATAGAATGGAACCCATATACGTTCCATGAAGTAATGAATGCCATCATCCTTGAGTTCGAGTTGCTTCTCCATGCCCCGCATGGATTCATTTAGAAGATTTTCCTCCTTTAGTGCTTCAACTTGCGCTTTGCGAATCTGTTCAGGGAGGTTCGAATGGATGGTGAGCTGTAATGCACGGACACCCTTAGGTTTAGTTTCCTTTCGGCTGAGGGCGTCGACCACAATGTTTGCCTTGCCCGGATGGTATCTGATCGTGCACTGATAATCGTTTAGAAGTCCGATCCATCGGCGTTGCCGCATGTTCAACTCCTTCTGATCGAAATATTATTTATAGTATAAAACATGAAATCGAAATTAAAAAAAGTTGCACGTTATCACTGGTAGAGTTACTATATATAGAAAAGTATATATAATGTGGCGGGTGAAGAAGAAGTGAAGGAATTTATTGCGCATTGTAACGCCTATTTTGCAATTATTATAGATTAATTAAGGGCATTTTGCTGGAGGTGTGTCTTCCATCATTTTAATTTTTATAAGTAGTTTATGTTGACAATTTCAATAAAACTAGACACAAAATATAACTAATACAATCATTTGAATGCAAGTGTTTGTCTGATCAATGGTTTCTTTGTTTGTACATTAATAGAAAAAAAAACCCTAGAAGTACATGATTTCTTATGCAAAGCCATGTAAAACCTACCTAAAATATACCTACTCACACACATTTAACACAAAATAAACGATTAGTTTCTAGACCTTAAATGAGTGTTCTAGCTAGTTCATTTTTATATAAGGATATATTGGTCTATAATTGAAACAGGTTAGATATATGATCAGAACTCAAAGGTGTGGTCCACAAGTATATAATGCGTAATTTATATAAGGTGGGTCGACTGATGGTGTACACAGACAGAGAGAGTACACCAAGGAGGGACACCATATGAGAGATGATCACGAGTACACATTAATGTCATCTGAACCACAAGTATATAATGCGTAATTTATATAAGGTGGGTCGACTGATGGTGCACTCCGATTAAATTCGTTATTTAAAGAATGTCGGCCTACTTATTTCCATACTTGCTTTCCTCGTTTAACATCTTTTAATTTGGAAGCAAAATCCTTCAAACAGATAAAAGTACGTAAATATGTAATAACGAGGTTTGGATAAGGCTTTCATAAACAAAAGTATGTTCTACATGCATGGGCGTTGAATGACGTATGATTTACCTGGGCAGCTTTGAATGATAAGTCTATTTCTAATAAGAGAATTTTACCAAAATAGCCAAGACATTTGTCAACTTACCAAAATAGCCTTGTCATGAGTCCTTGGAAGGACCGTCACTAATCCCAAGGCGGCTGATGCCTCTTCTTGTTCCTTTTTTGCGTCTGCCACTCTCCAATCGACACGTGTAGCAATGATTGATTACATCCAGAGTGACGCATGCGAAACCTCTCATAAGAGGCAAGGTATCCGGCTTGCGTCGGGCTTCCAGCAGCCACTCAGCTTTTAATGCGTCCGTACAAGACCCGTCGGATGAGTCCGTAACGCAACAAAAAGTCAGTTTTTCAGACGCATCACATGAGTCGGCGACGCATCCTTCGCGTTTTTGTCAGACCCTTTGTAAGCTTTTGCCAGACGCATCACATCAGTCGCTGTCACAAATCTTTTGGAAGATCTTGAAGTATTTGCGACGCTTACCATGCGTCGCTAACGCATCCAAGTTAATTTTTTTTAAAAATGTGCCATACTTACCGGTTTATTAAATACATGGGGACCCATCTTTAAAAGTTATCTTAAAGTTTTACTACTGAGTGAATTTTACTTTACTTTGAACGGTTACTTTCGTGTATTATGGCGGTTAGATTTGTGGTTTACACCGGTGGCAAGTGGGAATTCGTTGACGGTAGGCGTGAGTACGTAGTGAAAGCTGATTCTCTTATACGTGGGTTTGAAACTCCTACCAAAATTTCGTATCATACCTTTTTTAAAAATGTGTGTGACTTTTGTGGTTTTCGAAATATCACACGGTTATCCTACAAGATGTCTGATTATTCTGAACCTATAGATATTATAGATGATTCAGATCTTTTATTTTTTTTCAATCTGAGGGAAAATAATCCGTATGAACTTTTTAAACTATACATGGTGCAAGAAGTTGGTGTGGGTTCTTCTTCTTGTGCTCCTACGTTTGAATATAAATGCCCCGATTTAAATGATTGTGTTTTTTCAAACGATGAAATTAATGCCAGCGATAAACTAGAATTTAATGATAATAAAGATAAATGTCGATTTTATGAAGGCTACACCTTTCGTAACAAGCAGGAAATGAAAATCGAACTAGGAAAGATGTGCTTATCCAAATCTTTTTCGTATAAAGTAGACAGGTCATCAAAGACTCGTTATGAAGTATCATGTGTTGTCGAAAATTGTGAGTGGAGTTTCAAATCCGCTAGTCGGCAATCTTGTGATGTTTTCTACGTTAAATCTTTTAACAACAAACATAGGTGTTCTAAGACGCAGACACATCCACACATGCGTCAGGCTAACCCAATGGTTGTGGGTAGCATGTTAAAAGAACAATTTCAAAACTCTGGTCGAATTTACCGCTGCCCCGAAATAGTCAAAGATCTTAGAATAAAAGAAGGAGTCAATATAACTTATATGCAAGCGTGGCGAGGAAAAAACAATGCATTACAACTTTTGCATGGAAATTCAGCAAGTTCTTTTGCTGAACTTCCTATTTACTGCTACAATTTGGAGAAGGCTAATCCAGGAACAGTGACGCACATATTGACTGATTCGGAGGATCGTTTTGAAATGGTATTTGTCGCCCTAGGTGCGGCGGTAAGTGAAGCATTAAATTTTCTAGTAATAACCGAACTAAAATGTTAATTTTATTCTATCTAACAAATTGTTAATGTTAATAAAATGTTAATTTTCATCTATCTAACAAATTGTTAATGTTAATATTTATTGATGTTAATTTTCATCTATCTAATAAAATGTTAATTTTCATCTATCTAACAAAATGTTAATGTTAATATTTATTGATGTTAATTTTCATCTATCTAATAAAATGTTAATTTTCATCTATCTAACAAATTGTTAATGTTAATGTTAGATTCGTGCCTTTGTAAGAACCTTAAGACCGGTCATTATCATAGACGCGGCCCATTTGAAAGGTGAGTTTAAAGGAACGTTGTTTTTGGCTGTGGGCATGGACGGAAACAATCAGATTTTGCCTGTTGGTTACGGGATTGGTAAATCCGAAGACGGTAATTCGTGGACTTGGTTCCTTTCAAAACTTAAAGATTGTATTGGCGAGCATCCAGAGTTGGCAATCATTTCTGACCGAGCACCTTCTATACAATTAGTCGTAAGGGCCGTGTCTCGACAAGCGTTTCACGGGTTGTGTTGTCGTCATTTAATGGTTAACCTTAAATTACCAAAAAGCAAAAAAATGGAAAACGAGTCTCTATGGTGGCAGACTTGCAAATCTTACCGGCTATCCGATTTTGAGGAGTCTTTCAACGCGTTATGTGCCGCAGTTCCGAGACTAAGGAACACTCTTACAACAATTGGGTTTGAGATGTGGTCAAGAGCACATTGTTCTGTTAAAAGATACCATTATATGACTTCTAATAGTGCCGAGTCGATGAACGCTCTATCGAAACATTCCCGAAAATTGCCGGTGACGCAACTTATTGAATTTTTCCGGCAATCTGTTCAAAGATGGTTTTATGATCGTCGCAACCAGGGAATCCATGGTGAACACTTGCTAACAGAGTGGGCTGTAAATAAGATCCAAGACAAAATTGATAACTCTAGGACTTGGACGGTTACCGGCGTTCGTGTTAACAATTTTGAAGTTGAAGATGGTAAAAAAAGAGGGTTCGTTGATTTAGCTAATGGCACATGCACTTGTCGGGTATGGCAATTATCGGGTTTGCCATGTGGTCACGTTATTGCTGTATCAAGATTTTTAGGTGAAACCGACTGTGGTCATTATTCCATGTCATGTACAGTAACGAAGTTTATAAAGCAACGTATGCAGAAGAGATAAATCCTCTCCCGCATAAATCTGAGTGGGAAAAACCGGACGGTTTATTAAATCTGCAACCACCGAATATTACCAAACGTCAATCCGGTCGGCCAAAGGAAAACAAGCGAATCATATCACGAGGGGAGGAACCCACTCCCATATTCTGTGGTCGGTGCAAAAGTCACGGCCATCACCGGGAAAGTTGTAGACAGCCCACCTATTCCCAGAGTACCTCCCGGGGCATCTCAACGGCACATGTAGTACAAGTCGAACCGGAGGATTTCCGGGATTACGTATCGCAACATACAATCCCCACGTACAATTTAGGAGAGAATTAAAACCCGGTAAATGTATAGCCTATTAGGTTATTAGTTTTAGGGAGTTTTATGTGAAAACCGTCTTTATGTGACATGCACTATTACTGTTATCATGCATTTTATATTTTTATGTTCATACTTTTAACAAAACGAAATTAAACAGTTAAAGGATGCATTTAGTTTCATCCAATTATCTTTCTAATTTTAAAGAAACTAAATTAAACAGTTAAAAGATACAACTAGTTCCATCCGATCAGAGATTAACTAAGCATGGTAAAAAAAGGCCTAACAATCTACTTCCAATGAGCATCATCACAAGACCATTCTGAGTCGGAAGAATGCTCCCCCGGGTAGAAATCATGGCACACATCATCACAAGACCATTCTGGTTGAAGGAGGTCATTCCTAAAACATTCCAACACCTCTGGGTCGTAGTCCAACTCTGGATCTGGAAGAGACGCCTCATACTCTTGTTTCAACACTTCTATCGCCGCGTCATGGTCATCAAACCAATCCTGCACCACATACCGCACTAGGTCGAACTCATTGTCTACCACTTCCTCAACCAATTCGTTTTTCTACACATCGGACATCGTGAAGATTAATATAAACGATAGCTTCTTCAAAGTAAAATTTAATTTAAAATTAAAATTCATTTTAAAATTTAATTTAAAAATACATATAAACCACCACAATCATCAACCAACTAAACAATAAACACATCTTCAAAAACATTGCTTCCTTAGCTTTCTTAATCGCGAAATCATCCTTGTTTTCCATGCTCCTTAACAGTACCGGTATTACCTTCTCACAACCAGGGCACGAGGACGAAGGTGCAGATGAAGAGGAAGGTGTATCGGCCCACCTAATAAAACCACATTCTTGCTTCTGTTACAAAAACAGAGCCATTAGGAAATACCCATACAATCAGGCTCAATCAACCATACTTTTTAACTTACACAGCATAAGAACCGTCGATTTGGATTAGCGTCAGTCCTTGAAAGCTTGTAGCAGGTTGCCGCACCACACGAACATATGAAATTAGAAGGTTCCACGAACTGAGTAGATTTCTTGGAGGAGGAGGTAGCCGATTTTTGAGACATCTTGTTTGGTCGGTGTGATCGATTTTGTGAGACAAGGTAGAGAAAGGATTTGGTACTTTGAGGGAGGAAATGAATTGAATGGGAAGCTTATGATAGTCTGGTTACATTTAAAAGGTAGAAAAATAGGAAAACCCCAAATAACATTTCTTAATAACATTATTTATTGAGAAAAATAAATAGTTACAAACTAACCTATAACTAGTTATAAAACATTTAAAGGTTACAGTTAATTCGATTTATACTATTCACATTAAATTTAGTCAGTCATATGTATGATGTCGAATAAAAGCTAATATAAAAATCAAAAACAAATTTCGAATGCTACTAAATTAATATATAATGTGAAGTTACATATTATTAGGCGTGGAACGTGCCGCGTAGAGTTCATCTGCCATAAATCGTCTATATCGCATACATGTGTCTTGTATGTTACCTTCAATGCAAGTCATTGAACGGTCAAGAACAAGATTATTAAGCAACATACACACAATCACCCCTGAATTTCTCCCCACCTTATCCACGTGGCTCGGCCATGCAACATCACCTATAAAATCCAGTGCATCAGTCTCGGACTGTCCCGCGTTTCGCCAATAATTTATGCTCCCTAAAAACCATATGAATGCACTCTCAAACTCCACAAGAAGCTGGTATCGTAATTACCGTCTTTGCGGTTTCCAAAATTCGCTCGACAGTTGGAATCGTAAGCCGTGTCCCCGGGCCCCAACTTAGAAATCTAGGAATTCTGGGTGATTTATAAAATTTTTCCATCTGTTTAAACTCTGGAAAAATTTCTACAATCCACATCTACACATATACACGGTAATCATTAACAAATTAGAAAGATGGGATTGTTTATCCAACACAGAAATCATTACCTTGAATGGCCAAACGCATCCAGGCAAATTGAAACTTGCGTTACCGGGTACGTGTCGTCGAGTCATATCGTAGACATGTGAATAGGTGCTCTCCCAAAGATAACTACCCCACGGGAACTGGTTCCATGCTTCTAAGTCATCAACAAGATTCATCAACTTCATATCAATGGTTTCGTGACTTTGAGTGCCTTTAAAACCTAACCCTACTATCATCAAAAGGCAGATACAGAGACAATCATCCTCCGAATATTTTGACCAGTCTGAAGTGAATATCTCGTTCAAGTGGCGTTGTTTAACCACCCGTTTCCCTAGAAATATCCTAGATTTGAATGAATTGGCTAACTCGTTGAATATGACAGTTGGGTACTCGCCAAATCTTAACCCGGTGATAACACAAAACTGTAAGGGGGTAAACAAGACTGAATCATTGCCGAACATGTAACATATTCCATGACTAGGGTTTTCAGTGAAAGCCTGATGTCGTGCAACACAGAGCAACAATGGGCTTTCACAAATCACAGACTGAATATCCAAATAGTGCCCGAAGACACTATCCCTCAACCTAAGTTCTATCCTTGCCGTGACTGTTTTCTTGATCCTATCGATGATTGTGCAAACAGCTCTAACTCTAATTCTAGGATTCTTAACCTAAACAATGATAATGAAATGCAGAAAAAATATAAAGGCAACATTAGAACCAAAATAATAATAAATCGATAAGAACACATGATTTGCTTACCGGTTTGGCGGAAGGAGCGACATTGTCCACGAATGCAGTGGCAGAATGCATGAGTTCATCTGCATTGTTGATGGGTGGTAAACGGGCCTCATCCCAACCATTCCAGTTCATTGTGGTCCCGTGAGAGCGACGATGGAGGTTTGACGGGTCGGGTCGGATCGTCTTCAACAAATGTACATCGGTTCGGGTCACACCTCTTCGGGTCAGAACCCCTAAGCGTCTAGATGAGCACTTCTTCGAACCACGGTATGACGGATCAGAGTATGAAGGGTGGGATCTTCTTCAAAAGACTGACAGATCGGAGTTTGAACGGTCGGATCTCCGACACACCACCGCCGGATAGGAGCTTGAAGGGTCGGATCTCCGTCAACAGGTGGGAACCAGTAACCCGATTGTGATGCGTCTACGTGAGCACTGAATGTTGACTTTGAACATTTATTTGGAAAAGCGTCTTGCAAACGCATCCATGGTGAACGTGGCAGCAGGTGAATGAATTTGATAGTATTAATGCGTTTGCACATGTTTTGATGAGTTTGGAACCTATCTAATGAGTTTGGCACAATTTTTTAGGGAATATAGACGCATCTTATGCGTCGCTACAGTAAAAGTACGATTTTTTTTTGTTATTTTGGCAAAAGTTTTATATAAATCGGCATATTAATGGTAAAAAAAAATAACGTACACTAAAAAACTCAACACATTTGCAAAGATTTTTAGAGAGGAATTATTTATTTATGTCGAATCGGAGAGGAAAAGATTTAGCGAGTGACGAATACTGCTCTCAACCCGCTAAAAAGGCATCAAGTTGGATACTAAGTCGATGGAGAAGGCCGGCAAATGCAAACGAAAGCGGGACATCTACTAACGAAATTGAAAATCGACACGGTATTGATGAAGGTGACTATGTACATAATAGACATAGCTTACACCAGCACAACCGAGGTAGGTGGGCGATACCAGACGACGAAAACGAGAATTGGTCTAAAGATGTGGTAGAATTCTATCGTAGCGGAGACGCTCCGTTTTGTTATGCAACAGTTTTTACTAGATACGTTCAGCTCGACAAAAACTTTTGGGGAACTTTATTGGGATTTCGTTCTAACGGCAACCTCAACGAAACAGTAAATTATATAAACTACTATGTTAAAAAAAATATTTTTTATTAAATGCATCTGTAACTGAATTAAAGTTTTTTTTTACAGCATATTGAAGGCTGGGTTGGTAGACTGATGTCTTGGAGAACTAGAAAAATTCTGAAAGAGCCTATGTTAAATCTTCGTTGGACAATTCTACCACCAAAGTTTTATGAGTGTTTATTGGATTTCGTTCCAAAAAACGTGGCAACTTATTGCAATGGTAAGTTCAAGCCGTACCCATCCTTTTTTGACGTTGATTACGTATTTTTTCCTATCCCGCTAGAAAATAAGGAATGGCTAATGCTACGACTCGACCTGGCGACCCAACAACTGTTAATGTATCCCTGTGCAGACATTTGCGAAGGCGAGAAATACCGACAACTTGTGGTTCCCAAGCTTACAAAAATTGCGGTATATTTAGGAGCAGTATTGGTTGACATGCAATACTGGAAAAATTTTGGAAAACCGGAAAAAATAATGTCATTTGAGATGAATGACGACTACGTTGTGTCTCGCAGCTCCCTGTCTGGTAACGAAGCAGTTTATCTATGTATGATAATGGAGCATCTGCTCACGGATAAACCTATCAGTCTCAATAGTGATATGAAGGAAATATTTAAGACATATAGAAGGTTTATGGCAGATAAATTGTATTTTTGGCGTTGCTTACCGCGTCCAAATATTGTTTAATGTGAAATTTGTTTCGCCGAACGTTTGTTTAACTATAAATCGAAGTACTTTTTTAATGTTTTTTTGTTTTCCAACGTTACAATAAACGATAAGACATACATAAACGTTTATTATCAAGGTACATAAATAATAATAAATGGAAATCTTCATAAACATTTTTTAATGATGTATGTAAGACAAAATCTAAAAATAAGCAAAAAAAACGCATTGGATGCGTCCTTCTTAAAGACAATATTCCAAGCCAGCCACACAAGCCAGCCGCAAGCCAGCCACACAAGCCAGCCGCTAGGCTGATCAGTTTCACATGGTCCTAGACAGACGCAACAAGCTTACTTTTTCGTCTGATGCGTTGGCTGCCACCGCTTCCCCAATATTCTACACACGTGTCAGCATTTTACTGGTGGACGCATCCCAAACCTTAAGGGGCCTTCCAAAGACGCATCACTTGGCTAAATTGGTAATTTGACTTTATTCTTGGCTAGAATAGTAATTTTCTCTTAATAATAACGATAACAATAGCAATTACAATTTTTTTAATGGCGACTTTCTAGTGTTTAGGCCACCCCACTCTCCAAAATTGGAGAGCCCCGTTGCCCCATTTCGGGGAGACTATGTTGTCTTACAGAATCCCCACTGGCTTCAGAGTTTGGCTTGGGCGTACCCCTGGGAAACCATACAGCCGGCTATCACTTGAAATTGTTATGCCACCACAAGAGCAGAACTTCCTGGTGCAACACACGGTGGAACGAAAACCTCGGTGGGCTCTGGATTCGAACAAACAACCTCACACAAGTCCTAGCTTTAATCCTTCATTGCCTTAATCTACCAAAACTCCAAAAGTGACACAAGTGGGGATCGATAAAGTCTCCACTGAAAAGCTTAAGCCCCCGTACCATAAGACCACAAGTGGTGGATGAATAGCAATTACAATTACAACTATTATTATCATTATTATTATTGATATAAATAGAGTAAACATATGAAAATAGTTCCTTGTGTATTCCAAATCTTCTTTGAAATATATATATATCTAATATCCAGATAAGACCCAAATAAATAAAAGGTTTGGATTGATGAAACCAAATAGACCTTCTGAGCATCATGATATAATTAATGACTAGAATTCAACTCATCATGAATAATATAAGTAAATTTAACACTAGTATTATTCATTTCTTGGTCAATGAAATGACAATAGTAAATTGTCTTGTTTTCTTGGTAGCTAAATGTTCTTCCACATGCTTCTCGTACTTCTTATATAGCACATCAATTATGGAACTCCCAAAATGAGAAGTCAACATTGGTTCTGTAATAGCTCTTATCACCTTTGAGGTGTTTTTCGTTGTTGTGTTTATCCCTTGGTTGTGGTTATGCTCTAAGTTTAAATCATCCATATTTGTGTAATCGGTATCATCTGGATCCCAGTTTACTTCATAAACATTCATGTTATCAACAGAAAATGATCCATTATCTTGAATGATGTTCCTAACTTCATCCTCACATGGAAGATAAAATGGAAAATTGAATGAGTTAATATCTGATTCTCGAATCAGCTCCTGTAGTATTTGATAAAACATATAAGTTAGTATTATAAGCAAACTAGAAGCTTTAAAGAGCATATTCTTCGTTAACTTGAGTTAGAATTAGAATACAAAAACAAAATATACCTCCTTGAGCAATTCAAGAAGTGATTTGGTGAGTAAATCCCATAGGCTCCAACAATCATCACTAGCTGGATCAACTTTACTTCGACCAGGTAACGTTATAAACATGTGTCCACCGCATACTATTTCTTCATAGCGCAATTCTAAATACTTTGTAAAGTCGGTATGAAATTGCTTTCCATATGCTTGGAGTACATTAAGCGAACTTGTTTTCGAAATGTATAAATTTAATTTATTACTTTCAAGACCTTCAGGTACCTATCATGTTCAAATATTGCACAAACTAAGTGTATCATCCAAAACAATTATTCATTATATTTATAGTGTCTCAGTGTCTCAGTGGAAAGAATATGAGAATGTGTTGTGTAAGTCTAGGGATAAAACCCTGGCATCACCTGATTTACTCTGGGACATGTGATTTACCTTCCTCATGTATGTTAACTGTGAGACTGATTGGCGAGGGACCCCCACTTTGGGCGTACACCATTTTTTAGAGGACCACAAAAATAAAATAACTTGAAACATTATATATATTGATTGGTTGTTTAAGTTGGAGTCCAGGGTATAACACATGCTTGCAAATCTATATCCCATAAAAGTTATTTTTAAAGTATAAATAAATGATACTCCATCTTGTAAATATATACACGTAGTACACATGTTTTTAAAACTAGCATATCTCATAAATATCTCTTGTTTAATTTTCTTGCTAATAAAACCAAATTGTATATAGGATGATAGAGGGTTGGATGGTATGGCACCTGAGAAAGCCATTGAATGCTATAAGAAGAGTGAACGAAGTGCAAACTTTTGTCGGGAAA
Source organism: Helianthus tuberosus (assembly GCA_030545235.1). NCBI lineage: Eukaryota > Viridiplantae > Streptophyta > Magnoliopsida > Asterales > Asteraceae > Helianthus > Helianthus tuberosus. The sequence goes on along the minus strand of CM060389.1, from coordinate 33,874,661 downwards.
GAGCCTACGATAGAAGGAACCTGGAACAGCTGAAACAAAGCAACCGCCAATATTTTCTCCTTGGTCCTTCTTAAGATTTTCATAAAAGTTGGGTAATAACTTAAAAAGAGTATTAAAATCATTTCCAAATAAGTCGTTTAAGCACACTTGAAACTGCGGTGTTTTACGATTATTTTCGTGACACACCTCATGAACTATATTAATAATGCTAGATGCTACCAATAGAGTATTCATGCCAGAGGAACATCCTAAATCTGCTATCATGAAACAACCGTTTTTGAAGAAGACATCATGATTAGCCATATCCTTAATTGCATGTTTTAAAAATGGTAACGCGCGTTCCTGAAAAGAAATTAAGTTACGATAGGTTTACATATTCTTAGGGGATCATGGATAGCGATATCGAGATTAAAAAAGACCTGAAGAAAGGAATTGTTGGCATAACTTGAATCTCCATTGCCATCATTCATGTGTTGAACGTTTATTGTTTCCATCTTTATTGTTCTTTGCCCTAGTTGCTCGGGCATGACCTCATGAGGTAGTGCTATATATAAGACATCGGCAATTTGCAAATAAGGCAAAAATCAACATTGCTGCCGTCATCCAACCCTACATCGATCTTATCTTAATATCTTTCTATTTATTGCCATCTTCTATATAATGCTAAGCCTCACAAAGATTTTACTTTAGTATACCGATGTGGTTACTTACTTAGTAGTTTGCTTTGTACCAATATAAAAGTTACTAAGAACAAATTTTTATAAACAACTAAATTATAAGATACAAGTAAATATTAATATTTTTTGTTAAATTTACTTCTCCAACAAAACAATATTGCAACGTGTTTCTAGTCGTACAGTGACAACGAAAATGAATGATATATGTCAGTAGAGAAATAACAGCCTTTTTTTTTTTCCATCTATTAAAGTCTAAACTGAATCACAGTTGTATATAACTACTTGAAACCTCAATAAAATCACTTTTTGAACAGAAAAGTTATTTTTATTTTTTATATGTTATTCTTCGGAAAAAAAATTAAAAGATCGATGGGCTACATATATTTAACTCATAAACTATATATATATATATGTATGTATATATAGGGTTGAGTTCATTTCAGAACTCTAAATAACTACAGAACTTTCAGAACTCCTAATAAACAATCATTTTATATATAAGTTTTTGTATTTAGGATCTTTTTATCATCTATTATATGTATTTATTTGATTACATACACGTTAAAAGTAGTTTACATATGTTTAATTGCCAAAATTATATATATTTGTCATAACTAATTACATATATGTAAAAAAAACTAGTTTACATATGTGTAATTATAAAATTACATATAAAAAATGATAAAATTACTCTTAACATGTATGTAATCGTAAAAATACACATAATAAATGATAAAATTATCCTAAACATAAAGATATATAAATAAAAAGATTGTTTATTAGGAGTTCTGCGAGTTCTGTAAATATTTATGGTTCTGAAATGATCCTGGCCCTATATATATATATATATCTATATAGGCTAAAGCTAGATAGGAAACCCTTATGTTTTTAAAAAACCCTAGAAAACCCAACCTCCCGACATTTTTTTTTTTGAAAAAAATAACACATGTAATATACATGTTTTTAAGAGTTTTGGGCAAAAAAAAACAAAAAAGCGCCGAAGGATTATTTAAAAAAAAAATAAACAAATTTCAGCAACTTCGGTGACTAACATGTGTTAGGCAAAAAATGCTGAAACTTGTTTATTTTTTTAAAAAGATCCCTTCGGCGCTTTTTTGTTTTTTTTGGCCCAAAACTCTTAAAAACATGTATATTACATGTGTTATTTAAAAAAAAAAAATGTCGGGAGGTTGGGTTTTCTAGGGTTTTTTAAAAACATAAGGGTTTCCTACCTAGCCCTACCCTATATATATATATATATATATAGGGAGGAGCTCATGCGAGAACCACCCTTATTGTGAGAACCGCGAGAACCAATGTGAACACAACCTAAAATAACTAAAAAAACCTAACCCCCACCCCCCCCCCCCCCAAAAAAAAAAACCTAAACCCCCTCCCCCACCCCCTAAAAACCTAAACCCCCCCCCCCAAGCTAAAATGCTAAAAACTAAACCCCCAAAAAACCTAAAAAAATCCAAAAAAAATCTAAAAAAATCTAATTTTTTTTTTAATATTTTTTATGTTAAAATCGCTACTTTTAGAAGCAAAAAAAAAATTGTGTGATTTTTAGTTATTTTTGGTTGTGTTCACATTGGTTCTCGCGGTTCTCGCAATAAGAGGTGGTTCTCGCATGATCTTCTCCATATATATATATATATATATATATATATAGGTAGAGATTCCTGTAAAAAAATGGTTTTTTTTTGTGAGAAAGTAAGAAAGAATCTACACCATTAGATATTTGATTTAATGGTTGAAATCATAATGACAAAATTGTAAATAATTTTTATTATTAAACATATTAATTTTCTAGATTAAGGGTATATAGGTAAATTTAACATTTTTAAATTAAGAAACTAACATTAATGCACATGTAATTTCCCCCCGTCTTTTATAAACGTCATTAACTTTTTATACGTAACTTTAAAAAAAAATTACACCATAATAACGAGCGTTTTTTTATCTTTAATATGAGTACCATATTGCTATACTTATATAGAGAAAAAAATATGTTTCGATCAGATGTTTAGTCCATGAATGGTGTTATATACTTACTGAATTGTGTTAATCTGTTATATACTTGCTGAATGGTATTATATACTTGCTGAATGGTGTTATATACTTGCTGAATGGTGTCATATACTTACTGAATGGTGTTAATCTGTTATATACTTGCTGAATGATGTTATATACTTACTGAATGGTGTTATATACTTGCTGAATGGTGTTATATACTTGATGAATGGTGTTATATACTTGATGAATGGTGTTATATACTTGCTAAATGGTGTTTATAGAGATCTTTTAAAAAAAAATCCAGTTCTTATAATTAAGATGGCGGTTATGAGAAGTTTTTGATTAATTGAATTAATGATAAAATTACTTGTTTACCCTTTTGAATTAATTTAGATTTAGGACACATGTCATCTACACAATATTTCTCACACTTTTGACCTTTTTACGGGGTTCTAGAGTGAACACTAGTGTATTTGGGAATTGAGTGAACAAATCCTGACCATTGATTTAAATCATCAAATTGTAAAATACACTAGTGTATTTTTATCATCAAATCATGGCTATTGATTTACACTTGTATGTTGATAATCAAGAGATAGGATTAGTTCACTAGTGTTCACAATCAAGGGGTTGTTCACAAATGACCTAACCCTATATATATATATATATATATATATATAGGGGAACGCTAAAATGAAAACCACCTCTAGTTGTAAGAACCGAGAGAACCACTTTCTAGCCACTAGATCAATAAGATGGACGGGTGAGATTAAAAGTAACTAAAATTAATATTAAATACATTTTGTCTTATTATGTTTTTAATATTTTAATCTAAAAGGTTAGTTTAGTAAAATTACTCTTTTTTGTCTTTATTATTTTTTTATTACTTTTTTGTTTGGGAAAATCACGAAATGAATTTGTAATATTTAGCTTGTATCGTGCAACTTAATGTATGACTTTTAACCGTTTGTCTATGTGAACCGTGAATTTAGTTTTTTAACTCTTTTTAACCGTTAATTAGTTATTAATAATCAAATTCACTAAGTTAGTTAAAAGACCCTATATAAAGACTATCTAGGTTAATAAAATTCAGTTAGATCAGTTAGTAAACTTATGAAACTTCAGGGGACTAAACTGAAAATTTTACAAAAAACGGATAAAAAGGGGGGTTCTTCTTTAAAAAACCGGCCCCTTCATGGATCGAACGCGCGCACTTCATATGAAACCATAACGTCTTAACCAGTTTATCCTCCTAATAGGAGCTGTTAGAACTCTTACCTTAATTACTTTTATACACTCGTTTGGACGGCCCAATATAAACATGTTTGGACGGCCCAAACAGTTTAAAATTATTAAATGTGAACGGCCCAAAAATGTGATATATACAACGTTTTATACAACGTTTTATTTTAATTAATATAATTTATAAATTAATATTATAATTAATTAAACTAATTAATAAAGTTAAATAAAAATAGTTAAATAATAAAAAGAAGGAATTAATTGATAAAATTAATTTTGTACCCGTTAATAAAGTTAACAAGGTTAGCTAACTTGGTTAATTACTTATTAATAATCAAATTAACTAAGTTAGTTAAATATCCTATATAAAGACTATCTAGGTTAATAAAATTCAGTTAGATCAGTTAGTAAACTTATGAAACTTCAGAGGACTAAACTGAAAATTTTACAAAAACGGATAAAAAGGGGGGTTCTTCTTTAAAGAACCGGCCCCTTCATGGATCGAACGCACGCACTTCGTATGAAACCGTAACGTCTTAACCAGTTTATCCTCCTAATAGGAGCTGTTAGAATTCTTACCTTAATTATTTTTATACACTCGTTTGGACGGCCCAAACAGTTTAAAACATAACGGCCCAACAGTAGATTATCAAAAGTGGACGGCCCAACAGGAGCTGTTAAATTATTAAAAGTGGACGGCCCAAATCGTTTGTTAACGGACATAAATAAAATAAAATTTATAATACTTGGGCCTGTTTTATTTTGTAATACAGTAGATTTATTTTTTTTGTTATGGAGACAAATTTTATATATATATATATATAGCAAACATAAACATTAAACATAACTTAAAAAAAGTAAACAAAACATAATAAAAAAAATATATCTAAAACCAAATCCTAATTGCCTCCCACTCGGAGACGTGCTTGAATTCATGACCCTCGTCATGACGGTAATTGATCAGTGCCACCTCCTTCTGGTCATCCTCAACCAGGTCCGGCATTTCTCTCTCGACCTTCTTGAAATAGCTGTCAAACCGCTCACACTCCAACCGCAGCACACGAAAGCGGGACGATAAGGCGTCCACGGTCCGGTTATGGTCCGGACCACGAAGCTGCCCAAAGATCTGTTGAACCTTAACCCATAGCCCCCCCTGTCCACGTCTTGGGGGATCGGTCATCGCTTCTTCCCATGCTTCGCACAATGCGATGTCTTCGACGTCGGTCCAGGTAGTTGCCATTCGTTGACGGAGTCGGAGAAAAATCTATTGAAAACGGTGAGTTTTTTTGGATTGCAGACGACGTGGTTGTTGAACGTGTTGAGGGTATTTATAAGGGGGAATAAACGTGGGAACTTGGAACGGCAACAGTTATATTTTAATAATAAACGCGGTTTAAGTTTTTTGAATATAATTTTTTTTGTGGGAACTTGGAACGGCCCAAACACATAAACAGCCCAAACAAATTTTAAATTATTTAAAATGAACGGCCTAAACACATAAACAGCCCAAACAAGATTTAAAATTATTTGCTAGGTAATTTACTGGACTATTATATAATACAAATTACATAAAAGATATAACATGTAAAAATACAAACATAACTTCGCCAAACCGCTGAAACGGCTAGTAGAGAAAAAAGCTCGGTCACCAAGCAAGCAGTCTTCAGATAACAACATAACTTCGCCAAACCGCTGCTTCTGAATCGGTAGATAACCGAGAGCAAATTGAAAGTTGGGAGTGATTCAAATCTCTTCTTCTGGAATCCGAGTCAAAACGCTTGTAGCAACGATAAAGATGCGTCTTTTGCTCGATAGTTCCATCCACACTCACTGGGTAAGTAGAGGTGGCATTTCTGAAGAGAAGGACACTCCAAAATGAGAAACGATATCAAAAACTAATTTGACAATTAAAGCCCAGGAACACGTCTTTTACACTAACATATACGTGAGGTTTCATAAATATTTCTTGCCTTTGATAGATGAAAACATCTATGACAATCAAATTAAGAAACCATGATAACATTTTCTATGACATTTAAGTGTGGTAGAGGGATTCCTTTAACAATCTCAAAAAAAATACAAGTGGGTAAATATATAGGAGAACAGACGGTCAAACGACTCGACCAACACGTTGACCCGGCTCGAACCATAGGTTGAAACTGCTCGGAGCAGCTGTACCGGCTCGGAGCAGCTGTACCGGATCGGAACCAGTTGAGACGGCTTGGACAATGGGGCGAACCGGCTCGGAGCCAGTTGAAACGGCATTAGTCAGCTGTACCGTCTCGGAGCCAGGTGTACCGACTCGGAGCAGTTGAGACGGCTTGGACAATGGGGCGAAACGGCTTGGCTTGCAGAAGTGGGGTCCACTTGTGTACGGTATCGGCTCGGCTACAACCTTAGAACACGGCTTGGCTCGTTGAAAGAACTCGGCTAAGATCTTTCAACATGAGCCGATTATAACGGCTTGGCTAAGATCTTTCAACATATGTCGGACACGTGGCGCGAACTGCAGGATTCTTAAGCCGTTACAGGCTTTGTCGGACACGTGGCTATCAAGGGTTGGCTGGCCGTTAAAGGTAAATCTTGTGCCGTTTCAGGATGTTGAAACGACTCGGAGAGGGGTGTCAGTTGGCCAAAATTGAAAAAACAGCGTTGACTTGGCTATTTTCGTGATTTTCCCTTTTTGTTTTATTATATTACTTTTTATTTTTTAAATTGAATTTTTTTATAACATCATTTTTAAATTCAAAATTTTCTAACAAAACAATTTTTTGCGCGCCGGTCTTTCCACGCCGTTTTTACGCCCGGCTTTTTCACGCATCACTTTTTAAGCGTCGTTTTTGCACGCCGTTTTTTACGCTCAGCGTTTTTAAGCGTCGTTTTTTTAACACGGCGTTTTTTACGTCCCGTTTTAACGCGGCGTTTTTTACGTCCCGTTTTTTTCTCGGCGTTTTTTATGCCCCGTATTCACGCCTCTTGTTTAGGCGCCGTTTTATCACACTGTTTTTTACGTTTTATAATTTACGTAGAAAAAGTTTTACGTTTTACGTTAAATAGTTTTTACATAAAAGTTTACGTTTTACGTTAAAAAATTTACGTTTTATGTTTTACGTTAAACTTTTTACGTTTTACTTAAAACTTTTTACGTTTTACGTTAAAATTTTTACGTTTTACGTTAAACTTTTTACGTTTTACGTTTTACGTTAAACTTTTTACGTTTTACATTTTACGTTTTTACGTTTACGTTTTATGTTAACTATTTACGTTTTACGCTTTTACGGAAAACGGACATAGTTTCCTCTGTTTTTGGAATAAGCCGACAACTCAAGTTGTCGTTATCTTTTCAAAACTCAACAATTTTCAACAATATAAACACAATGTATAAAATTTCTATCAAAATGCCAAACGTAACAAGTCACTAAAGTATCGGTTAGAGCTCGGTGCGCGTTAACTAAATAAAATCTAAACTAACGTAATAATAACTCGCTACGTTTAAACTTTACCGGTCCTGAGTTGACCATCTTTGACTTGTGTGACTGCTGCTGACCCGAATCGGGTCCGTTGACTGCTTTCGACCCAAACCTAGACCTGAAACTGACCCGAGTTGCACCGCGTCGAGCTGAAACCCGAGCCGCTACTGAACTGTGTCACAGCCCTGTTTTTCTTGTCGAACCGAACTTGAATCGAGTGAACCGTAACTGAACTATGTCGAACCGAAAATGAACCAAGATCCGAGCCAAAACTGAACTGGGCAAATCCGAACCCAAAAATAATCCCCAAAGCCAAATCTGAATCTGGACTGAATGAACCCAGACTTGTACCGAATCTCAATCCTGAAACCTGAACCGATTCCAACCTGAAATCGGAGCTCCGCTGCAAAAATTCCCACAGCCGCCATCAGAGGGTCATCGACCACTGGCATCACGCGCCGCCACCATGTTAACTCTTTCATCAAACCCATGTTCTTTTTCACTTTTTAAAATAGCATAACCAAAGAAATGAAAAAAAAAACTACTAACACATCTCAACAAATTTTTCAAGCTGAAAAGATGCAAAAAGCTAAAGATCTAAATATGAAGGTTTATATAGATTAAAACTAAAATATATAAAATAAATCAAGAGCTTTTACCTATTCAAACTTTGAGGAGACGAAGGAGAGGATGGTAATATGAATCTTGTTCATTTAAAACCATTTAATCAACATGTTGAGATGTAATTAGTTTGTGCACAATACTTCCACTTCCATTCGATTCTTTTACTTTAACACATCTCAGCCTCTTTCTATTTCCCCACTGTAACTTATACATAAATAGAATAAACCAAAACTCCAGTCTTTGTCTGTGAAAACCTAGTAAAACCCCTAATTTTGTTAAGAACCCTAAAACAATATAAAGACCCCAAACTAAAGAAAATGCACAAGAATGTAAATAAAGATTACACACATGAATACCAATCTCAAAAAGAAATTAACAAAACCATTAACAAATCAACAACAAACAACAAATCAAAATCATAAAAAGTCACTGACCCTCTGTATAGACTGAGGGTCGCCGGAGATGGGTTGCAGATCTGAGGGTCGCCGGAAAAACGAGGGGGCCGCCGGAGTGGGTGCGGTGTTTGGGGGTCGCCGGTGTGGGAGTGTGGCGGCAACTTGAACTCTGGTGAGTGGAGAGTGTGGCTCACTGGAGAAGAAGGGGGTGTGGGTGTGTCTTGTCTGCACCGGAAACAAACATCGTCGCTGGAGTCACCATCTCCGGTCACCGGATTAGCATAGAGAAGAGAGGGGTTCGGGGGAGGTGATGAATATGGTGGTGGGTTATGGGTTGGGAAGAAGATGAAGTACTAGCTTTTTTGAAAGAAATGAGGACAGAGAAGATGAAAGAAACAAATGAGGAGAGAGACAAAGTCTGATGGGTTTAAATGAAGAGAGATAGAGGGGAAGATTTGATATTTGGGGTAAATAACCAAACTACCCTTTTGATTGGCATAATCTGATTGGTGGAGAGTGGTTCTCACGGTTCTTACAACTGTGGGTGGTTTTTATTTTAGCGGCTCCCTATATATATATGTACTTTTCCAAACTACATTTATGTAACTTATGGAGCGTGCTCTCTCTATATATAGAGAGAGAGAAAGTGTTAAATACAATATGCCTAATCGTAAGATATAAGATACGTACGCGACGGCCAGATCATGACCCGTGTCATTCTTTGATTTTACCTCCCTGAGGGAAAATTAGACAGTTCCTTTAAACACCGGATTACGAGCTTGTTACACCACGATCCCGGTATTTATGATTTGGATTAGTTTCAAAAATTTCAGAAATTTTAAAACTATATAGTGCTGTTAAATCTCGGCGATTAGGGTTTCAGTTAAATTTGATTACAATGGATTCACAAAGTAGTGCCGGAAAAAATACATAAGATGTTGAAATGGAAGACAATCATGATTCAATTGAAGAAGTTCGAAATCCGTATTCAAACAATGTCGAAATATGGATCCGTCCAGCATGCGTATTTACATGTTTTGTGATTTCCAACATGCATGATTATTTTTTCTATAATATGTGTGATTAGCAAAACACATTATTCCTAGATTTATATAACACGCTTCGTTACATAATTATAACATGCCTGATTAGCAAAAACACATTATTATTAGATTTATATAACATTCTTCGGTGCGTAATTATAACATTTGTGATTAACAAAACACGTTATTGTAAGATTTATACAACATGCGTGATTATTTTTTTATAACATGTGTGATTAGCAAACAGTAAAAAATAATGCTGGTAGGTAAGTTTAAGTGGAGTGTTGCAAAAGTCTATGAGTTTCTGTGGTTTATAGCTTAATTGTGTGTAGAATTGGAAGCGAGAAGAATGTGTGTTAAAACGAAAGCAATAAATGAGAGATTTTAGGGCTAGAATTTCGCTCCAATTTTGTATTCAGTTTCCGAATCTCGTAAGATAAATGAGAGAGTGAAATTGACAATTATGTTCTTTTCCCATCATAATTTTTGCTTATTACGATCATGCCACCATGTCTAATCAAGAGCAGATTATATCTAATCGTGTGGCTGTGGTTATCGCGTACGCAACACAACCTATATACATACATATATATATATATATATATATATATATATATATAGGGAGGAGCTCATGCGAGAACCACCTTTATTGTGAGAACCGCGAGAACCAATGTGAACACAACATAAAATAGCTAAAAAAAACCTAACCCCCACCCCCCCCCCCCAAAAAAAAACCTAACCCCCCCCCCCCAAAAAAAAAACCTAAACCCCCCCCCCCCCCACCCCCCCCTCAAGCTAAAATGCTAAAAACTAAACCCCCAAAAAATCTAAAAAAAATAAAAAAAATCTAATTTTTTTTTTTTAATTTTTCAATATTTTTTAAGTTAAAATCGCTACTTTTCGAAGCAAAAAAAAAAAATTAAAAAAAAAAAAAATTTTTTTTTTGGCTTCGAAAAGTAGCGATTTTTTTATAAAAAATATTGAAAAATTAAAAAAAAAAAATTTGTTTGATTTTTAGCTATTTTTAGGCATTTTTTGTTGTGTTCACATTGGTTCTCGCGGTTCTCGCAATAAGTGGTGGTTCTCGCATGATCTTCTCCCTATATATATATATATGTGTGTGTGTGTGTGTGTACAAATATATAGGGGAAAGATAAAAAGGAAACCTACTTGAGTTAAAAAAAACCTTAGAAAACCCGATGTAACATTTTTTTTTCTACAAAAAAGGGAATGTAATATACATATTTTTGAACATTTAAAAAAACAAAAAAATCCGGGTTTTTTTTAAAAAGGTTTAAAATTTTTATGTTACAGTTTTTTTAACATATATATTATGTAACATGAAATTTTTAACATTTAAAAAAAACCACTCGATGCTTTTTTAAATGTTCGAAAATATGTATATTACATCCCCTATTTTTTTAGAAAAAAACTGTTAAATATAGTTTTTGCAAATGTTTCTTATGTTTTTTCAACTCAAGTGAGTTTTCTCCATATATATATATTTATACCACTCACATGCCAAAGACCATGCATATGCAAGTCACATGCATATTCCACCATCTTTTTTAAACTCTCGTAACTTTTCTATACGTGATTATTTTTTTAAAATTACACCATAAAATCGAGTGTTTTATTATCTTTCCAACGAGTATACTATTGCTATACTTCTAAATTAAAAAAAATGACATGAACTTGGTGTTCAATAAAAACGCCATAAAAATACCAAGTTCAGGAAAACGCCATGAAAAATAACCAGTTGAAAACGCCATAAAACACTAAGTTCAGAAAAACGTCATGAAAAATACACAGTTGAAAACGCCATAAAACACCCGGTTTAGAAAAACACCATGAAAAATTCAGTTGAAAACGCCATAAAAACACCCGGTTCAGAAAAAAAAACCATGAAAAACTTAGTTGAAAACACCATAAAAACATAGTTCAAAACACCATAAAACACCTTGTTCTGAAAAACGCCATAAAACACCTAGTTCAGAAAACACCATAAAACTAGGTGAAAACGCCATAAAAACACCATAAAAAATTCAGTTCATTTTTTTCGAAAAGTATATCAAAAGTATACTCATTAGAAAGATAAAAAAAAGTTGAGTTTTATGGTGTATTTTTTAAGAAAAATAATCACGTATAAAAAGTTATTGGCATTTAAATATGATGGGGGAAAATGACATGTGATTAGCATGTACACCCTTGTTTATTTTACCCCTCCTGGTAGTTCTAAGGTTCCATTATTTACAAAAATGTCACTGCATCATCTTAGCAATAAATCACAAAGATCTTGTGGCTGAAAATCTTTCTCACCGTTTTCACGCTTTAAATCGTTTTCTCCTAATCCCACGCCTATATATATATATATGGCAAGGATAAATCGAAAACCCACTTGAGTTGAAGAAACCTTGAAAACTGCATCATAACCCTTGATTGTGTTTGATCTACGGCTACGAGCATTTGAACAATTATAAAATTGATTAGTTGTACTTTAAGACCGAATAAAGTTACTACAAGGGTAGTTTGGGAAAGTGAGTACAAAATAGTCTCTTGGGAATGCATGTAAAGAGTACACACGGTCAACTACATCAATAAAAAACTCTAAAAGATGTCTACTTTTCAAGCCTAGTTTCCAATATTCATCTTTCCATTTCTTTTTTGATGATATGATATACCAACTACACTTATCCCCATATTAAAACTCAAAAGCTTCCATATACCAAGTTTTGAGAAAATTATGAAACAAAAAGTCTCTCCTTTTTTCATTTTTTATGTACATCAGATGTTTTGTTTCTTTTTTATATTTAGATGTAACTGATACAAAAATTATTACCTATATCATTTGTAGAGTGGGGATCCTACGGAAAGTGTGTTTTTCCTAGAAAGTCTAGGAAGCGATCTGGGCCATCCAATAGGTGTGTTTAATGGTTGAGATCATCTTGGTGGCATTTTGGTAATATGTGTTTCTTAAAAATAGGATTATTTAATTAATCAGGGGTAGATATGTCATTTAGCTTGTTTTAAATATGGAAATAATTGTCATTCCATAACCACCCCACATTTATTGCGATTTTCTCTCCCTTTCTCCCCCTCTCTCTCTTCCTTCTATCCTTCATTAAGAAACACATCAAGAAAACACATTGTATTAATCTGCTTGCTGTTAAAACACAGCATCAAGAAATCCTCCAGCATTACCAGCATGGATGGTAAAACACAGCGTATGAATCTGCTTGCTGTTAAAACACAACTGTATGAATCTGAATGCTAAAACACAACTGTATGAATTTGTTTGCTGTTAAAACACAACTGTATGAATCTGAATGCTAAAACACAACTGTATGAACTGCTTGCTGTTAAAACACAACTGTATGAATCTGCTTATTGTTAAAACACAACTGTATGAATCTGCTTGCTGTTAAAACACAACTGTATGAATCTGAATGCTAAAGCATAACTGTGTGAATCTGCTTGCTGTTAAAACACAACTGTATGAATCTGAATGCTAAAACATAACTGTATGAATCTGCTTGCTGTTAAAACACAAATGTATGAATCTAAATGCGAAAACACAACTGTATGAATCTGCTTGCTGTTAAAACACAACGTCAAGAACATTCTGGTGGTTTCCAGACATAATTGAAAATCAATACAGACCAGATAATAGTAAACAGAAAAAGAATTGTATTTGCCATATCCGCAATCATGAATTGTGTTTGAAGCCATAACTATCTCTCACGTAAAAAATGATTTACGAATAAAGTTGATCAAGATTGTGAAAGAAACGAATGAGAATTGATTGATATTTACATCTGGTAGTAATTCGCAAATCATGGAGAATCAGTTACCATAAAATCGTGCATAGTTAGTTAATGAGATATAAATTCCAAAATTAAAACAAAATGTCAAATTATACAATTGTCCTTTTAGTTAAAATCCTTTAATGCCACATGTCACGTTCTGATTGCTTCCTAGACTTTCTAGGAAAATAAGGCTTTCTACCCAACTCCTACTCATCATTTGTGTTTGTGTTACATAAAAATGTAACATACAGTTTTTAATTATCAATTTACGCCACATTTGTAATAACGCACTTTATTTCTGTAACATAAAATGTTACATATAAACGTACCATATAATTTTATATTATCAAATGTTACCTAGAAACGTAACATATATTTTTTACATGATCCATTTTACGTCACATATGTAACAACCACTTTTTTGTAACAAAAAAATGTAACAGACATTTTTGCTTTGATTATTACATTTCTAAAACAAAAAAAAATGTAACAACACACTTTATTTCTGTAACAATCACTTTATTTTTACAATAACCTAAAGAAAATGTAACAACACACTTTATTTTTACAATAATCTAGAAAAGTGTAACGATTAGTGCTGTCCAAACTGCTCGACAATCGTTCGAAAAATGCTCGAAAAATGCTCATTCGATTCCCGCTCAGTTTGTAAATGAGCCGCTCGGATCGGATCGATTCAAATTCAATCCGAGCATGAGCAAAGCTCCGCTCGCTCGACGATCGCTCGGTTTCGCTCGAATTATTTTTATTAATAATTAATGTGTATATATATATATTATAGATTTTATAAATTAAAAACCCAAAAAAAAATATAATAGCCCAAAAAATATTCAACCCAACTTAATATTTAATATCAAAATCTAACCCTAAATCTTATTCCTAAAACAATATTCAGTCGTATCATAATTCATATCGCCGCTCTAGTCTCCGACTCTCACTCTCCGGTCCACAGTCACACTCACACACACAAAATCTAACCATAAAATGTATGGATCCAAAAGTTGATGTGTTGAAGTGGTGGAGTCAACATTGTAGCAAGTTTCCGTTTTTGACTAAGATGGTGAAAGACAGTTTTGGCATCCCGATCACTACCGTGGCTTCCGAATCAACATTTAGTGCTGGGGGCGTATATTGGATGACTACCGGAGCTCTCTTTCAAAGGATATGGTGGAATTTCTTGTTTGTGGAAGTGATTGGTTAAAGGCGAGCTCAAAAACAACCTTAAAAACATTGAAAGTAAGCTTTTATTACATTTATAATCTACTTATACTTTTGTAGTTTATGCATTAACATTTGTATTTTGTTTTTTTTTAATGTGTAGCAAGCTGCAAAAGATGAAGAAAAATTGGAGATTGATGTGTTGACTCCAGATGGGTCTGATAATAAATGAAAGGTATTTTTATAATTAACAAAACATAAAAGTTGTTATGTAATGTGTGTAGAACTTAATGGTTTTGTTTAATCCTTGTGTTTATAGGTTATATGTTGATTTGAAGTTGAATTTTATGGATGAAGATGATCAAGCTTAAAGAAGAAGTTTATGGCTTTTGAACTAAATGACAATTTGTATTCGCACTTTATTTTGTGCTTCTTGATATTGTTAAGAACATTTTTAGAATCATGATGTGAGTTATGTATTGCTTTTGTTAGTAAAGTGTTGGACATGTTATAATTAAGTTAGAATTTGTTTTTGTTGAACGAAGTCTTATAATTCAATCGAGCGAAACCGAGCGAAAACGATCCGCTCGATTTTTTTAGGACTTGATAAAAACCGAGCGAAACCGAGCCGATCGATTCAAATTCAATCCGAGCATGAGCTTCACTTTTGCGCTCGGTTTTGCAAATTCGATCCGCTCAGATCGGATCGGTTGTAATTCAATCCGAGCATGAGCAAACCCTCGATCGGATCGGATCGGCTCATGAACACCCCTAGTAACAATGCACTTTATTTTCTGTGATGGGCATTATTTCTGTAACACAAAAAAATGTAACAAGCATTTTTGCTTTGATTGTTACATTTCTAACACAAAAAATGTAACAACACACTTTATTTTTATAATAATCTAAAAAGGTGTAACAATGCACTTTATTTTCTGTAACGTGCATTATTTATGTAACACGAAAAAATGTAACATGCATTTTTTCTTCGATTGTTACATTTCTAACACACGATTACATAGTGTTACATAAAAAATGCCTAGATCTTGGAGGTTCGTAACTAAGACTAAGACGCAAAGAATTGTTATGAGAATTGTTACATAAAAAATAAACGTCCTTAACAATAATCCAACATATAGATGAAGTTACACCATGTGTAAACATACATTTTCTGTTTAATTTCAAAAAATGTAAACACCCAGTAAACAAGAAAAATGTTTTTTTTACCATTTAAAGGATATCCATATACATAAAAGTGTAACGCGTTTTCTGTATAATTTGTTTTGTAACACTTTTTATTTATTATATACTGGGTAAACGGATGTATGATATTTAAAAAGCCTTTGTGTACTTTAACAAGAAAGAAAAGATACACATTTTCTATTAAAAATGAGATTGAAAAATATAAACTCATAAATACTGATATGACCATATGAAAGTACACTATACTAGTCAACTTTTCCTAATTTCTCTCTCTTACTCATTTTCCCATACACTCTCTCTCTCTCGTTTTAATCTTTTTTTTTTCAAAGATAATAATTTTAAATGCAACTGCAAAAAAAATTGTTACACTTTACAAATAAAAACTGTTACTCTTACTAATAAAAAAAGAATGTAACTACAAAAAAATGTAATGTATTACTGATAAAAAAATACATGTAACTGCAGAAAAAATGTTCCATTTGTAACTATCACTTCTACAAATCCAGATCCATTACATCTTCGTCGCACAATTATTATTGAACCATAATGTATCCAGATCAGTTGCATAACCTAAACATATAAAAAACAAAAAAAAAAGAAATTTAGCCTTTGAAGTAAATTTATATTTTTAGAAATAACAAAAGCCCATGATAAATGTACATGTTAAATAATAATGGATGGCTTGTAAAATGAACAATACTTCCAGATTAATTCAAAATATTGTCTTCAAAACACGACCCTAAATGTAATTTCATATCAAATCGATACAAAAGATAAAATTTTAATTTTAAACAAGTATATATAAGAAAAATAGACTCTTAAAACGTACTTGATCTTATTTTTTTTATAACAATCATCTTCTTTAAACAAAATGCATACTTTTTTTCCATGGATGAGCCATAGACCATAGTGATGACGGTGGTTGTTAAACTTCAAAACTGGGTGGTTGAACCAAAATCACCACGGCTACAAAATTTAACTAACTTAGACTATCAATTAATTTAACAAAAAATACAAGGGAAGGATTTTTTTACAAACTTAAAACACTAATTAACTTTTCCATAATATATTTTGTATGATTTAATAAGTTTAAGTAGTTACACAAGACATACATTCTTATTCAAAAAAAAAAAAACTTAAATCAAGGAATAACTTTGAACGGACACCAATTTCCAGTTTGTTTTTAAAAAATAGAGTAATGGCCACAGTTGGATACTTACAGAAAACAATGTGTTTAATGAGCTTCTCAATGAACATGTGTCTCTCAGGAGGAAGGAGTTTAGTGACGTCAACCACCTTCTTTCCATCTTCTTCATCGAACAAAGATGATCTCAACCATTCAAATGTTGACAATCTATCGATTGCAGCCCATTGAATCTGGGTGGTTATTCAACTTCAAAACTAGGTGGTTAAAAAAAATGTATACTCTTTTTCCATGGATGAGCACGTAGACCATAGTGATGACGGTGGTGGTTCGATTCAGATCCGATGGTGGTTGTTCAACTTTAGATCAATGAGATTTGGATATGAAAAATATTTTCTTAAAGAAGTGAGAGAAAGAAAGAGGGAGAGAGAGAGAAATAAAGAGTGTGTTGTGTGATGGACTATAAAGAAAAAGTCAATGTATAATAAACAACCTGGCAACATATAATAAAACAAGAGTCTGATACACTTCACTCACTCTGCCCAGAAAATGTAAAAAGAATCATATACCTTTTAATCTTTTGGTGTGCATATGACGTGGTTCAATACTAACCATACATATAGGTTTCCTCGGTTTTCTTAACTGGGGTGAGTTTTCTCATTATAATTAGCATATATATATATATATATATAGGATAATGCTAGGGAGAAAACCCTCCATTTTGAGAAAACCCTAGAAAACCTAACCTCTCGACTTTTTTTTTTTTGAAAAAAATAACACATGTAATATACATGTTTTTAAGAGTTTTGAGCCAAAAAATCAAAAAAGCGCTGAGTGTTTTTTTTTTTTTTTTAAATAAACAGGTTTCAACAACTTTTTCACTAACATGTGTTAGACAAAAAATTGCTGAAACTTGTTTATTTAAAAAAAAAAAAACCACTCGGCGCTTTTTTTATTTTTTTGGGTCAAAACTCTTAAAAACATGTATATTACATGTGTTATTTTTTTCAAAAAAAAAAGTCGGGAGGTTGGGTTTTCTAGGGTTTTCTCAAATTTTTAGGGTTTTCTATCTAACCTTACCCTATATATATATATATATAGGCCAGTTAACGTACATTACGGCTTAACGTACATCACGTACGATAGTTAATTACGCACGTTCATTTCAAAATCACGCACGTTATAAACTAAAAAACCCAAATCACGCATGTTGGAAAACATTAATCACGCACATTGTCGTACGTGATGTATGTTAAGCCGTAATGTATTTTACACTTTTTCTATATATATATATATATATATAGGGATTGTGTAAAATGAAAATCATGAGAGAATCAAAGAAACTAATCTTATCCTTTGATCAAGATGAGGTGATGGCTAAAATTTGATTTAGGTTATGATATGTGGGGACCATTTATTTTTAATAAAAAACAATTACAAGTACATAAGGCAAATATGACATTTTAACACACCATACTTTTTGTAAGAATTCTTTTTGTTAGGGTCTCCCATAAAATTAATGAAACCCACAAAATAGTTTTAGGCATAAACTACTATCATTCAAATCTACAAATTTACATACACTATAAAAATTATACATGTGAATATATTTTTTAATGCAAATTTGTATTTTCTACAACAAAAAAATCCCTAAATTTTCACTCGCCAACAAAATAAATACACCCAACTCTCCTTCATTTCTTGTTCGTTATCCTCGTCTTTTGAACATAAAGCCCCAACACCAGCGAAAATCAAAGAAAAAAACAGAGTGTTTACATGCGGTGTCAAGTGTCAAACATTTTTTTATCATGTTATTCGGACGCTGTCGATTACTTAATTCTGTTACACCGACTAGGCTCGAGCTCGGTTTGTCATGTGTTTATGAAGCTCGAGCTCGACACCCGTACGCTAAAAAACATTTTACATGAGAGTTAAACTGGACATAAAAAACATAGTTACACTAGACACCGTTCATTAAAAAATCATTTACGTGTGAGTTTACATTCCACATATTAAAATCATTGACGTGAATAAAAAGAATCAAATATAATAATCAATATTGTAATGTTTTGAGTTTTGACAATTGGTTAGACCCGGTTGGCTATTTTATTCATAAAAGCATACTTTATTTAAAAGTTTTATTATTTGTATATTTTTTCATTCCATCTTCACTACAAAATTACCAGAGACAAGTTTTCATTGCCGCCCGATTTAGGAGTTACATGTTACTATAAGTGTTTAAACCGAATTTTATAAAACGTTATTTAAAATTACACTAGTAAATTCTATTGTACTATGCATTCAAGAATCCACTTTTCTAGACAACGAAATTTACTAGCAAAATGTTTCATTTTATCTTTTCATTCAATCTATTCCCAGTTACTCATCCAAAAGAGCAGTACCTACCCAGTCAAAAAATAGTGCTCACCGACAACAATTGCAAATAAAAACATAAAAATAGTTAAAGAACCTGTTAAATCAGCAATATAGAATCTCTATTCGCCGTCCCGAAGCAGCACCTTCAACGATATATGGTCCTCAAAACATGAAAACAGACTACAACTGCAGCCTCCGTCAAAGAACTGGTCTTTAGAAACATAAAAACAGACTACAACCTGAAACCCTAGCCCCCATCGGAACTCCTTTAAGCCTGAAACCCTGTTGCCTTCGGATCTCTAGCCACCAACCACCATGGACGAAACTCTAGCTACCAAACATCGGGAATGGATCCCTACCGGCCGTCGGAACTCCTTAAAACCTGAAACCTCAGAAAAGCGAAACCCCCTCAAAGCGTCATGACCCCAGAGCTGAAAAAAACTGGAAAACACCTAAAATAGAAAAAAAAAATGTGGAACGTCAGAACCCCGTGGACTAGCTAGGTACCCACCGGAAAAAAACCCTAAAACGGAGCCGATCATCTCCGGTCATCAAAAAGTCCTGCAACCATCGCTCTGGCGTTTCTCTCTGCTTTGTGGATTTCAAAGGGGTAGTGTGTGTTTTGTGTGTGGGTTTAATTTTAAATGAAGGAGAGAGAGAAGGGGGTTGTGCTTGAGAGAAGTAGGTGGGTGTTTGGGATTCCTTCTCAAAAGTTACTTATAACTTCTCAAAAATGACTTCTCAACACACAAAAACACTTTAAAATAAGCTAACCCAAAGACTCAAAAAACAACTTATTAACTTTTATAAGTCAACAAGTCATAAGTTGCTTCAAAATAAGCTAACCCAAACACCCCCCCTATGTGGGAGACGAGTCTGACATATGTATAGAGAAGGGGTGGTGGGGGATTGTGTATTTACAAAAATGACCTTATGGTAAAAAGAGTGCGTACAATGACGTGTTAATTAGCTATTGGAATAATGTAGTTCCTTTGGTTGCCACAATTCGAATTGGTTCTTTCTTGAATCGGATCATATATATATATACACACATACATGTATATATACATGTATATATACATGTATATATACATGTATATATACATGTATATATATATGTATATCTACATGTATATATATATATATATACATATATATAGGGTCAAGATTTAGAGAAAACGGTGAAAAGTGTGAGAACAGAGAGAACGGTTATAGATCGTCAGATCAAAACAATCTATGGACTAGATGATGCGGTGGCGTTTTCGTAAATAACATCACTTTTATTATAATAAATATAGGATGTTTTTAGCGGTTGTTTTAGGCGAGATTTTATTATAATAAATGCTAGTAAATGCTAGGGTGTGGTTGGAGCCCCTTGGGGCTTTATCAGTCCAACTAGGATCCACGTCTGTGCCATGTCAACGCCACGTAGGATCCACCTCAGTCATGGAGCCCCCTTTAATTTGCATGGTGTGGATGGAGCCCCATATTAAAAAAAAAAAAGATTTGATTGGTGCAAACACATGTGGGCCCCACCTGATCCTTTGAACCTTGGCGTTACCATGCTGGCGAGCCATCTATGGCGCCCCTAGTTAACTTACGGGGTGTGGGTGGATAGCGCCCCAGGGCGTTATAGTGTCCTAGCTGGCGGGGGTGGCGCCCCCACACCTTCCAGCCTTAAACACACAAAACCCTAAACGCCATATTTAATATATACCATTCGTCTTAGAAACGCCAAAAAACCCAAACATCAAATATCCCTAAAACAAAACTTTTCTTTGAAATTCAGTTTGGTTGTCGGTAAGGTTTCGCTCAATGTAATGGACAAAATCCTAAAGTGAGGATATTGTCCATTTCATTGAGTAAAATCTTATTGACTTTATCCTCAACTTCCATCCAATTTATAACGCTAAAACATACAAAAACATTATTGAGTTTTGTTCTCAATAAAGTTTAGCTGTATAGGGTGGACAACATTGTTAGACATCTTTCTTAACTGATAATTAACAATGTTGTCCATATCATACAACAAAACATTATTGAGTTTAGCATGACTAAATTTAGAGATTTAAGGTACTTTTATTTAGTGGCGTTCTTTTTCTCGGTAAAACGCCAAAAAGTTAAAAAAATCAAACATTGTTCCTTGGATATTCAATATTGTTCTACGCGAAGTTTCGCCAAATGGATTGTTATCTGAGGGGTGTAACTCAATAACATTTTGCTGCATGAGATGGACAAATCTTTAAGAAACAGAGGCTGATGTCACACTTTGTGCTTCCAAACGGTGACAAAAAAGCTACTTCCAAAACAAAAAAACAAAATGAATCATAGGAAAGTCGAAACAACCAGTTAAGATGATTAAAAAAAGAAGAAAGAGACTGGTGACATTGAAGATTTGGAAGATCAATTGTTTATATATATTTTTTTAATTTTCTTTTTCAGTAGATTGTTATATAATAACAACGCCATATATAAAAAAACGCCACACAGACAAATGCTTGTGAAAACACCATCATGCCATAAAACGCCCCAAAACTCTCAAACTATAATAAAATTACTTTGGACAAGTATTATAAAAAACTCAAAAAAAGTATAAAAACCAAGGTATAAGAAAAATAGAACAAAGTGCCATCTTTATATAAAACCTCATTAAAAATAAAAAAAACGCCAAAATCTCGAAAAGGTAACTAGAAACAGTAACTATCAAACAGTAAAACTGAAGTGACGAAAACTTTATTATTAACAACATTTATTGTATTAAAATTTAAAACACCAAACTTGAAAGATGAGACGTGTTACAGACTCCAGAAATAAAGCTTATAAAAAACACTAATTACATAACAGTAACTACTGAAACGACAAATACTTTATTATAATAATACACCGCCTAAACTACGTGCCAAAGACATCCTATAAAAAGATACCTCTCAGCAACTTCCATTTGATCACAAAAAGAAAAGCCAATATTCCTAAATACCACTATAACAACTCTCCCAAAACCCTTAAAACACTCCTATACGTCCTAAAATACACCCCATATACGAAAAATGGAACCGATATACCTTTATATTGATAAAAATCAAATAAAATCAATTTTAGTGGGTTCTCGCGGGGCGCGACAAAGTCAAGGCAAGCATGTCGCGGGCCGCGACAGGGTGGCACCAGACGGCACCACAAGGTGCCACTTGTCGTATACGTGTTGGGCCTATAGTCGTGACTAGCCAAGGCTAGATCCTAGCCTACAGTCCTCGCGGCCCACGAAGGATTTGGCTAGGATGGTCGCGGGGCGCGAGCCGCCTATCTCCAGCCCTATAAATTGAGGTTTCGACGTTCAGTTGAAATCGTTCAAATCAAAATTCTCTCTCTAAATATCTGAATAGTAGAAATAATTCTCAGGTATTATACCCACCAAAAAGCGAAGCCCTGCCTCGTTGTAAGTATTATAACCCCCGGTTACGTATTAGTTACTCTGCTCGATTGGTCTAGAGCTTTGTAGCGCATGTCGAGGCTCTGCCTGACTCAGTCGTTGGAGTTCTGTCTCGGGGGAGGGTATAGATAATGTAAAATTGGGTTATCTTACTAACACGTGCGCGTTGTTTAATTTAATAGATTATAACCAGGAAGTCACCAAAAAGTCGTAGGGTTATCCAAAACAGCAATGTGAGTCCATTATCTTTTTCTCACAGTTTGTGAGTACATTCACTTTTTGTAAACTGTTTTTACAAAACCTCAATTGTTTTAAAGTGTAATTTAACAGTGATTGAGTATTTGTAATTCTACAATTACTGTCGGTATGTTGGGGTTTTGTATACATTACTTGTTACTAATACTGAGAATAGTAACATGATCACAAGTCAGGACTGACAGTACCGTGGGTGGTAATTTGGTAGAAGTAAACAAATGTAATTGCGGATGCCCTCAATAGTGTAAAGATATAAAATTGTTTTGATTAAATTGGGATGTACTCACCAATATTTCCCACTGACAAAATGTTTTAAAACGCGTTTCAGGTAACAAAATGTGAAAGCCAAATAGAAGCCAGTTGGAGAGCACTGAAGGCTTGGAAAAGTAGCTATAAAAGTTATCTAAAACAACAAAAAAAAAATTATTTAAATAAAATAGGGTTTATCCCTATAAACATATTATAAGTGGAAACTTGGGTTTTACCCATGTGTTTATTATTTATAAATTGAGGTGTTTTATTCTGATAAACTAAGGTCCTGATGTAAATTTCCGCTGCCAAATTAATAAACACCGATACCACTAAATCTGTGAGCTCGCGGTCGCCCGCCTCCCGGGGCAACGGGTCACGGGTTGCGACAGAGAGTGGTATCAGAGCTACAGCCACTGATTTAAGCCACAGAAGTGTTCTGCTGACACCAAAATTTGTCAATTCTGTTAGGAAATAATCTATGTGACTATGTGTATATATGTATATTATTGTTATGTGTTATTTGATAATTTGTTAGCTTACAGTATGAGTAAGCAAGGTACGTCTGACGCCTACCGTCATCTAGATAGTTCTCCCAAAAGTGAAGGAACCTCGTCACAGCCTACTCCTTCGGGGTATTCTGCTGATATAGAAGAGCGAATTTTCATATTTAAGGCGCAATCCGAAGAACCATTCCCTTCGAAAAAGAGAGAATGGTTCTGTCGAGGAGCACACGAGAGGTCAAAGCAAATGAGAAAGTTGCAGCAACAAAGAGCTTTAGCAGCAGCCAATAGGGAAGTCAATGCCCAGACCCAAGACTTAGTCAATAGATGTTTGGAAAACTTCCATATACTAGCCACCACTGCAGCAGATCCAAACCTTGACCAAATAATCGCACCACAACCATTGCCACTGTTTCCAACCCAACCAATGGAGATAGAACCTAACCCAGGAAACGAATTTCCCATCCCAGCCTTTGACCCTGACGAGATCCCTAGAATCCAAGCACCCAATCCTCTAGCATATGATCCATGGAATGATGACCATAGGGATTACCAGGAACTTTATCCACAGGGAGACCCAATACCAAACCCCAAAGCCCAGTACACCAACCTTAATCCTTTAGATCTATATTGGAACGCCGACCAGTATGTGCAGGAGATATTAAACAACCCATACCCATATGGATAACCGTTACCTTTGTACCCTGACCCAGTACCCGCACCACGACCACCCATGAGTGACGAGAATGTACAGGAACTCCGCACTTATGGAGAGGAATTGATAGAAGGAGGAGAGAGGATGAGAGAGATATGAGAGAAGCTCGTGTGGAAATACGACGAGCGAGAGATGCAGTTCAACCCCTAAATAATAATAATAATAATAATAATAATATATATATAGATATAAATATATAAATGCGTGTAGTTTGAAAAAAAATCAAATCAACTAAAATAGATAGCCTAATATCTATTAATGCATAACTAGCAGTGTGTTTACATTTCAGTTTTAGATTGTAACAAATATATATATGAAAAAGAGTAAATGTCGTAATGCTCGACGATTTTAATCAATTTGTTTGTTTGATTGTTTGTATTTAATCTTATTCTGTGATATTAATAGCTAATAAATGTTTGTAAATCCAGATGGATAACGAAGAAAATCAGGAAAACCAGAATAATGATAATAATGAAAACCAAATAGATAACAGTGTCATCCAACATATAGTAGCACAAGTAATTAGAGATGTTATGCCATATATTATTAAGTCTGTTAAAGAAGCAGAAAATAATAAGAGTGGAAGTAAACAAACACCTAGTGAACCAAGTCACAATGTGAATAATGGACCGCTACTCCAATTACTAATTCCAAAATGAAGAAGAACTATGTCATGTGGTTGTTCTTACAAAGAATTCTGGTCTTGCAAACCAATAGAATTCTCTGGCAATGAAGAAGGCTTGGATGAGGAGAAGAGATCAATGACACTGAAGAGTGGGATGATTATAAAGATGAAGATAAAGTTGAAGAGCAAAGCGAAAAACCCACCCACACGTCATCGATCTATGTCCCCAACATCCACAAAAGCCACTTCAACAAACGAACAAACAAATAATCAGACCGATGGGTTTGTTAAGTTTTACATAAAACGCCAAATATTTGGTGACAGTTCTTGTAGTATTAAAGAAGAAAGAGACTGATGACAGTGAAGATTGTGAAGAGAAATCCGATTAGGATTTTAATTTATTTTTTTCGCTTCTATTTTTTCCCCTGTGGTTGTAATATAATTTTCTGCTTGTAAAACGCCAAGATACCACAAACGTCAAAATGTATATAAAAAATAATAGAACAATGGGCCATCTTGTCTAAAACGCCATTGAATCTAAGAACAAACAATGGGGCATCATCCTAAAAAGTCTTGGCTATACTTAGTATGGATGAAGCCATTCAGAGAGATATTGGCCCTTGGGGTTCCAATGGCCTACGATTTGGAAACGCCATAAACGCCATATTAATACAATGAAACCATTAAAACGCCAGGTAATTATTGAATTTTGTTAATGCTAAAAAATATTAAACGCCAAAAATGAAGCAATATTGTGACACCGAATTGGAAAAGCGGAAGATAAAATGACAAAAAAGCCCATACGCTGTTGGGCCAGGATGTGTTTTCACCGTTCTCACACTTTAGGGCGTTTTCTGCTGATCCCATACCCATATATATATAGGCCGGTTAACGTACAATACCTCTTATCCTACATTATATACGCGGTGCCCACAGCCGTATGATCTTCAATCGACCAATCGCGTGCGAAACTAATTTATATGATTAAATTAATCATATTAATATATACAAATCATGCCGAAAAGGTTAAAATCGTCATTGCGATATCATAAATCTCTTTAACTGACCGAAGATAGTTCAAAATCAAACCCTAAATCAAACTCAAAAACCTGAAGATAGTTCAAAATCAAACCCTAAATCATATTGATGTGAATGTAATGTGACTTGTAATAATCACTTTTAACATAAATACCATAACTTACCACCCCGTCTAAATAATAAATTTACTATTTTAATATATAATACTCAGGGATAACAACCTTCTAGATTAAGACACCAAAACAACACACATAAAACACACACAAAAAATAGCCGATAAATACAAAAAAATGTCTTCTGATTCTGAGGAATTGAAGAACATTGCAATCAAAGAACTATTGTCAACTCGCACGTTGACAGAAATGAGCACTGATGTCAGCTCTTCTCACCTGATTCTTGATGTGCAGGGAAAGGTTCTTGCCGGAAAAAAGAAAAATCAAGACATGTGGGAAAGACTCCTTGAACAACCACTGTCGAGCTTCAGAGACACCGCATTGGAGCACATTAAGGAACAATCTCTAGCTGATGACTTTGTCTTCTCTTTTCTGAAGGATGCTCTGTCTACAGTGAAAGAAAAGATGGAGTTCAGCTCGAGAGAACGTGACAAGATCTTTGCTTCAAGAAACTAGGTTTTCTTCATCTTTTTATTGTCTTTTGTTGTGTTAAACAATACTATTATGCTTATTTTAACTTCTGATGGTTGTAATTTTAAACACTTTTAACTGTCATTAAATTTAAAAATTATGCTTATTTAGTATGCTTATGATCTTGCAAATGTGTTATATAAAATCACATCACTTAAATTTATAAATATCGCATGTTGGTAACACATACAAATTAACAAAAATCACATATCATAGCATGGAAACTCATTAAATCGTATGTTACAGTAATAAAAAACTCATGTATATAAAATCACATGTTTACCACGTAAAATCGCATGTTCCTATAATAAAACCCCATGTATATAAAATCGCATGTACAAACTAAAAATCGCACGTTTTTAATGTACGTCTTCAGAAACCTCTTCCCAAACATCTTCTTCACTGCCATCATCACTCTCTCCACTATCATCTTCGAACTTATCTTCCTCTTCATCAACTTCATATTCGAATTCATGGAGTTCATGGCTGGGATCTTTGTTAGTCTGGACTCCCTTCATTTTCTTTTGTTTTTTAGCTTTCAATACCTCGCAAGTCCGAATATCATGACCTTTTCCATTGCATACACTACATGTCATTGTCCTCTTCCCTTTGCGACTAATCATTTGTTCATTCTTTGATTTAATCCTTTTATGTGAACCACGACCTTTGTTTCTTATACCAGTTGGGACACGTACAGTAGGCGGTGCATCAGTTGCTGGTTGTTGATAACCAATTAACTTTGAGAAACTTTGGATCAATCGGCTTGGTTATGCGACTCTGGTCCACTTTTTCTTTAATCTCCTTCATTTGATCCCTAAATAGAACGAGTTGATCAAGGTCAGTAATCAAATTGCTAACTAGATACTCCCCTGTATACAAGATTTCACGAGCAATCTGTTTAGCCTTTTATTGCTCATCCTTTGCATCAACCTTTATATCAAACGTGGAGTTTAATTCATTCGGAACCACATATTTCGTCCATCTCTTCATAGCGTATTTGTTTGGTATTTCTTTAACTCCAAACATCTTGAAAAGAAAAAAAAGACGTGTTTACATAGCAGGGCGTACTGTTCAAAACGCAGACAACTACATTGCGCAGTTACATCTTCTTCAAGTTTCTTGAAACACACCTATAGAAACAAAAAACAAAATCAAAACATAAAATCATATGGGTCGGTGAACAAAATTGCATGTGTAAAAAAGGGTTTCTTGAAAAATAATTTAAAATCACATGGGAGTTCATTAAAATCGCATGTTGTAAAAACAGATGTTTTTTTCGTAAGTATTAAATATATACTGTATTACCTCTAAAAACCCTTCTCCATGAGCTTTAAAGTCTTTCACGATATCCTTAACTGGTCACCCTCGATTTTGGTGTCCATCGGCACACATTCACTAATAGTTCTGTATATCTCTGTCTGCTGATCGAAGAATATAGACCTGGTGTATATCTTAGCAGCATCTGCTTCCAGAGTAGTTTTGCTCCAATCGTCAGGCTCTGTATATCTTGATATATGATCATTCCTTCTATGATTGAGTTTGGACATCCATTGAACCATCAAAATGATTCATAAACTCTACAAGAGTGAGTTGTGAATTCGTCACCTGGAAAAAAAAATGGTTCTCACTCGCTGATCTTTAAGTTGTTCGCATAAGTTCAGACATTGGCTCGTGCTGATAAAAAGCCAGAATCCACATGGATCTCATCACAAACATATCATCAATCAATTTATTTTTGGTATGACCAAACTAAATCATTACCAACATCCACTCTCTCTCAAATACTTCTGGCTCAATGGAATCGGTCCATACTTTGACGCCCGGCTAATTAGGCTGTACCGTACAAATGTTAAACGTGTCATGAATGAATAAAAGGTTGTATTTTATTGATATTGGTGTTTATGTGTGGTGTTTGGTGTGTTGATAAATCCAAACTATGTTAAAAATTATGTTGGCAATAATAAGATAAACGCTTATCGCGTAACGAACAAAATGCGAAACGAACGTCGGTGACCCGCCCGATTAATGTTAAAATCCTAAAAACAATTATTTATGATTAAAACAGTAATTTTAATCATGTTCGGAAGGAAAAATAAATTAAAACGCTAAGAAACTCTATTTTTTCGAGTTTAAGCTCGTACTGCGCGATACCGTGCGTATCTGACAAAATAATGTCAACGCAGCCAGTCAAGGCAACTGATAATTATTTAAGTAATATTTTTGCAAGTTTCTTTTTATAGAGTGATAAAAATTATTTAAAACCCCATAAATTAGGATTAAAACGCTAGATAAAATACCCGGTATCCAGTAAAATACCAGTGTTTAATCTATATATATGTAATATATGTATGTATATATGATTATGTGTGAGAGGTGCAAGAGGTGGCGGCCATATAGGACCTTCTCTCTCCTCTCTCTTCCACTTGTTGGCTTAGGGAATGATATGTGATGATTAGTGTCACGGCCCCCGACCCGGTTTAACCCGTTTCAGGAGCCGCGGGACAGAAAATCCCGTGGTATTTATTTAATAGAGTTTAACAGCGGAAGATTTCATCAGGATCTTTTTAAAACTGAAATTTCCTGATTATCTTATTTCACAATTCGGGATAAACCCCGATAATTTACAATCATATGATTTCACTGAGAAATCTTTATTTTACAAAACATATTTCTTTATTTTATATTGAGCCACTTCCTTAAGCTTGTAGTGCTTCATGACACTTTTCCTTGATCACAACAGATCACCTGAAACATGTTTGAAAAATGTTTTGTCAGCGGGAAATACTGGTGAATCATTCTATTTACTAAAATGACACGTTTGTTATAATTTACATTATTAAGAGAGATTACAATGTTTCCAGATATCAACCAACTACCCACGGTATTTGTCACTCGACTCGTTTCTGTGACTATGGTCATATCACCCATTGGCTACCCCGTTGTCCAATGGTGAAGATTATCAAGTAATGTATACAAAACCCCACATACCGGCTGTAATTTGGTGATTACATAAACTTAATCACTGTAATTATAACTTGGAAAATGAATATGCTTTTATAAATAAATTTGATAAAAAGAGAATGACTCACATTGCAGATTTAACAAGGACAGAGTCTAGTCTACTGATTAGCCTTTTTAACCTAAATTAAATAACATGCACACAACTTGGTTAGTAACTTAATACAGCATTTATGATAACTCACGAGATTAACCTTCACAACGAAAGACAAAGTGCGATACTTAAACATCCATCGAATTAACGACGAATGACAAAGCATAAACCCTAATGTGGGCAGCACTTAAACATCCATTGGATAGTTTAATCGATCGGACATTGAATCGTAGCAGCGATCGAGTTATTACCCTGTTTTGTGGTAGCACTTCGTGAATTGTGTGTGTTTTGGAATGTTTCTACTATATCTCAGTGTACGTATGGAATTTTTACGTCATACTAACACAGAATGTCAAGTCCCAAGCTCCTGTATTTATACTTAAAATTTGTCCCTCTCGCGTGTCGCGAGAGGTCCTCTTGTGCCTTTCGCGTGGCGCGAGGGGTACCTTATTACCATAGGGTAGCCTCGTGTCCCAGTAGCTCAGGTGAGTTGGTTTCGCATGCAGATTCAATTCACACGTAAAACTGTGTGGATAAGACTAACAGGATTTTACCCCCCTGAGTTTTAGGGGCCCTGATCCTGATTCCGATTATTCTGAAAATTTCAGGGTTTATACAGAATCACTTGGGTTTCTTAATTAGGGTTTCCTATTGGACAAAATAATATAATAAATAGGACTTTTGATGAGAGTTGTTACATCCTCCCCACCTTAATAAAAATCTCGTCCTCGAGATTTACTGGAACAAGTAGGGGTATTTTCGCTTCATCTCTGATTCCAGCTCCCAAGTGTATTCAGCTCCTCTCTTTGAATCCCAATTGACTTTAACTAGCACTAATTGTTTGTGCTTGAGAAACTTGATCTTTCTATCTTCTATTTGCAATGGCTTCTCAATAAATTTTAACTTTTCATTTACCTCTATGTCTTGAAGAGATACTACCAGGGATTCTTCAGATAGACATTTCTTGAGGTTGGATATATGAAACACGTCATGTATTCCAGCTAGCTCTTCTAGTAGTTGTAAACGATACGCAACTGGTCCTATACGTTGGATTACTGGAAATGGTCCTACGTACCTTGGACTCAGCTTTCGTTTCTTACCAAATCGAACTACTCCTTTCCAAGGAGAAACTTTCAAAAGTACTTTTTCTCCGACTTAAAATTCCAATGGCTTTCGTCTATTATCTGCATAACTTTTCTGACGATCTCGAGCCGTCTTCAATCTTTCTTTGATTTGATTAATCTTGTCGGTCGTTTCTTGCACTATTTCAGGACCTAACAATTGACTTTCTCCTATTTCTGCCCAACAAACTGGAGTTCTACACTTTCGTCCATACAGTGCTTCGAATGGGGCAGTTTCGATGCTTGAATGATAACTATTGTTATAGGAGAATTCAATTAAAGGTAAGTGGTCATCCCAGTTTCCACCAAAATCTATTACACATGCTCGGAGCATGTCTTCTAGAGTTTGTATCGTCCTTTCACTTTGTCCGTCTGTTTGAGGATGATATGCAGTGCTCAAGTTTAGTTTAGTTCCCATAGCTTCTTGGAAACTAGTCCAGAAATGGGAAGTGAAATGACTATCCCTATCCGATACAATGGAGAGTGGAACTCCATGTAAGGATACTACTTCATCTACATACAACTTTGCCAACCTTTCCATGCTAAAGGTTTCTTTCATCAGTAGAAAGTGAGCTGATTTGGTTAATCGATCCACAATTACCCAAATCGCATCATTACCTTTTCTGGTTTTGGGTAACTTAGTAACAAAATCCATTGTTATGCGTTCCCATTTCCATACAGGCATTTCTAGTTTTTGTAGTAGACCTGAAGGTTTCTGGTGTTCTGCCTTAACTTGTGAACAAGTAAGACACTTAGAAACATATCGAGCTATATCCTTTTTCATTCCTATCCACCAAAAGTTATTTCTTAAATCTTGGTACATCTTATTATTTCCAGGGTGCATGGTATATATAGATTTATGGGCTTCTTCTAAAATCTTATTTCTTAATTCTCCCTGTTTAGGTACCCAAATTCTTCTTTTGTGGAATCTCCAAATTCCATCAGCTCCTTGCTCTAATTCTTCTATTCGTCATTTCATTCCTTCAGCATCATCCTTGATTGCTGTTTCCTGAACATTCTTTATTTGTTCCATTAAATCTAACTGTAGATTTAATCTGAGAGCACGAACTCGCTTTTGCTTTTCATGATACTTACGACTTAAGGCATCTGCAACTACATTTGCCTTTCCTTCGTGATACTGAATATCACAGTCGTAGTCACTTAGGATTTCCATCCATCTCCTTTGCCTCATGTTTAATTCTTTTTGCCCAAATATATATCTTAAACTCTTATGATCTGTATAGATAGTAAATTTACTACCGTACAGATAATGTCTCCAAATCTTAAGGGCAAAAATTATGGCTCCTAATTCTAAATCATGAGTCGTATAGTTCTCCTCGTGCTTTTTCAATTGCCTTGATGCATACGCAATTACCTTCTTGCGTTGCATAAGCACACATCCTAATCCTAGCTTTGAAGCATCACAGTAAACTTCAAAATCTTCTGTTCCTTCTGGTAAGGCTAGGATTGGAGCATTTGTTAATTTCTGCTTCAAGATCCTAAAGGCTTCTTCTTGTTTAGGTCCCCATTCAAACTTAACTGCTTTACAGGTTAGCTTAGTTAATGGTACAGCTATTTTGGAAAAATCCTTAATAAACCGTCTATAATATCCGGTTAAACCTATAAAACTTCTAATTTCCATTGCAGATTGCGGAACCTTCCATTTGGTAATTGCCTCTATCTTAGCAGGATCTACATGAATGCCTTCGTGATTCATCTTGTAACCTAGGAATTGCACTTCTTGTAGCCAAAATTCACACTTCGAGAATTTGGCATATAGCTTTTCTTTTCTTAACAAAGTTAAGAGTGCATGTAAGTGCTGACAATGTTCATCCTGATTTTTGGAATAAATAAGTATATCGTCGATAAACACAATTACAAATTTATCCAAGTACGGTTTACAGATCCTATTCATCATCTCCATGAATACTGCAGGTGCATTCGTTAATCCGAAGGGCATGACTGTAAACTCGTAATGACCATACCTAGTTCTGAAAGCAGTTTTAGGTATGTCTTCTTCTTGTACCTTTAATTGATGATATCCGGAGCGCAAATCTATCTTAGAAAAGTATCTAGCTCCTTGAAGTTGATCAAATAGATCATCAATCCTAGGTAATGGGTATCGATTCTTAATTGTAATCTTATTCAATTCTCTATAATCAATACACATTCGCATTGAACCATCCTTCTTCTTTACAAACAACACTGGTGCTCCCCACGGGGATGAACTAGGTTGTACGAAACCTTTACTTAGTAATTCATCTAATTGCTTTTTCAGTTCTAACATTTCTGTGGGTGCTAACCGATAAGGTGCCTTGGCTATCGGTGTAGTTCCGGGAATTAGATGAATCCTAAATTCTACTTCCCTATCTGGTGGTAATCCTGGTAATTCTTCTGGGAATACATCTGGGTATTCTGAGACTACAGGAATCTCCTTAAGTTCTTTACCCTTAGTGCTAATGACTACCGAAATCATATACACTATTCCTTGCTTTCGTTCATAACTAGCAACTTTCATTACTGATACGAACTTCATGGGTTTACGTGGTTTATCTCCTGTAATCATGATTACTTCCCCAGTAGGTGCCTGAATTTCTATAGAATTTTTATCACAAAGGATTCGAGCATGGTTGGCTACTAACCAATCCATTCGTAACACAACATCGAATTCAGCTAATTTCATAGGTAATAGGTTTGCAGAGAATTTATGACTTGAAAGTTCTATTTCTACATTTTGCAAAACCTTATCTATTTTAACTGAATTCCCATCCGCCGTTTCGACTGTAAAAATCTGCCTAAGGTTGGTTAAGGGTAAATTAAGAGTTTGGTAGAATAAAGTATTGATAAAACTTTGGTTTGCACCAGAGTCAAATAATACTTTTGCGTAAATGTTGTGAACTAAGAACGTACCAGCAATCACATCTGGAATGAGTTCTGCTTCTTGAGTGGTCAACTGGAATGCTCGGACATTCTTTTTAGTAGCTCCATCGGCCGTCTTGGCTTTGTTGTCTGTTGGTTTGACCAATTTAGGACATTCTGTTTTAAAATGCCCCGTTTCTCCACAGTTAAAGCAGATTATGGTTTTCTTTCTGCAGTTTTCTTCACGATGTCCTACAGCTTTGCAAAAGTTGCAGGTTATATTGCATCTTCCATAATGTTTCTTTCTGCAATTCCTGCAGAACGGTGGAGTTAAGGATTGCCTTGTTCCTCTTTTCTTGAAACTGTTGTTATTACCTGTACGAAATCCTTGGGTAATTTTCTCAGCCAGTTCCTTTTTCCTATTTTCATCTCTTATGCGTACCAGTTCGTCAGTTAGGGTGTTAGCTAATTCTACCGCATCGTCAATAGTGCGAGGTCTCGCAGCTTTAACGATATTACGGATTTCGCTAATTAGTCCCCAAATATAGCGAGAAATGAGTACCGGTTCTGGCGAAGCCAGTGTTGGTACCACTCTAGCATATTCAAAGAATGTCGAAGTATACCCACGACAATCTACACCCATCATTCGATGGTTTAGGAACTTATTTGCCATTTGATCTTTTTCATATTCGGGACAAAATTTTCTTTCTACAAGACTCTTAAATTCTTCCCAGTTCATGGCATAGGCCTTATTTCTGCCTTTGGCTTGAAGTACTGTATTCCACCATTCTAGCGCCCCTTCTTTGAAAAGATTTGACGCGTACATGACCTGTTCGTCCTTGGCACATTTACTTATTGTAATCACTGCCTCGGTTTTCTCTAACCAACGCAGTGCCGCAGTTGCTCCTACATTGCCTGCAAATTCAGCGGGTTTACAAGCAAGAAATTCTTTATAAGTGCAACCAGGCGTTGCAGCTTTCATTTTTTAGGGAGCGGAGCTTGCCGTGAATCATTATCATGATTAGTATGATTACTGCCTCCGCTTATGCTATTACTGAAGTTATCTTCAGAAATACGTTTGCTAGGAATGATTTGTTGAGGTTCAGCAGGTTTCTGGGCAGCAGCAAGTATTGCTGGAATAGCATTGGCTATTCCTTGAGCAACAATATTTTCTATATCCTGTCTAGTCATAAATTGATCCTCCGGATGTTGCTCAGATTGATTAACCTCATTAACTGGTTCGTTATTAGCGTTTTCCATCTGATATTTAATATATATAATTTTATTAGTATCGAATAAATAACAATTATACACAAAACAATCATACAAATTTCACAACACACATAGGCAAAATTATCGATTTCTCGGTTCCCATTTTTATATTTTATAACATGCGTCAATACATACCATTATCTTACAAAGTTTTATTTTAGGTTATTTCATAAGATTATATTTTACTTTTATTATACAACCATAGTTTCACAAACCCACTATCCTTCGTCAGTTGGTATTTTAGTAACGACGTTCCCTCTCGTCGTATTTCCAGGAGATCTGTTCTCTTACTTCCCTGATCCTATTTCCTGCATCCACCAACTCCTCGCCAAAGTGGCGGAGTTCAGCTAGGTTTTCATTGCTCATCGGTGGGTTTGGTATAGGTTCTGGGTCGAACTAAGGGAGAAAGGAATAAGGACTGTTGAGAAGGTTTTGGAATTGCCAATCATTGGTCCACCATTCGTCCATTCCTAGAGGTTGGGTGTGGATTATAGGTTCTGGGATTGCTGGTTCCAAGTTCATTGGTAATTGAGTTTCAGCAGGATAAGGGTAGAGATTATTATTAATAGGCCTGACGACATCACAGCTCGCCAATGCACGATCCAATTCCTCCTGAAATGGTAACTCTTCTATTTGTCTAGAGCTTTCCCCAATTTCTACCTGGGTTTGTTTAGAACCTTCCCCAAACTCCATTTCCATTTGCCTAGAATATTCCCCAAACTGTATTTCCATCTGCCTAGAACCTTCCCCGACTTCAATCCCCTTCCCTTTGTCTAAGGGATTTTCTATTTTTGGAATCTTCCTAGTGGCGGGTTTCCTTCTGCGCACACGCCTCCATCCCACGAATCTTCTCCTTTTCTTAGGCTTGGGGTTCTCTGGAGGTGGAGCGTTGAATTCCATAGGTTCTTCTACATCGGGTATATATCTATTAAAATCTCTCGAAACATCTATTTTCACCAGATAGAGATTTAAATTCTGAAGGGCTTCAGACAAGTCGTTCATGCTGTTTAGCATATATGTAAAATACACAAAAATTGATAGGTTAAAATTTTATAACAAATTTCATAAATAACCTTTAAATATTATTTCATACCGTGTGACTAATTTAACATAAAGACAACTGAAAATTAAAACAAACCAGGGTTTACTGTAACTTATTTATTTTACTGGATAATATTTCTGGCTTGTAGGTGATAAGGTTGCTAAAACTTAAGTCAAAGTATTTAAAGATTTGCATTAACTGCTACAGTGGCTAGCATATAGAGATCTGCCCATTTTTCATCTAACTTGTCTTCCCATGATGGGTTACTGCCTAGTTCTTGAGTTTTCTGATTAATTCTCTTTTCTTTTGGTTGTGATTTCTTTAATTTTTCCTGACTTTTCCTAATAATCAAACTTCTTTTATTAGGAGAAAGTGGTTCCTCATATTGTGCTTTACGAACAAATATTCCCTCCTCAGTATCTACTGAGTATCTTGAGGATTGGGATGAACTTCCCTTCTCTTTTGGCAAACTATCTAATTTAAGATAGATGTTTGAAAGCTTTTACTTACCCATACTGTAACTAACAAATAGTCAGTTAATAAAACACATAATCACATAATTGTAATCAGGAAAAATTAAGTATTTTTAAATACTTAATTAGCTTAACAACCTGGCTCTGATACCACCTTTTTCTGTCACGGCCCCCGACCCGGTTTAACCCGTTTCAGGAGCCGCGGGACAGAAAATCCCGTGGTATTTATTTAATAGAGTTTAACAGCGGAAGATTTCATCAGGATCTTTTTAAACCTGAAATTTCCTGATTATCTTATTTCACAATTCGGGATAAACCCCGATAATTTACAATCATATGATTTCACTGGGAAATCTTTATTTTACAAAACATATTTCTTTATTTTATATTGAGCCACTTCCTTAAGCTTGTAGTGCTTCACGGCACTTTTCCTTGATCACAACAGATCACCTGAAACATGTTTGAAAAAGGTTTTGTCAGCGGGAAATATTGGTGAATCTTTCTATTTACTAAAATGGCACGTTTGTTATAATTTACAGTATTAAGAGAGATTACAATGTTTCCAGATATCAACCAACTACCCACGGTATTTGTCACTCGACTCGTTTCTGTGACTATGGTCATATCACCCATTGGCTACCCCGTTGTCCAATGGTGAAGATTATCAAGTAATGTATACAAAACCCCACATACTGGCTGTAATTTGGTGATTACATAAACTTAATCACTGTAATTATAACTTGGAAAATGAATATGCTTTTATAAATAAATTTGATAAAAAGAGAATGACTCACATTGCAGA
Organism: Helianthus tuberosus; assembly: GCA_030545235.1. Lineage (NCBI taxonomy): Eukaryota > Viridiplantae > Streptophyta > Magnoliopsida > Asterales > Asteraceae > Helianthus > Helianthus tuberosus. The sequence continues at coordinate 33,837,352 of CM060389.1, read as the reverse complement.
TTTAACACGGACAGAGTCTAGTCTACTGATTAGCCTTTTTAACCTAAATTAAATAACATGCACACAACTCGGTTAGTAACTTAATACAGCATTTACGATAACTCACGAGATTAACCTTCACAACGAATGACAAAGTGCGATACTTAAACATCCATCGAATTAACGACGAATGACAAAGCATAAACCCTAATGTGGGCAGCACTTAAACATCCATTGGATAGTTTAATCGATCGGACATTGAATCGTAGCAGCGATCGAGTTATTACCCTGTTTTGTGGTAGCACTTCGTGAATTGTGTGTGTTTTGGAATGTTTCTACTATATCTCAGTGTACGTATGGAATTTTTACGTCGTACTAACGCAGAATGTCAAGTCCCAAGCTCCTGTATTTATACTTAAAATTTGTCCCTCTCGCGTGTCGCGAGAGGTCCTCTTGTGCCTTTCGCGTGGCGCGAGGGGTACCCTATTACCATAGGGTAGCCTCGTGTCCCAGTAGCTCAGGTGAGTTGGTTTCGCATGCAGATTCAATTCACACGTAAAACTGTGTGGATAATACTAACGGGATTTTACCCCCCTGAGTTTTAGGGTCCCTGATCCTGATTCCGATTATTCTGAAAATTTCAGGGTTTATACAGAATCACTTGGGTTTCTTAATTAGGGTTTCCTATTGGACAAAATAATATAATAAATAGGACTTTTGATGAGAGTTGTTACAATTAGTGTTTAGCAAATCTTCCAATATCTTTCATTTACCAAAACACAATCACAAAACATAATCAAACTTCCTCTCTCTCATGCAAAGCTCGGCCGAACACCCTATATTCATACATTTTTCAAATTTCCAACTTTGTTCTTGGGGATTCAAGCTCATTTCAAGGTGATTTCAAGTTGATTTCGAGGTGTTTTAAGCAAGAATCAAACTCCATATCATCAATCTTTGCTAAAAAACCCATCAAAATCTTGAAGGTATAAAATTTACTTTAAAAACCTTGTTCTTGATTCTTAATGATTTTGATGATGATGGAAGTTTCTCAAGGTTCTTGGATGATTCATTAACTTGAAAACAATAACAAATGGGTTTTTGTACAAAATAAAAATGGAAGTGTATGTGTGTGTTCATGTGGCCGTGTGTGTGTATACATATGTGTATGAGGTTGAGTTTTGATTTTTGATTGATTCATGTTTGATTGATTTTTGGAAGTTAATGCATGTATGATCTAAAAAAGGTTTTTGTGATTTGAAATGAGTTCATGAAAAGTGAAATTTTGGAACCACATACACATGTATATGTGTGGCCGTGTATGTATGTATATATATGCATGCATGTGAATTTTTGTTGTTAGTTCATAAATATGTAGGAACATGATTCTTGCATTTATGATAAATGATGAGAAATGATCATATGTAGATTATGATGTTCTTGAATACTTGAACATGATTTAAATATATGTTGGATGTATTTTGGTTCATATAAAATGATGATGATGTTATATGGATGCATTAGATGCTTGTACTTAAGCATGCATGATAATTTGTGGTCATGAAATGATGAATAAGTTATGATTTGATAAAGATGGCTTTTAATCAGATTCTAAACACTAAAAATATTAATATTTGAAGTTTTATATGTCACACCTCGACCACGTAAAACAACAAATCATGGCGGAAACGTCGGGGAGTACTGCAACAGAATCATTGTTTCACAACACATGGAATTTAGAATATTGTTTTATTACATAAAAAGTTACATTGTCTTGGAATTTGATCAACAAACAGTACAATTGCCGTTCATGTTTTTATAATTACTAAGGCCCGTGTCCATCCTATGTAAAGCAATCAACAGTCGTCACGAAATAAACTTGAAACATATGTGAAAGTAAATACGTCAGCATAAAAATGCATGTGAGTAACATAGGTTTTGTGAATTAGATTCATGGCTTTGGATCATATAAGAAAAGATTATATGTTTAGCTATTTTTAGGCATTTTTGGTTGTGTTCACATTGGTTCTCGCGGTTCTCACAATAAGAGGTGGTTCTCGCATGATCTTCTCCCTATATATATATATATATATATACATATATACATATGTTGGTGCATACGTCTGTCGACTTGTATCAAGTGTTGTATTTGTATAGATAGATCAGGGCACGAAGTACGAGAAAACTGTCAAGAGGATAATTTCGCATGAAATAGTTTATTTCGCATGAAATGGTAATTAGGTAATTTCGCATGAACCTAATTTCGTGTGAACCTGTTGGTGCGAAATTAACCTGCCTATAAATAGTGGTCCTGTAATTTCGTTTGATTTATTCATGTATGTGTGATTCCGGAGCCGAAGTGCTGCCGAAGTGTCATTTCGCTGTAAAACTTTGTCAAATCAATCAGAAAGACATTTAAAGTGAATATCTAGCTGAATCGAACGCGATATGTCTGTTTCCGCCTTTCATATTGAGTAGAACGCCTCTGAATGACTCATTTCGGTCGGTAAAACGATCCTACATGTGGTATCAGAGCTCAGGTGGAGGAGTTCTACCGTATTCAGCCTGATTTCATCAAATTTTCTTACTTCTACACCTTCTTTTCTAAATTGAACAAGTTTTTACGGTTAAAATAGATTGAATTTCACACATTATATACGAAATTGTGTTTTAACAAAGCCTTGAGAAAATTGGACCTAAAATCGAGCTAAAACCTGATCAATTTGACAAAAGTTTGATCGAAATGATGACATCAGCATAATTTCGTTTGAAATAGCTTTTTAATTTTGCACGGAATTACATCTTGTGATTAATTTCGTTTGAAATTACTGCTAATTTCACACGGAATTAGTATTTCGTTTGAGTTATTTCATACGAAATTACTATTTCGTTCAAAAGAGATTAATTTCGTTTGAAATTGCTACTAATTTCGCACGAAATTATATTTCGTTTGGTGATTTCGTTTGAAAACCTTATTTCGTGTGAAAGTTACTGATTTTGTTTGAGCTGTTATTTCGTTTGAAAGCATGTTGCAGGTTATTTCGCTTGAGAGATTTCGTTTGAAAGAGTTAATTTCGTTTGAAAGTGACTGATTTGTGAAAAAAATTTCCGAAACATGGAAGAAGAGTTTTATAACGTATTTGCTACTGGTCCTAGTAATACTGTTACTGCTGTTCAAAACATGAATATGGAAAACGAAACAGGAACTTTGCAAAAACCCCCGAAGCTAATGGGTATTGAAGAATATCATAGTTGGAAAGAACGGTTTGAGAACTGGGTTCAAGCAAATCATCTGAGATCTTGGGAAAGTATTGAAACCAAGTATATTAGACCACAGACTGCTTTGAATGTTGATAAAATTATCTCAGAATTTTCAGATAAAGAGAAAGATAGTTATAAAGGAGAAAAAAATGATGATTAGTCTACTACAACAAGTTGTCAAAGAGGATATTTTTGTTTTGCTTCAGCATGATGGTAGTGCATATTCGATTTGGGAAGCACTTAAAAAGAAGTTTGAAGGAAGTGCTGAAATGATCAAGTGTAAAAAATCTTTGTTGAAGAAGGAGTTTGAGTTGTTTACGAGTGTGCCAGGGAGACTACTAAGACTCTCATTGAGAGATATTGTCATCTTGTGCGTTCAATGTCTCAGTTGAAAATTACTAAAGCTCCAGATGAATGGGTTGAGAAGTTTCACACCCCGATATTTCCACGTATTACTAGTGGGCCCGGTGGGGAGTATCGTGACGTAGTTGAGATCATCATAGTCAAACAACACAATATATAAATGCACAGCTGAAGCAAAAGATAAATATATTACAATCCGAATATAAAGTAATATCAAAGTATTACAACGGAAAGTAAAGGATCCACGGGCGGATCTTAAAACATAAACATTGTTCAACAGACTTTAGACGCCTAGAACTTGCAAGATTCCTTATTAACGCCCCGAGCTTCCAGTCAATTACGTTCAGTACCTGTCACTTAACCTTTTTGGAAAATACGTCAGTTTACACTGGTAAAAACAATTAACTGACTCATTTTGGAAAAGAGTTTGAAAATTGATTTGAATGCACGAGGCACAAAATATCTTTTATAACTTGGGACAATTTTATTAATAAAAATCTTGTATCCGATTTACATGTTTGTCCAACATTTAGGGCCGGTGATTATACAATACAAGCCGGTCAAGATTAATCGACACACCATAAATATAACTCACAAGAAGACACCCTTACGAGTGAGTATATCTTTTACATACGCAACAGGAGGTGTTATGCCTACACCTTGTGCTTAAGTTATGGCCATTCACTTTTTAAATGAGCCAAGGATATCCAGGACACGGTCATTAACCCCTAATGTTATTTGTTATCAATCAATACAGATTAAAACGGGATTATGCAATTTAATCATCTCCGATTAAAAGGTTTCTACACCCGACCAAGCGGTATTTTTTTATAATACCGTATCCCAAGCCCGTATAAGGGAAAATAAGTTAAAAGTATTTACCTGAGCTAGCAATGCAATTTATACTCAGCCGTATATTCTAATCAGCAAGCACAAGTACTTCTACTAGGGCTCTTAATCTGGAACGAAGGTTTTATTAACCTATTAGATTCCTAACGGGTCTTATTTAAGTCGTAACTTAGACCAGTTAGTTTTAAAGAGATACGGTTCAAAACGCATGATTAAGCGAATACCGGAATAGAATGTGATTTAGACCAGAAAAGTTTGGAGACTTGTATAATAAGGGTAAACTAAACACATTCTGGATTTTGAGATAAAAACGATAACGTTTTACCCGTTTCGGCTAATTTATGCAAACTAGTTACATAAACCGAACCGAACGCGAATAACGCATAACGGGTAACCGGATGAGTCATGAACAGGTTTCCTAAGTTAATATGCTTTAATTATGTTGTGATATCAGTAAGATACCTTCCATTATGCCCAAAACGAGTTTAATCTCAATTTAAGCCCAGCAGGGGTATTTTGGTCATTTTAAAGATTATAAAAGAGATTAAATATAATTCTGAGACTCGGGTCTGAAATAATCAGTAAAACAACTTAATTTAATAGGTTATATCAGTTGGTGATAAGTCTTATATGACAAAATGGTTTTAAACCCATACTAGGTGTTTAATACGCGTAAAAAGCCATTTTAAGCGATTTCCGGGTTATACAGGAATCTGAGTTTTCTGATCAGGTTATAAAGTTCAAAATACTTTATTTATTATATAAAATCAGTAGCAATTGGATTGATGTCAAAATATTATGTAAAACTAATTTTACCAGTAAAAAAGGTATATTCGGTATTTACCGAATTAAGGTGATAACCTTAGGTTATGATCAGTTTAAAAATAATTAAAAATCTTTAAAAATCTCAAAATATTATATTACATCAGTGGGTAAAAGGTTTGGTGTCAAAAACTGGGTTTAGATAGGCTTTATGCTAATGACGCCGTTTAATTACTAAAAGGCGTTCTAATTACGTCATTGAGCATAACTCCTAATCTAGACCTCAAAATGATGTGACAAATTTAGGGACATGTTTATAAATCAGTAATAAAGATTATTTTCCTTTCATATTTCCAAAATTCTTGTTTTATGGACAAAAGGGCATTATGGTCAACATTAAGCAATTAACGGAAACGTGTAAACGAATCGGACAATCAATGATCCAACCACAGAGGGTTATACTATCATGTAACCTAGTCCTAAGGAAGCTCTAAGGCATTTCCAAACCCATCTAAATCGGGTCAGAACTGAAGTCAAAGCAAAAGTCAAAGTTTTGCGACTTTCGGTTCTGAACCGGGTCTAAACAGAAAATTGTCGGATCAACAAGCTTAGACCAGTTCCTATACTTATTACCAAGTTATATGAGTGATAAAATAGGTTTCATGCCTCCTACATTGCTAATTATGCGTTAATTCGAAAATTAGGATCCTGTTGACTTTTTATAATAAACTTTGACCCGACAATTGATCTAGTTAGAGTGGGAATCAGATGGTGCCCTTTTAAGGGTTTATTGCCCACATAAATACCAACTTATAACTACCTTTGTAACGCCCCAAAAATCTGAATGTTAATGTTTGTTGTATGTTATAATGTGACACGTCAGGAAATAAATAACTAGGTTATTTAACCTAAGTTAAGGGTATGGTTGAAAGTCTTAAATGATTAAGGTAGTGTCAGTTATGTTTTAAAAGTAAACCCGAGGGGCTAAAATGGAACAAGTGAAAGTTAAGTTATAAGATAACTAAACACACACATCGTGTGTGTTCGAGAAAGATCAGGAGGCTCCCATGGAGCCTCAAACCCTAAATCGCCTTTAAGCTCAAATTGGAAGGCAAGATGAAGTTGAAATCCATAACCGAGCATGAATTAATGATCACCAACACGAGGGGATCATAAGGTATGTCTTAAATCTAAGATTGGTGATCATGGGTGAAGTGGGTTATGTTCTAATCCGTAAGTTAACATGAAATTGATTATGTACGAGGGTTAGAATCCTCGTGTAGAACGTGGGTTATGAATGGTTTGCGTTAATTTGATGTTTAGAGGTGACACCCGTTAGTTAGGGTGAAGATTATGACAAGTAATCACCTCCTATGTTCAAGTCTTGTTGAATGATTGATGTATTATGTGGGTATGATGAATTATTGTCAAATGAAAGTATAGGAATATGATAATGTTATGTTTAATGTTCATTTGGAATGATACATGATGATTAGTAATATGTTTTGATGGGTTATGTATGAGTTTAGAAGATTTGAGTATGAAATAGTTGTACGTTATGCTTAAAAGGTAGTACCCGCATCAAGTGTATGATGAAATGTATATGGTGTCATCCGTATAAGCGAATATGATGTTACGAGTATATAATGATAAGTCGATAGTTAAGTATGGTTAATAGTTGACTTTTGAAAGTCAACTAAGTATAAGAAACATGACTTGACTCGTTGTCGTAAATGTATGTTGATGGAAAGTCGTATGGTACATATTATAGCAATCCGTGTTAAATGTAATGACATGAGGAGTTGCATGAGTTTAACGTATACGGATATGATGATATGAAGTCGATTATATGTTTTAATGCTTGTTAGTAATGACTAAGGAAAGTTAAGTGTGAGTTATGCGAATGATATGATGGTTACATGTACAAATGAGTATGCTAATAGGGGCGTGGTTTCGATGAAATGAAAGTATAGGAAACACGTCAAGACGGACTCACGCCTGAAAGGATAACGGGTCAAGAAAAGGCGAGGAATCGGATACGAGCACGGACGCATAAGGTAAGTGATTTCTGTAATCACTTCGTAGTACAAGTAAGTAATAAAGTGTTGTAATGAATTAAACATGATGTTTGAGGTCAAATATGTGTTTAAGGTCTCTCGTCGTAAATGATGGGTTAAGAATGACCAAAATGCCCTTGATGGGTATTTTGGGGTAAACGATCTTAAAAGTAGATTAGAAACAAGTCATTCGATTAGTGTTATGTTTTGGACAAGTATGAAAGTGGGGATGATGGTTTGGTTAGTCATAGACCAAACTAATGAGTGAATACCCTTAACGGGTTGAAATGAGCATATGAATGATAATGTGATAAAAGGATGCAAGACATCCAAGAGTTTAGTAATTTATGATAGACGTCATTGATATCATTATGTGTATAAGGGGTTATGGCAAAACGAACAAGTTACGTTGATGAATGCATGAATGGGTCAAGGTTGGGAAAAAGGGGAATAAGCCGAAGAGATAAAAGTCTGAAAATTTGTTAATCCGGATGTCGGATCTTAACTCCGAAAGATGGATAATTAAATTACGGACGTGTAGGAAAAAGAATCGGGTAAAACGGACCAATAACGAAGAAGTTATGACCGTTTCCGTGAAACGCGGACGTGCTGAAATCTGCAGCACAGCAGCAACAAACATTCTGTTTGTTTGATGGCGTCGCGCTACGCGACGGCCCGTCGCGCTACGCGACGGGGTGGCTGGTTGTCGAAAGTTGTTTGTTGGCTCCGTTTTGTATCGGGAACTCGTTTAAACGCGTTTTAAGTCGCGTATAACTAGTTTAACTCATGTTTTATGACCATTAGGGTAAGCGTATGTGTGAATGTATAAAGGTGGGATGACATGATCGTGCGTGACGATATAGGTATGTTGGTTCCCCTTGGGATCCCATACCCCAGGCAAGAATCCCACCTTAGGTTCCTGAACCTTAAAGTGGGATCCCATACCCCAGGCAAGAATCCCACCCTAGGTTCCTGAACCTTAAAGTGGGATCCCGTACCCCAAGTAAGAATTATTAATTTAATTCTCATTGGCAATCGCCCTTATGTGGATAAGCAAGTATGTATGTATGTATGTATGAGTATATACGGGGATGTAATGATGTAGGAGATGAAAGTATGTATAAGTAGTCAAGGGAGTATGTACGAAGGTATGCACGTATGTAAGTTGTGAGAAGGTATGGAATAAGTATGTATGCATGTATGTAATTATGTATGTATGTTGGTATGCAAGTATGTATGTAGGTTTGTATGTAAGTATGTATGTAGGTATGCATGTATGTATGTAGGCATGTAAGGATGTATGTATGTATGTATGAATGGATGTGTTTAGGTATGCACGAACGTATGTATGTAGGTACACAGGGATGTATGTTGCTATGTGTGACCGTAATAGGTTGTATGAAAGTACGTACGCATGTATTCAATGAAATTGAGCACTAACGATAATAACATCGTGCCTGGTGATGAAGTGTAACGCAGGAATGTCAAAGATGTCTCACTACGGATCTTATGATCAGAAGGAAATACGGGATGTAAAGAGTTAATGAAACGAAAAGTAAACGTGAACAAGTCTTGTATGCTTATGATACGTACTAATGTATGAATTTTATGTGGTGAGCGCAGGTAGTACCAGTCATGAGGATAACCAAGGTTTGGAGATCGAGGATCGAGTCACAAGACAGATTGTACGGGAATGCTTAAATATGTAATTTAGTGTTGATAAGGCATGTTCTTATATTCTAAAAATGAATTATTAGAATGTCAAGATGTATGTCATGAAAGAAATTTTCAAACTCGATCTTCCGCTGCGTTGTGTTAAGGTTAAATGAATTAGGGTCTTACAACCTTCAATTTGACTAAACATCAGACCATTAATGATTAATCGATAAGTCAAACCTTAATTAGGACGGTTTGACTTTTAAGCTAATAACTAAGCAAAACTCGATTAAGGAAGGTCAAGGGTGCTTACCAAGGTCTAATGCACGACCTGGGATGCTTAGAGAAGGGCCTTGAGCTCCAGAAATGATCAGATGTTGAGTTGAGAATGAATGATCAAAATGGCAAACAAAGGGCCTTATATAGTGAGTTTGATCCATCAAGATTATGACAAACAAGCCTATGAGGTGTTCCCTGATGTTAAACATGTGTCCCCAAGGCCTAAGAATCAGTTTAGGCAACCCCTGGTGGTGTTAAAGGGCAAGATAAGTCGTTACATGGGCTGAACAGCCATTTAAACGAGTTTCTGCATCTGGGCATGGCTTACGGACCGTAAGGGTCCAGCCTTACGGTCCGTAAGGACCTAGTCAGCAATCTGAAACTTTCACTTGATGACAGATTTAGCTCCTGCACTTCCAAATGCCATTTCCGACACATCCAAGGCCCGTTAAACCATTTTTAAGGCTCTAAAATGATACCTAAGTATGGGGAACATGAAACATGCTCAAAAATATGCCGGATGTCGGTTCGTTTGGTCGTACGGTCACGTTGTTCGGTTAATTACGACGAAACACGGACGGACGCGAAAAACGAACCAAACGACGCGACGAATGGAATTTTAGCAAGCCAATAACTAAAATAAAATATTTTAGTGCTTACATAAATTTTTGGGTGTCCGGGGATATTCAGAATGTAAGATATGCGCGTAAACGCAAACTTGTGCGCTTTTTGACACTTTTAGTACCTGCATGACTTAAAAGTTTATTTTTGCGCACAAAACACCTCTAAGCCTATATCTAAGCTACGAAAAGGATAATTAGGGTATGTATAACTCATGGTCATATTCCGGAAGGTCCGATAACATACGAATCGACATACTTTTGCAGTTTGACGCTTTAGGTCCCTCTATCGCGCAAACTTGCACATCTCATCATTTAATAACATTGAAGCCTTATCTAAACCATATTAGGCATTCTTGAAAGTATTATTAAACATGATAATGCTTCGGGCTCGATAAAAGGTCATTCAGAGGTATATTTAAACATATTGACACTTTTAGTCCCTTATACTTGCAAAGTTGCGCGTAACTTCACTTTTGGGCATAAAAACCTTGGGTGGCCAATGATTGGCAAATCCCGAGAGTATAGTCAAATATCATGAGGCTCTCAGTTTGTTAAAAGGTCACTCAGAGGTAAGAATTAACATGTTGACGCTTTTAACCCTTTATTGCGCAAACTTTCAATTAATTACACAAACGGCTACACTTGATTAACAAATGGCTCATTTGTGAATATAAAATCGTAAAAGGTTATTTAGAAACTTATCTTAGGTATGATAATACTTCCAGTTCTTTCATAATTAATGTTTTTTGATTTTTCGAAAAATTAGTCCCTTATATTCAAGGTTTGACTTTACTAGGGTTTATTACACGTGTCTATACTTCATTGAACGTAATTTTTACGAGGTGTTACAAGAAGTTAGCTGACGCATTACCACAGAAAGAATGGGGTACATATCTCATGATTTTGAAAAATTCTAGAGAGTTTAGTAGATTGTCTATTGGACAGTTTATTGAAAAACTTGAGGGACAAGATCTCGAACAGCAAAAGATTGCCAGAATGAATAGTTCAAGCAATCAACAAGACATCAAATTGTACTATAAAGGAAATGTTCAAACTGTTGAAGCAAGTCCAAAGATCCAAACTGCTTTCAGTGCAGAAAATACATCAGGATCAATCAACCAAAGTTCAGTCAAGTCCAGGGGATTTTCTTCATATCCGACTGTAAATTCAAGTGTTCAAAGTTCAAGAAATGGTGACGATCATGTGCTACACTGCAACATTGTGTTGCATCTTCAGAATGGTCAGAATTTCTCTGAAGAAGTTGCAAAGGGTCACATGGCATTGGTTGTTACCGTTTTGGAATCTTATGAGAGTTTGGTTGCAGGGAGGATCAGTAATCCTATGCTGACTAAAGAGGATTACGATCAGATCGATGGTGAAGAAATGTAATTGATGGATATTAAATGGTGTTTGGCTAGTGTGCTGAGGAGAGCTGAGAAATTTAAGCAGATCACTGGAAGAGATGACTTTCGTGATGCTAATGTTTCTACTTTGGGTTTTGATAAATCTAAAGTTACTTGTTTTCGATGCAGGGAAAAAGGACATTTCAAGAGGGAATGTACCAATCGAGAAGCAGGTGGAGCTCAGAATCCGTTCGGCAACAATGATTACTATTGGAAGTCAATTTATCACCAAGTTGCTCAACAGCCGCATCAACAACAAACGCAAACTGCTCATGCTAGACAAATTGAAGATGGGAAGAAGAATGCCTATCTAGTGAATCAAGATGATGAAAAAATGGCAGAAGGCTTTAGCTGGGATAAGTATGTGACAGAGAATATGGAGTTTAAAGCTTTCATTGCACAAATTGTTCAAAAGACATAATTGATGAAAGAATGGATAGCAGTGTTAGCTGATGAAGAGAAAAGTCAAGATGAAGAATCTGTTTCTTCATAAAATAGTTCAACAGAAAGTAGTGATGATGATGAAGAAATTGAACAGATAAACATTAGAAAAACGCATTTATCTTCTGACAGTTTTGAATTTTATTTTGCAGATAAATTGAAGAAATTAAAAGAGAGAAGAGTTGCATGAGAAAAGAAAGAAGTTAAATTTGTTGAAAAAATTGTTGAAGTAGAGAAGATTGTGGAAGTTGAAAATATTGTGGAAGTTGAAAATATTGTAGAGATTGAAAAGATTGTTGAAATCACAAAACCTTGTCTTACATGTTTGGAACCCTGCAAACAATGTGAAGAAAAAGACGAGAGGTTTTGTGAACTAGATAAGTTGAAAGAAAAGTTATTGCTTGATGTTAAGTATGTGAAAGAATCGTACGATGTGTTAAACAGAACCGTGAATAGTTTGCAGAAAACAAACTCAGAAAGAGAAGATGCTTTGACCATGATGAATGCAACAATGATGTCTAAGCAGAAAGAAATCAATTACTTCATTGAAGAATGTGCTAACTTGAAGCAGGGGTTGGAAACTGAAAAAGCTGAAAATGAAAGAATTAGACGATTACTACAAAGTTATTCGAGTTCTGATTACTTAATTGACAGAATTTATCCAACTGTTGCAGGTTTTGAAGTGTTTCAGGACAAGAAGCCTGAGAAGAAGGATACTGGTAAGAAACATAGTGTCAGTTATAAAAAGTGTCTGCCTCCGATTTGGGAAGGGTATTCGCCTAGAAAACCAAATGACGAACAAGTAAAAAAGGCAGTCAATATAAAGTAAGAGTCCGAGATAACCGATGAGTTACCAGACAATATTGACATTACATTCATAGCGTCCGACACAGATCATGAGTCTGAATTAATAAAGAAAGTGGTCGATCAGGTGTTGGATAAGGATGAGGAGTCAGAGTTAATGTCCGAGTCCGGAAGTTTGAGTTCGTCTGTCAAGAGTTCAAAGTCACCGGGAAAACGGGTGTATAGTAAAGATTTTTTGTTATCAAAATCTAATTTGAATGACGAAACATTTGAAATTGCATATACGTTAAAAGATTCTGACAAATTATATCTTGATAAAGAATTTCCAATAAGAGGTGTTAAATAAAAAATGATAAAAAGAATTTTCAAACTAACAGAAATTAATATTTCTGAAATAAAAGATGTGAATCTTTCTGAAAAATCAAAATCTTACACCTCAAGAGTTCAACAACGTTTAAACAAGAAAAAGGGTTACAGTTCTGGTTCAGGTTTTCAAAAGAAACCAAATCATAATGGTAATTACAAAAAGAAAGGGCTTGGTTTTATTCCACAAGAAAATCATAAAAATGAGAAAATTTATAAAACAAATACAAAATTTGTTTTAGGTATTTCAGCTGAGGACGAAAAGAAGAGTTCTTTCTGGAAGCAATCAAACAAAGAGTTCTTTGCTGAAAAATATAAGATTGTAAAGAATGAATCTCATCAGAGAAAAGAGACAAGAACCTGTTACAGGTGTCAAGAAGTTGGTCACATCGCCTGGAACTGTCCAAAGGCAACCAACACAAAACAGGGAGTCTCAGATAAACTCAAAGAAAAAGTTGTTGATAAAACTGAACCACCAACATAAAAATTTAAAGTGTTTAAAAATTCAACATATGAAGTTGGTGAGTGTTCGAAAAGATTTTACAAGAGAAGAGTTAATCTTGACAACCAAATGTGGGTTGTTAAGAATTCTGAATTGAAATCTGGTGATGAATCTGATTCCACAAAATCAGAGGAGCCAAAAGTTAAGGTAAGTGATAAGAAATCAGTTCCTCCAATGGATGATGAGAACTTTCCACCATTGAGGACTGAAAATTTTAAACAAAAGGTTGGTAAAGTTGAAGTCTCGAATCAATTCTATTCTGAAAAGAAAGAATTTGATGTTGAGAAAGCATTTAATGAAAATGTTAAAAAGATTTTTGGTAAAATGGTGGAGGGGAAGGTTAAAGGGGTTAAAGATTTTTATAAATCTATGAAGGCAACTTACACCCCAAGTGAAGATGATGTGATTACACCCAAAGCTGGTCAGGCTTGGGTGTCTGTGTTCTTTACTTAAAATCCTGACTTGCCGGAGCTTCCAGGTTGGTAAGTGTGGAGCAGGTATCGGCATCTTTCTTGAATTCTGTATTTTTGGGATAATCTACAAATGGTAAATCAGGGACATTAAGTTGTACTTGATTTTCTACAAGTGGTGTTTTTGTTTGAATCTTAAAATTGTTATATTTTCAAAAAGATGAAGTTGAAAGAACAGTGTGATGAGATCTCCTAACCTATAAATGGTTTGTATAAATCAACAAAACTTATTTTCCAGAAAAACCATTTTGATTAAAACAAACTTAAGTGTTTTGAAATCTTAATGGGAAAATAGTTTGTTGTAAGAGGGAGTTCTGATTGTCTATGCCAAGTGGATGGCGAATTGAGGCGATTTGATATCAGTTTGTCATTTTCTTGTACAGTTTGTTTTCAAATTTCCTTTAAATGCTTTTGAATTTTAGGGGGAGTAAGAAATTTTTGGAAAATCCAAAAACATTTGAAAATTTGAAAAAGTCAAAAACATGATAAAATCAAAAATGAGTTTTGTTGAGAAAAGAGGAAATGATAGTACATCAGTGGACTATCACAGCATGCTAAAGAATTGGAAAGTCTATATGTGCTAAACGGTCTCACTGATGATGTGCCAGTAGATTTTTGCACATTTAGTAGATTGTGTTGAGATATAAACTTAAATTTCAAACTTATTTATCTCGTGGGGAACATCTCTCGGATATATGGGTAACCCCCGAAATCTTGTTTGAAAGGTCCCTCTTTCTGAAATACTAGGTCTTTATGCTTAGTGATATTTGGGGTAGTATCCCGGGACTTCTGATTTTGCGGAAGCAATGGCCTAGTCCCCGTATAATACTTTACGCTTGCTTGAAATATAGCACCACCCTCAGCATAAAAAATGATGAAACATTGCAAAATGCTAATCATGTGCTGTTGAAGAAAAGATTCTCTAAAGGGAACACACCTAAAAATCGAAGCCGTCATCTCTCTGATTTTGCAGAAGCAATAGCCTGAGCTCTCACGGCCCTCGCATTTAACCCTTTACAGATATCATCTAGGTATACTCACCTGTAAGACTAAATATTGGGATCTGGATATGGGAGTATATTCTGAGGTCGGACACTCGAATAAGTTCAAGTGCTTAAAACATTAATCTCGTATCTCGAAACAGTTGAACTTTGTGTGAAAATTTAAGTGGATCAGTATACTGACAATCTAAGTGAATCGTTTAGAACTTAAAATGTTTAAAGCTTAACGGTGTTGGTGATTTGTCTTAGAAACTGATATGATCCTCTTACACAAACTCACAAAAATAGTGTCTGTAAATTTTTCTTTACTGCATTTCGTTTTAAATCCAAAATTCAAAAAGATTTTCAGTGTGTTTTAGCATAAATTTTGAAAAATACAAAAAGATTTTTGACAGCTGATGTTGGAAAGCTGATTTTCAAAATTTCAAGTGCTAGACATGAAGACTTCTGGGTTGGGAGAATAAATTTGAAAAGAAAATTATTTTTACAAGTGGTTCATCAGAATTTAACATTGTAAAATTATTCTTTGATTGATGTTGTGATTACAAGTGGTTTGCAGAAAATAAATTTGTCGAATTTTAAATTTGTAAAATTTATTGTGAGGTAGAGATTGTGCAGGTATGCCAGGTTTCGATCCTGAGAAGGATGAGAGCCAGGTCACGATCTTGAATCTGTGGAAGCTAGACTACGATCCCGGTACAACTTAAGGGGGAGTCTGTTAGAAAGAGAGAGTCAGTAGATGAATAGAGTCAGCTCCAGAATATGAAGATCAACATCCGAGGAGAGGTTATCTGTTGGTGCTGATGAAAAGAGAAGAGAGAAGACTGAGGAAGTTTTGAATTGTCAGATACTTCAGGAAGACTAAAAGACTGAAGACGTTGAAGACTCGATACTGAAGACTCGTCAACATCCGAGGGGGAGTCTGTTGGTGCATACGTCTGTCGACTTCGTCTTGTATCAAGTCTTGTATTTGTATAGATAGATCAGGGCACGAAGTACAAGAAAACTGTCAAGAGGATAATTTCGCATGAAATGGTAATTAGGTAATTTCGCACGAAATTACTTTGTAATTTCGTGTGGAATTCTAATTTCGCATGAACCTAATTTCGTGTGAACCTGTTGGTGCGAAATTAACCTGCCTATAAATAGTGGTCCTGTAATTTCGTTTGATTTATTCATGTATGTGTGATTCCGGAGCCGAAGTGCTGCCGAAGTGTCATTTCGCTGTAAACTTTGTCAAATCAATCAGAAAGACATTTAAAGTGAATATCTAGCTGAATCGAACTCGATATGTCTGTTTCCGCCTTTCATATTGAGTAGAACGCCTCTGAATGACTCATTTCGGTCGGTAAAACGATCCTACAACATAAATATATATGTCGGCCGGTTAGCGTACAATTGGGCTTAACGTACACTGCGTACGTGAGGCATTATCGACATGCGATTTTGGTATTATTGAACGTCATGCGATTTGGTCATCTTTTATAACATGCGATAATGATTTTTTTACATACATGCGATTTATATATTTACACATGCGAAAATGGTAAGTTTTTTTGAACATGCGAGGTTTGATTCCCCACATGTGATTTCATGTAATGAACGTGCGATTTCTAATCGCATACGTAATGTACGTTAAGGCCAATTGTACGACATACTTTTTCTATATATATATATATATATATTTATAGAAAGTGTAATGTACATTACGGCTTAACATACGACTGTACGCGACCAAAATTACGCACGTTCATTTGAAATCCCGCATGTTGAAAAATAAAAACGCATGGGCCAAAAAAAAAATTACGCATGTTGTTTTTTACTAAATAATTCTTATGTAGCCTATGGGGTGATCCAAAACATCATGATCAAGAAACTCGTTACTGGTTTCTTAATTTTCCGACGACGGCGGCGTACGGCGACGGCGGGAGCGGTACCAGACGGTGTAGAATTTGTTTCTGTGTGTGTCGAGGATGTAACTGCCGGTGTAGGGCGGCGATGCCGGTGTCAGGGAAGATGAATCGTTGAAATCACAGCGATGGTGGCGACGGCGATGTAACTGCCGGTGCGATGGTGGTGGCGGGGGAAAACGAATCGTTGAAATCACAGCGATAGTGGTGGCAGCGTTGGTGGTAAAAAAGCAAGCCGCATGTTATGAACAAAACCCCGCATGTTGTATTGAGTCTCGTACGTTAGCGTACATTAACAAAAATTGTATGTTAACCGCCCTCTCTCTCTCTCTCTATATATATATATATATATATATATATATATATATATATATATATATATATATATATATATATATATATATAGGGTGAGAGTTGGCTACAAAGCCTATTTTTTTCTACAAAGTATAAAAACTCATAAAACACCATAATGTCAACCATAAAACACACTCAAACCCACAAATAACAAAGTGAAGATTACTAAAACGCCATATTTGTGGGTTTTGTGCTGTGTTCTAGATGGTAAGGTTTTGATTATTGAATGACTAACATTAGTGTGTTTTATATTGATTATCATGTTGTGTTTTATATTCATAGTTCTACGATGGTGGGTTTGAAGTCTTTATAGACTGTTAGGGTTTCGATATTGTGTTTTAGTGATATTCACTCTGTTATTTGTATGTTTTGAGTGTGTTTTATGGTTGAAATTGTAGTGTTTTATGACTTTGTACACTTTGTAGGAAAAATGGACTTTGTAGCCGAACCCCACCCTATATGTGTGTGTGTGTGTGTGTGTGTGTATATATATATATATATATATTGCGAACCAAGTGAACAAATCCTAGCCATTGATTTACACACGTGCATGGCTAGGATTTCATTATTAAATTGTAAATTACACTAGTGTATTTCATAATCAAATGCTGACCATTGATTTACACATGTGTGTGGCCTAGATTAGTTCGTTCAGTTCGCAAATACACTACTGTTCATTCTTGAACCTAATCCTATATATATATATATATACATATATAATATGGTGGGGTTCGGCTACAAAGTCCAAATTTCCTAAAAAAATATAAAAAGATATAAAACACTATAATTTCAGCCATAAAACACACCTAAAGCCCTCAAATAATAGAAAGAAGACTACTAAAACACCATATTCAAACTATAATAGTCCATAAAAACTTCAAACACACAATCGTAGAACCATGAATATAAAACACAACATGCTAATTAACATAAAAACAATAATGTTTGTTATTCGATAATCAGAGCCTTATCATCCAAAACACAAAACACAACCTACGTCTATGATGCTTTAGTAATCTTCATGTTGTTATTTGTGGGTTTTGGGTATGTTTTACAGTTGACATTTTGGTGGTTTATGACTTTTACACTTTTTAAAAAATTTAGATTTTGTAGCTAACTCCGTGCCTATATATATATATATATATATATCAGAATATGAATATATCTTATAATAAAAAGCAATAATGAAAAAGAAAAAAAATATTAGTTGGTAATAGTTTTCTCGATTTTCATGTTTCTAATCACTTTCTTATATACCTAACTTTGTAATTAAAAGCAATAACGAAAAAGAAAAAGGAATTATTAGAATGTAATAGTTTTATCGATTTTCATGTCTTTAATGTCTTTCTCATATGCCTAACCTTATATATATGTACTACAATTTTTTAATACATCTGTACTACATATTTCATGCAATCATACTACCTACTTTTAAAAAAATATCTTTTTAATTACTAACAGGGACAGAGCTTTATTGGGGCCGGGGGTATATTTGTCTCCACCGATTTTTAGCTTGTAGTGTTACTTTTACAAAAAATTTCCGATTTTTTTTGTAGTGTAATCATGGTTGTAAAACAAGGTATTCAAGGCCAAGTACTTCCCGAGTAATCGCTAGAAAATAGGCTGTTGAGGCGATTTTCTTCAACTCTGTCTAATTACACAGAATCGATCACACGTGGTTAACCTCGGGCATAATCAGGTCTAGTAGGTCAACTCGAGCCGAGTTTGACTTAAAGAAAATAAAACATAATGTCTATGCCTATTATATATTAAAGAAGGAATATCATTTTCATGTAGCGACTTTTGCAACCATGAGTGTAATATATTGGACTTTTAACATTTAAAAAAAACTACTATGGCACTTTTTTAAATGTTCGAAGATATGTATATTACATCCCCTATTTTTTAGAAAAAAATTGTTACATATAGTTTTTGCAAATGTTTCTTATGTTTTTGCAACTCAAGTGAGTTTCCTCCATATATATATATATATATATATATACACGGTAAAAGTTGGCTACAAAGTCTACTTTTCCTACAAAGTGTAGGAAGTGTTCTCATTATGACATGTGGCATCTAGGAATTTTATACTAAAGGGCATATAGGTAATTGAATAATTAACATATTTATGAAAGCTTTATCTTTTAAACAAAAAGGGAGATTTTTAAGAAAACAATATATCTTTTAAGAATTCAAAATCGTAAGTTATTAATTATATAAAGAACGCATACTGAATCATATTCCATTTGATTTTTTTTTTTTTTGCATCATTCAATCATGAACAAATTTTTCACATTGTATTTTAGCAGTTATTAGCTTATTCACGTTGTGTTTTATCAGTTACATGTTTATTCTCATTTGGGTTTTATCATTAAAAGGTTTAATGAGGGACATGTACTTGTAGTTATTGTTGTGTTTTTTTAGTTATTTCGGTTCATCAACATGTGTTATACTAGTCATTGATGTGTATTTTTTTGACGTTGCGTTTTAACCACATGTACTGATGTTTTATTTCTTCGCATAGTGTTTTAATTGTATGTACCATTGTTTGTTTCTTCACATACTATTTTATCATTTAAGATTTGGTAAATATTGTGTTATACATATTTTGCAATGATCAAATGGTGTTTTATCAGATTTAGACACACCATTCAAACTATAAAATACACAATTCTTTTAAATAGATCATCCAAACTTTAAAAGACATATGCTCACTCAAACGCTCTCTTAAAAAATACAACTCATCACTATAAAACACATCATTCCTTAAAGAACACAATCCAAACTATAAAACACGCTATTATATAAAATACACCACGCTTTTTATATAAAACACACACTTGGTAAAATAAATCAACTAGTTGAAATGTAATTTTTTTTATATATATGTACCAATAGGTACTCATATGAAAGATAAAAAACGCTTGTTATTATGGTGTAACTTTAAAAAAAAAACAAATTACATATAAAAAAGTTATTGACGTTTAAAAAAAACGGGGGGACGTTGCATGTGACTTGCATGTGAGTTCCTAAATTTAAGGCACTCTAAATTTACTTTTATACCCTTATTATAAGAAATCAATTAATTTAATTAAAACAAGTATTAAAATTTTACCACTCATTTAATCTCATCTATCGATTACCTTAATTTAATGGCTATGATCACTTGTTACACTTTTTAGAAAAAAACACACTTTATAGAGGAACTCCACCCTATATATATATATATATAGGATTAGGTTCAAAAGTGAACACTAGTGTAGCTTGCGAACTGAGTGAACTAATCCTGGCCATACACGTGTGTAGATCAATGGCCAGGATTTGATGTTGGAATATACTAGTATATTTTATGATTTGATGATGAGATCCTGGCCATACATGTGTGTAGATCAATGGCCATGATTTGCTCACTCAGTTCGCAAATACATTAGTGTTCACTCTAGAACCTCACCATATATATATATATATATATGTGTGTGTGTGTGTGTGTGAGTGTGTATACGAATTGGGTAAAATGAAAACCATGCTTAGTTGAGAGAATCAAAGGAACTAATCTTATCCTTTGATCAAGATGAGGTGTATGGCGAAAAATTGATTTAGGTTATGACATGTGAGGACCATGCATTTTTAATAAAAAACAATTACAAGTACATAAAAGGGGCAAATATGATATTTTTACTCACTATAATTTTTGTAAGAATTCTTTGTCTGGGTGTCCCAACAAATTAATGAAACCCACAAAATTGTTTTAGGCATAAACCACTATCATTCAAATATACAAATTTACATACACTATAAAAAAACTATACATGTGAATATATTTTTTAATGCAAATTTGCATTTCCTACAACAAAAAAGTCTCTAAATTTCAACTCGCTAACAAAATAAATACACCCAAATCGCCTTCATTTCTTGTTCGTTATCCTCATCTTTTGAACATAAAGCCCCAACACCTGTGAAAATCAAAGAAAAAAACAGAGTGTTTACACGCGGTGTCAAGTGTCAAACATTTTTTTATCATGTTATTCGAATGCTGCCGATTACTTAATTCTATTACACCGACTAGGCTCGAGCTCGGTTCGTTATTTGCGTGTGAGTTTACATTCGACATATCCAAAAAAACAAGCGATTAGATTCGTCCACTAGCAAAAAACCAAAAACCTTTCATTGACGTGAAAAAAAAAGAATCAAATATAATATTCAACTAGGTTAGAACCCCGTGTAATATTACACGGGTTGAATAATATTCTTTTAATCACATAAATTATATCTTTTTATCTTTTATTCTTTTGTTTTTTATATTCATTTATCTTGATTTAAGTATTAATCCATTAAAATTAAATAATTGTTTATGGAAATTATATATTATGAGAGAGACGAAGAAAATCCTTTTAGTAATGGTGGATAAATATAATTATGAAAATTCTGATAATAAAAAGACTCACGTTATATTAGATTATTATTTAAGATATGAGTGGTGGAGGCGGTTGAGATGTTAAACTATCAGCATCATGAGTTAACCGTGAGTAGAGTACATATGGGGGAGAAAATGTCAACTATTGGGATGTTGGAGGTTTTTTTTTTTTGTTTTTAATGGATTAACACTTAAATCAAGATAAATGAATATAAAAAACAAAAAAATAAAAGATAAAAAGATATAATTTATGTGATTAAAAGGATATATAGGAGTCATTCTTTATCTCTAATTTTTTGTTTATCCATTTATTTAAGCGGGAAAAAACAATTGAGAGCACTCTAGAAAGCGCCATGTGTCCTTCAAATGGTTTACTTTATTATATGTATAGATATGGTAATGTTTTGAGTTTTGACAATTGGTTAGACCCGACTGGTTATTTAATTCATAAAAGCATACTTTATTTAAAAGTTTTATTTGTTCGTATATTTTTTCATTCCATTTTAACTACAAAACTACCGGAGACAAGTTTTCATCTCCCGATTTAGGGGTTACGTTTTAAAGAACTTGTTAAATCAGCATCAAAGAATCCCTATTCGTCGTCCTGGAGCAGCACCTTCAACGATATCTGGTCTTCAAAACATGAAAAAAGAGAACAACTACAACCTCCGTCAAAGAACTGGTCTTTGAAAACATAAAAATAGACTACAACCTGAAACCCTAGCCCCTGCCAGACCTCCTTTAAGCCTGAAACCGTGTTGCCGTCGGATCTCTAGCCATCAACCACCATGCACGAAACTCTAGCTACCAACCACCGGGAACGGAACCCTACCGGCCGTCAGAACTCCTTAAAACTTGAAACCTCAAAAAAGAGACCCCCCCCAAAGCGTCATGACCCCAGATCTAAAAATAAGCTAGAAAAACCCTAAAACGAAAAAAAAGTGGAACGTCAGAACCCCGTGGACTACCTAAGTACCCACCGGAAAAATCCTAAAACGGAGCCGATTGTCTCCGGTCATCAAAAAGTACTGCAACCACCGCTATGGCGTTTCTCTCTACTTTGTGGATTTCAAAGGGGTAGTGTGTGTTTTGTGTGTGGGTTTAATTTTAAATGAAGGAGAGAGAGGGGTTTGTGTGTGAGAGAAGTGTGTGGGAGATGGGTATGACATATGTAAAGACAAGGGGTGGTGGGGGATTGTGTATTTACAAAAATGACCTTATGGTAAAAAGAGTGTATACAATGATGTGTTAATTAGCTATTGGATTAGTGTAGTTCCTTTGGTTGTCACAACTTGAATTGGTTCTTTCTTGAACTGGATCCTCTCTCTCTATATATATATAAAGGCCGGTTAACGTACAATACCTCTTATCCTACATTATGTACGCGATGCCCACAACCATACGATCTTCACTTGATTAAACGCGGGCGAAACTAATTTATATGATTAGATTAATCATATTAATATATTCAAATCATTCCGAAAAGGTTAAAATCGTCATTGCGATATCATAAATCCCTGTAACTGACAAAAGATAGTTCAAAATCAAACCAAAAGTCAAATTCAAAAACCTGAAATTCTTCTTCCCCAACCTCCCTTCGTTCCTTTTGGTACGATTTAACCATAGGATAATAAGAACCACTGATTTCGGAGTTGTAAGGGACAAACGGAACAAGACTAACAACGATCGACCAGCAATCGAAGAAAAAGAATCCAGGTTATTGATTATTGTAATATGCGAATTCTGTGTTTTGAAAACAGAGTTTTTGTAACATGCGAAATACATTTGAAATAGTAGGTTAAGTCTTGGTTATGATTTTTATAATATGTGAAATAGATGAAAACATGGTTTGAAAACATGCGAAAAACATTTGAACTACTAGGTTATGTTTGGATTATTGTCATATGCGAATTCTAATTGTACATTCCATATAGGTGTGGTTTATTATAACATGCAAAATAGATGAAAACATGGTTTGAAAACATGCGAAATAAATGTGAAGCTATTGTGTGTGGTTTATTATAACATGCAAAACAAATGTGAAAAAAATAGTCTGGTTTTTATATTGTGCGAAGTCTTTTTTTGAGTCACATGCGATTTTGTCGAAATTGATGCTGATGATGAATTTCATATACCTATATCCACATTGATGAAAGTGCACAACAAAAAATTGTGAATTGAACATTATAATTATTAAATATTAAAAACCTCTGTATAAAGAAAAAACGAATTAATATCGATGTGACTGTAATGTGACTTGTAATGATCACTTTTAACATAAATACCATAACTTACCACCCTGTCTAAATAATAAATTTACTATTTTAATATATAATACTCAGGGATAACAACCTTCCAGATTAAGACACCAAAACAACACACACAAAAAATAGCTGATAAATACAAAAAAAATATCTTCTGATTCTGAGGAATTGAAGAACATTGCAATCAAAGAACTATTGTCAACTCGCACGTTGACATAAATGAGCATTGATGTCAGCTCTTCTCACCTGATTCTTGATGTGTCGGGAAAGGTTCTTGCCGGAATAAAGAAAAATCAAGACACGTGGGAAAGACTCCTTGAACCCGTCGAGCTTCAGAGACACCGCATTGGAGCACATTAAGGAACAGTCTCGAGCTGATGACTTGGTCTTCTCTTTTCTGAAGGATTCTCTATCTACAGTGAAAGAAAAGATGGAGTTCAGCTCGAGAGAATGTGACAAGATCTTTGCTTCAAGAAACTAGGTTTTCTTCATCTTTTTGTTGTGTTAAACAATACTATTATGCTTATTTTGTATTATGCTTATTTTAACTTCTGATGGTTGTAATTTTAAACACTTTTAACTGTCATTAAATTTAAAAATTATGCTTATTTTGTATGATTATGATCTTGCAAATGTGTTATATAAAATCGCATCACTTAAATTTATAAATATCGCATGTTGGTAGCAAATACGAATTAACAAAAATCGCATGTCATAGCATGGAAACACATTAAATCGCATGTTACAGTAATAAAAAAAACTCATGTATATAAAATTGCATGTTTACCACGTAAAATCGCAGGTTCCTATAATAAAACCCCATGTATATAAAATCGCATGTTTATCATATACAATCGCATGTACAAACTAAAAAAATCGCACGTTTTTTTAATCTACGTCTTTAGAAACCTCTTCCCAAACATCTCCTTCACTGCCATCATCAATCTCTCCACTATCATTTTCGAACTCATCTTCCTCTTCATCAACTTCATCTTTGACTTCATGGACTTCATTGCTGGGATCTTTGTCAATCTGGACTCCCTTCATCTTCTTTTGTTTTTTAGCTTTCAATACCTCGCAAGTTCGAATATCATGACCTTTTCTATTACATATACTACATGTCATTGTCCTCTTCCCTTTGCGACTAATCATTTGTTCCTTCTTTGATTTAATCCTTTTATGTGAGCCACGACCTTTATTTTTTATACCAGTTGGGACACAGACAGTAGGCGGTGCATCAGTTGCTGATTGTTGATAACCAATTAACTTTGAGAACCGGTCAAACTTTGGATCAATCGGCTTGGTTATGCGACTCTGGTCCACTTTTTCTTTAATCTCCTTCATTTGATCCCTAACTAGAACGACTTGATCAAGGTCAGTAATCAAATTGCTAACCAGATACTCCCCTGTATTCATGATTTCACGAGCAATCTGTTTAGCCTTGTATTGGTCATCCTTTGCATCAACCTTTATATCAAATGTGGAGTTTAATTTATTCAGAACCACATCTTTCATCCAACTCTTCATAAATTATTTTTTTTGGTATTTCTTTAACTCCAAACATCTTGAAAAGAAAAAAATGTGTTTACATAGTAGGTCGTACTGTTCGAAACGCAGACAACTACATTACGTAGTTACATCTTCTTCAAGTTTCATGAAACACACCTATAGAAAAAAAACATAAAATCGCATAGGTGGGTGAACAAAATCGCATGTGTAAAAAAGGGTTTCTTGAAAAATAATTTAAAATCGCATGGGAATTCATCAAAATCGCATGTTGTAAAAACTAATTTTTTTTTCGTAAGTAAATATATTCTGTATTACCTCTAAACACCTTACTCCATGAGCTTTAAAGTCTTTCAATGATATCCTTAACTAGTCACCCTCGATTTTGGTGTCCATCGCCAGACATTCACTAATAGTTCCATATATCTCTGTCTGCTGATCGAAGAATACAGACTTGTGTATATCTTAGCAGCATCTGCTTCCAGAGTAGTTTTGCTCCAATCGTTAGGCTCAATATATCTTGATGTATGATCATTCTTTCTATGATTGAACCTTTGTACATCTATTAAACCGTCAAAATGATTCATAAACTCTACAAGAGTGAGTTGTGAATCGCCACCTGGCAAAACAATGATTCTCACACGCTGATCTTGAAGTTGTTCGCATAAGTCCATACATTGGCTCGTGCCGATAAAAAGCCGGAATCCACGTGGATCTCATCAAAAACATATCATCAATCCATTTATTTTTGGTAAGACTGAACACGATCATTACCAACATCCACTCTCTCTCAAATACTTCTGACACAATGGAATTAGTCTATACAATATCACACATCTTCCTTTTAAAATCCTCATTATTGCACAACTCATGTCCAACCTACACAAATAAATGCTTTTCTTATCAACATGTAACAGATATATAATGTAAAAAATGGTAATGACACACAATATAGCACAGTCAACCTTGTCTGCCACTTTTTTCATTATGTGCCACATGCACAATCTATGTCTGCTGATAGTAAAAACACCCTCGATAGTCTGTTTCATCGCAGGGTCCTGGTCTGTCACTACTACCTTTGGCTGATGTCCAAATGAATTTACAAAGGAATTGAGAAGCCATTTATAAGACTCAATGCTCTCCGATGCCAACAACCTAACTCCAAGGGTTACATTTCGACAATGGTTGTCTATACCAGTAAACGGTACAAACACCATCTTATACCTACACACAAAATAAATTAAAAATTATTGCAACTAGGAACATGTTTTAGTAACATGCGATTTTGCTAGTTTAATGTGCGATATATTGAACTCCTAACTTCCATGATTTACTAACATGGGATTTTGCCCAGTTTAATTTGCGACGTATTGAACTCCTAACTTCCATAATTTACTAACATGCGATTTTGCCAGATTATGAATTCATACAACATACGAAAAACATGAAAAATAAATTCATGTAACACTTACTTGTTTGTTTTGAAAGTAGCATCAAACGATATTACATCCCCGAACTCCATGAAGTTACGCTTGCATAACTCATCCGCCCAGAACAAACCAGTCAAACGCTTGTCCTCATCAACTGAATATTCAAACGAAAAATTGACTAAATATTATTTTTTATCGGTCAACCTATTGATCACCATGTCCGCATCATATTCTCCTATGTAGCTATTAATTCGAGCTCTGATGTTTTTGCAATCATCGACAGTGGTGCCAACTTTCTCAAAACCACCATATCGTTTTCTCATTATATGAAAGGCTTTGACTGGGCCAAGGTTTAGAGTCCCCAATTCCCATATCATTTCCTCTTGGACTTCTTACAATTGCTTGTAAGCTGGTAGCATATGAAGATCTTCAGGACATACAAACTTATGATTTTGGCCAAAAACAACTTTCTTGACTGTAAATGATGTCCCATCCACCGAACCAAGCATAATTTGCGCTTTGCATCCAGTTCTAATAGTTCCTCTTTTCCTTGTTTTGTAAGGCTTTTTAGCCTTTGAATGAGCATCGTCAATAAACAATGCCTTGTGTACCTCTTTCAAGCACACAAAATATTTAGTTTTGATTATACCACCACTGTGGGTTTCACCATCTTTCCGGGCAGAAAAACCAGCTAACTTCGCATATGTTTGGTAAAACACGTATGCTTGTTCAATGGAATTAAAATGCATGCCAACCATATGTGTAGCTGATGCTTCAACCTCCGGAATATAAACCCTTTCATCTACAAAATTAAATAAAAGGATAAAAAATACAATTTATTAAGAACTAGTAATCCAGCATGTTTTACATATAATGAAAACTACATGCGAATTGTGGTATCATTCTATGCGAAATCATCATGTCATGACTTTTATAACATTCGAATTGTTGAACTCATCACATGCGAAATTAACATTTTGATTCCATGTTTTATACATGCGAATTATGATATCATAACATGCGAAACCAGCGTGTTATACCTTCGATCACATGCGAATTGTTAGACTCATGACATGCGAAGTTAAAAACAATTTGCTTACATATCAGTTACCTCTCTAATATCATTTAAAAACATTAGAATCAATTATAGTCACAAAATTATTACATCGATTATAAAAAACAACTGAAATCAAACATTTAAAATTCTGAATTAACAACTTACTATTGGAACACTCATTTACAACATTTGCATTTACAGAATTATGATTTCTGATTTCTTCGTTTGTAACTCTCTGATCACCAGCCAATTGAACGTGATCACTGACGAATTCAACATCTTCAAAATCAACATCTGTGTTTCTTTCGGTGCTGCTTTGTGGATCCATTACAAACAACAATCGATTAAAACCCTAATCGCACAGAAACGAACGAAAACAACAATGTATATTTTTCAGAAAATTACCGGGATAGTGGTGTAACAAACTAATCAGGATCTGGAATTGTCTAATTTGCCCTCTGCTGATTGAATGGAATGTCTGATACACCCTTATGTAAGAAAAATGAATCAGGGACACGTGTAAGGCTATGGGTATCGCGTACGTAATGTATGATTAGGGCTTTTGTATTCTACACTTCCTCCCTCTCTCTCTCTCTCTCTATATATATATATATATAAGGTGGGATTCAGCTACAAAGTCCAAATTTCCTAAAAAAATATAAAAAATCGTAAAACACTATAATTTCAGCCACAAAACAAACCTAAAACCCACAAATAATAGAGTGAAGACTACTAAAACACCATATTCAAACCATAATAGTCCATAAAAACTTCAAACACACAATCGTATAACTATGAATATAAAACACAACATGCTAATTAACATAAAACACAATAATGTTTGTTATTCGATAATCAGAGCCTTATCATCCAAAACACAAAACACAACCCACGTGTATGATGCTTTAGTAATATTCATTTTGTTATTTATGGGTTTTGGGCTTGTTTTATGGTTGACATTTTGGTGGTTTATGACTTTTTAGAAATTTAGATTTATTAGCCAACTCCTAGTGTGTATATATATATACATACATATATATATATATATATAGTGGAGGGTTCAAATGAGAAGAATTTTTTGTAAGAAGAAAAAAGAAGAAAGTTTCAACCAATAAGAATGATTCATTTTACTTCATTTAATATTTGCATTTAGTTTTAATATAAGGGTATAATGGTAAACTTACATAAATCATTAATTTGTATTCTTCCTCTTTAATAACTAACTAAATTAAATTTGTAACTCCTTTTCAAAATATATATACCTTTTCCAAATTAAAAAAAAAACTTAATTTAAAGTGTAGAATAAATTACTAGTTGTGTAGGATAAATTACGAGTTGTGTAGGATATATTTCGAGGTGTGTAGGATAAATTTCGACCGTGTAGGATAAAATGCTATAATGTGTAGGGATATGTAGGAAAATTTTGATATGTGTAGGTTTTGTAGATTATATGTAGGATAATTAATGATTAGTTGACTAATTAATTAAAAAGAGAAAATTTAATGATATGAGTTATAAATGAAATAGTATTTTACTAATATGTCT
Organism: Helianthus tuberosus; assembly: GCA_030545235.1. Lineage (NCBI taxonomy): Eukaryota > Viridiplantae > Streptophyta > Magnoliopsida > Asterales > Asteraceae > Helianthus > Helianthus tuberosus. The sequence continues at coordinate 33,808,059 of CM060389.1, read as the reverse complement.
TTTCTTCTTTTTCTTCTCATATTAAATTTCTTCTCAAATGAACCTTCCCCTATATATATATACATACATATATATATATATATATATATATATATATATATATATATATATATATATATATTAGAATACTAATATATCTTATAATAAAAAGCAATAATGAAAAAGAAAGAAAATATTAGTTGGTAATAGTTTTCTCGATTTTCATGTTTCTAATCGCTTTCTCATACCTAACCTTGTAATTAAAAGCAATAACGAAAAAGAAAAAGAAATGATTAGATGGTAATAGTTTTCTCGATGTTCATGGCTTTAATGTCTTTCTAATATACCTAACCTTATATATATGTACCACAAACTTTCTGCTTTGGAAGAAATTTGATACAAACCTTTATATCAAACGTGGAGTTTAATTCATTCAGAACCACATCTTTCATCCATCTCTTCATAACGTATTTGTGTGGTATTTCTTTAACTCCAAATATCTTGAAAAGAAAAAAGATGTGTTTACATAGCAGGTCGTACTGTTCAAAATGCAGACAACTACATTACGCAGTTACATCTTCTTCAAGTTTCATGACACACACCTATAGAAACAAATGAAACATATACTTTATGTTGGAACATAATTTATATCAACTAAGGTATAAAATCAATCTTTTTTAGTACTAATGTTGGAAAAGTGCGTTTCTTTGTATACTTTTGATTTTCATGATTAAAAGAGCTTAAATGTACAAAAGGAGCAAACTAACGGCAAAAACCAACATAAATATGAAAGAAGAGAAGTTGATACATCATACCGACCCTCCGAGCTTCACCTTAAAACCAAAAACAACAATTCAGAAGACAAGCACAGGGCCATGCCACCAAGGCATGGGGCCGTGCCCCACTCAAGATTCCAGAAAGAAAAACACAAAGAGAAGCAGACAAGAGACACAGGGCCGTGGTCAACTCTCAGGTTTGCAAATCTTGGATAATACAGCAAGTACAATGGCCATGGGGCCGTGCAAGCATACAGACTGAAACAACTCATTAAATGAAGATAGAGAAAAAGGAGGCTCGGGGCCCTGCTTACTGGGCATGGGGCCGTGTAAACTGTCTGTTTCCAGTTATAAATAGGGGTGCTTGGTCCAATTGCGATCCATCCCTTGGCAAACCACTTCTCTCACACCTGCCACCACTCCACCACCACCACAATACCACCATCATCCACCACATCCATCCATCATCCATCTTTAGAGTGTAGTAGTCTCGGGATTCAAGATTGATCATAAGAGTTTTTGTCAAACAAAGGCCATGATTGGCTAATCTCTTACATCATTTGGTGAAGACAAGTCATTTATGTATTACTTTTGATATTTAAGCTTTGGATAACTTTTTAATTGGGTTTGTATTAATGACTTTAATATCTAGTGTTTTATATTGAAAGTGAACTTTAGTCTATCATCTCTTCATGTTTTGTTGATTCACTCATTCGTGTCTTTACGGTCTATATAAAGCACGTTAACTGCCTGGAAGGGGGTTAGAAGGGTGGTTGGGTAAAGTTCTTGCCTGGTTCAATGTATAGATCCTTCAATGACCTGATTCAAGCTTATTAGGACTTTCTTTGAGGCAGATAGCATCAAATCGGGGAAGTAAGAATGGCTTGAATCCCTTATAACTAAACTACTATTAAAAATTTAAACCGGCCTTGCGGGATTGTATCCTTGCTGACTCAAACCAATATGGCCGAGGGTAGCCTTGTCTCCAAAAGAGGGACATGCCACATTTTGCATTACTTAATTATCTTTCAATATTCCGGCCTTGCGGGACTGTATCCCTGCTGACTCAGACCAATATGGCCGAGGGTAGCGTTGGCTCCAAATGAGGGACATGCCACTATAACCAATATAATCTCTTAAAAAACCCAAAGTGAGGCATCATCAAAGGACACATAAAAGATGAGTCGGAACCAAGTGATTCTATCTTTTTTGTTTATTTCTTTAGTTTCCTTCTTTATTTTACTTATTAAAAAATATTTTCTCAAAATTTGGTTAGATTAATATTGCGGTATTAAAAGCTCTTGTGTCCTTGAACAACCTCGGTATCTTACTATCACTATACTACGCCAACGATGGGTGCACTTGCCCTAGCGTGTTGTAGAGAGTGATAATTTTATATCGTATTTTATAAATTTAAAGCTTGATAAACGAGTGAAAAGTGCTTAAAAATATAATAAAAATCATATACCCTCACGCCACGTCAGAAACTTACACAATCACATATTTTATGCTTAAATCACAAACAAACAATCCGTTATACATGCTTAATTCGTTATGCTAGGAATTCATACATGCTAGAAACCTATTTGCACTATGCCTTGTCATTAACTTCGATCAAGCCTCCCTTAACATGTATAGCGCTATAGGATTAACGTACCGCCCGTATCTTGAGGTCATGTTAAGTTAAACAAAACGGTCTTGTCGTTGCTACGACAAGATTACGCTAGCAGGAAACTTTGGGTTAACAAGTAGGAGTTGCATGCTAGTATTGCCATGATATGTTCTAGATTACGTTTTTGCCATGTGGATTCGTTTAACCGTTTTTATACTTTTGCTAGTAATTAAACTTGTATGCTCGCTAATGCTTTATGTGTTGACATGTACTTTAATACGTATTGCAGGAAATTGATGAGATAATGAACAGAATCTAGTAGGATAAACTAGAAACCCAATTAAATTTTAGTACTTTGTCATAGTTTGCTTCTTGTCCAACTTTGTTATATTTTGTTTCAAACGAGGTACTTGATTCTTAGAAATGAAATGAAATCTTATTTATTAAATACTTGTCATAAAATAGTGTTAAGAAGTCTCTTGCAATCTCGTTTTCGTCTCACTCCAATGTTTCCGCCATCGGTTGGGGTGTGACAGTGAGAAGGTCCCTAAAAAAGAACTTCACAACTTTATGGCATTATATAATAGAATACAACTACTCGCCTTAAAACATGCTCTTATGATCCATGGTAACTTTTAGTTAACGAAGCATCAAGAGGTAACAAATATACCAAACACCCCTTTTGTTATCATTGATTACAAGCTATCCATTTATTTATTTTTATGTTTTCTTTTATAAAAACCACAAAAACAACCCCACTTTTGGCTTGACTAGACATTGATAACAACTTGGTACTAAAAGTTGTTATCCATGGACGACCTCAGTATCTTACCATCACTATATTATATCTATAATGGGTGCACCTACCCAACGTGGAGTATAGAGTGATATCGTGTTTTCTAAATATTAAAACTTGAACTAGTGTAAAAACGCTAAAAATATACCACTTTCTATATACACTCAAAACCACGTCACCCATAAGATTATAATGCCTAGAAAACTATTTATGTAATAATAACAATACATTAAATATTATAATAAATACCTATAACCTAGTGGTCGAGTATACGGTGCTTGCCCCATGAAAGTAATGTGATTTCGATGTGTTAATAATAATGTATCCAGCGATAGAATTCACCTCATTAATATACATAATGTGAATGTTGTTGGGTGGAATGATTAGAAACAAAAATGGTTGTGAATAGGGTGTTAAGGTTTGTGTATGGAGAATGTGAATTACATGAACAAAGGATCAACAAGAAAATAAGGAATGAATTAGGAAATGTTGTGGATTTCTTGGTGAGCGATCATTGTCACAAATCATCACATATATACATACATATGGCAATTGTTTGGCGCCATTTTCAACCATCACAACTGTTGGACATGTCAGTTAAACAATAACTTCCATTAACAACCATTTCTATCTAAATAATCTTAATCCTAGGAAGTTTAAGGTATGAAATACATATGTGTTACATATGATTATTACATAATAACAATAAATAAAGATAATACTAAGTTTATATATTCTACTACACTCCCCTAAATTAGACTTAGTTTAATGGGGATCTTCGAAAGAGTCTTGTGAGCTTTATCCAAAGCCTTTGCTTCTTTATCAAAACTGAATTTTCTTTTCTTGAAAAGTTTCTTCACATCATTCCAATTGCCTCCCATGAAAAGTGCGTAATTCTTGTCGTTTTATTCTTCATTTGATGCCAATTCTTCAATCCTTGTGAGTTCCATTCTAGTTGGTTGTCCTTCTCTTTCTTGTCCCTGATTATCAGTTGGTGTTGCTGTAAATGTCTCATTCCGGTGGTCTTTTCTTCTGACTTGATGTTCCTTGTAATTGAATTTAAGAACATCTACATACTTTGCATAGATCATTCATAATGTATAATTATCATGCCAATCCAACCCAAGATCTTTTGCTATAAGTACCCATAGATTGTTTTCTATGACCCTTTCATTTCTTCATTCCCTTTTTACCATTAGATATAGATCCATTAATGCCACTTTTCTTCTATCATCTAGTGTTGGTAGAATGGGTCTAACATCACTTATTTTAAGATACTCAATCAAGAACAATTGTAACATTTTGTTAAACTTAGGATATAGATTGAACATATATAAGCATGTGATGTGAAGTTGGTGTCTTCCAGTAAATCAAGTAAGGCCATACATGGATTTGTTGTTTGAAATTATAAGGCATTATAATCATTTCTTTCCAATCAACATCTTGTGTGGGCATTAATAATGACAGTGTTTGGAAATAGGATTCTAAATATATTAGAGTATATAAACTTAATTATATATGTGTTATGTATATATTAGAATATTAAACCTATGTTTATAAGTGTGTAACGATAATATTCGAACGGTTGTGTTGGTTTGAGAGACACCATTTAAATGGCGGTTATTCCCTCCAAATCTAACCACCTTATAACCGTCATGTATGATGTGTATATATTGATCTTGCCGGGAACATTTACCGGTACCAAGACAATTTCCTACTCGAATTGTCCATTTTGTATCAAACTGTATTTACTTGTTCTTGTGAACCTTAAACATGAATCCAAATATTCAACTTTGTTCCGCTGCAAATCACTGTGATAATCAACAAAGTGGTATCAGAGCCACGGTGAATTATGATGATGCTCTCTATTCGTCTGCGCCTGTTTTACCCTGCAAGCATTGCTCCGATGAAAAGAAGGAACGACGGAAGACAAATTCAATTCAGAAAAGATGTTACTACTGCAATCGGTCTGGTCATCAAATTGTTTCTTGCATGACAAAGGAGAACGATGAAGCAACACTTTTGATCCGTTAAGCCATTAAAACTGGCATTCAAAAGCAAGAAAAAAACGAAGTTAAATGCATGGAATTCATTGTCAATGGTACTGAAGGAGGCCTGTGGTTTGAGATCTGGTATGTAAGCACAAGTTTTAAACATCACTACGCTCGTAATTTAGACGTATTCAAGAGAATTAAAAGCATGTTTGGTGTCGAAACCAAAACCGGTGAAAATAATTTCTTTTTTTATAAGAGGAATAGGGGCTATGGATGTAGCGTCAGGAAATGAGAAATTTCGAATTCAAAGTGTGTATTATACTGTCGCAACCCCCGCCCCCTTATCTGTCCCGGGAACGGGCGGCCGCGAACATCATTTGTGGTGGTATCATTTTGTTTATTTGGCAGCGGAAATTATATCAGGACCGTAGTTAGGAAATGTTTATCAGAGTAAAACCACCATATTTTATATTAATAATCACATGGGTAAAACCCAAGTTTCTTTATTACAATATGTTTATAGGGATAAACCCTATTTTATTGAATTTAAAACATCGTCTTTTAGGTAACTTTTATAGCCACATTTTTTCCAAGCCATTAGTGCTCTTCAGCTGGCTTTTTCCTAATTGGCTGTCACATTGTGTTACCTGAAACGCGTTTTAAAAATATTTGTCAGTGGGAAATACTGGTGAGTGAATCCCAGTTTAATCAAGAAGAGTTTTATCAATTAACACAGTATTGAGAGCGATCACAATGTTTATTTCTACATAATTACTCATTCAGTACTGTCAATCCTGACTGGTGGGTCATATTACACATTGGCTAACTCGTTGTCCAATTGTACCGTGTTCCACATTTTGTATACAAACCTCCAACATACCGGCAGTAATTGAAGAACTACAAAGACTCAATCACTGCTTAATCACATTGTAAAACATTTAAGGTTTTTGTTGATACACTTTTGTGTGGACGCGGCACGTTCGGTTCGAGCCTTTAACGGAATGAAGACCAAGTCGGATATCCTCCTATCCACTTGGGTCCGATAAGTTTCTTCCATTTGATATGTAATGTTCTAGAAATAATGCATGTTGCATACTAGGGTAATATGGTCATTAATAGAATGTTTATATGTTGCTGTTGTTGCTGTCTGTTTTCAGCAAACAACACAACAGATGCAGGCCTCGACGAAACAGGCTTTGTTTCGTCGAAGACATCTTGACGAAACAGACATGTTATCAATTGGTTGTGTTTTGCCGACAGTCATGACGAATCACACTTGATTCGTCGTGTAATGGGCTGCTTCAAGCCCAATGTTTGGCCCATATTCTGTTTCGCCGAGACACCTTGTGTTTCGTCGACTGTTGGGCCCAGGGACTATATAAACACATCTGGTTTCACTTAGAAACCAAGATGAGAGCTTACACTTAAAGAAACTCTGTCAAAATTCTGTTAAACTGTGTTTGTATCAGTTTGTAATCGGTTCTCATCCCGTTTAATCAATAGAGTGTGTATCATTGATTATACCGTGTCGTTTTTGTTTTACATGTTTGATTTGGCATAGTTACGTGGATTCCGCACACGTAACCGTGTTTGCTATAAACAAGTGATTTGGTTCGTTATCGATCCTCAGATTACGGGACCTACAATTGGTATCAGAGCGTTTGGCTCTAATCCTTGTTTAAAATCAAACATTGTTCGGTTTTTATCAAGTATTTGTGTGTGTTTTTCTGAAAATTTGTTCTTGATAAATTATATTTCTGGAAAAATATTCATAAAATCTGTTGTTTTGATTGTTATTTGCTAAGAGTTTTTATAAAAAACCTTGTCAGTTTGTTTGTTCATGCTTTAAACCGGGTTTTTAGTGAAAGTCTTGTGCATTATCGTGTTTCGAAAATTTGTCCGGTCACCGGAAAACTCATAAGTTTACCGGAAAACTCATTGTTCTTGAGTGTGTTCTTCATATCTTCATAGAGTTCTTATCATATTTGTGAATTGGATCCTTTATTGTTTAAACCAAAGTGTTATTCAATAAAATACATTAAGTGGACTTTTGTGGTAAAGTAACCTTGAAACTCTAAATCAGAAAACATACCTTGTGTCAGTTAGATATTTTAAATATCTTAAGCAGCTGTCTGAGACTCAGCTTCGACGAAACAAACAGTCGACGAATCACTAGTGTTTCATCAAAAATATCTTCGACGAAACAAATTCTGTTTCGTCATAATATCTTGGACGAAACAAGTCAGTTTCGTCATCATTCATTTAGACGAAACAAACCTGTTTCGTGGAATCTGTTTCGTTGAGAACAGATCTGTTTTACACAGAGGCGTTGCAAAACCATTCTAACCTTGTGTTTTCAAGTGTGTGTGCAGGTACTATCATACATATACCAAATATGAGTAACAAAGGTCCGTGGGATTGGAGTTCGGAATCACAACCAGCTAAAAATCAGCCTTCGCTTGCCGATTTAATGAACCAATTGCCTCAAAAACAACAAGCAGTAAATGCAAATCAATGGGCAATGGTTTCTAATCAAAACCAAAACATTCAAAATCTATTGCTCAGTGAAAGTGAGACGGGAAGCAACAATCGCCCGCCAAAGCTAAATCATATGAACGACTATCCATCTTGGAAGGGTCGTTTTCACACATACATTCAAGGGCAAAACGTTGAACTTTGGACGTGTTTCACTACTGAATGTAGCCCGGAACTAGAAGCAGCAGCATCAACTGCCGCTGGTATTTCTAATATGCTTGAAGAAGACAAGAAAGCCTATGAATTAGAGAAGAAGGCGTTTGCTTTTCTAACACAAGCTCTTCATAAAGACCTCTATCATCAATTTTCTTATAGTAAGAGCACAAAAGCTTTATGGGATGCATTGGAAACAAGAGGAGAAGGAAATGCAGCTTCTAGAAAAATACGCCATGATCTTTTGAAGAAAGAATTTGAATCATTTCAATCTTTGGAAAATGAAACCCTAAATGACATGACTTCTCGTTTCTATCATTTGATCAGTGAAATGAGTTCTTATAAGGTTGCTACATCTCATGTGGAAATGATTGCACGTTTAGCTGATGCTTTACCTCCTATGTGGAGTCCATTCATTGAACTTCTAAAACATACGGGTGCTCTGGATGGGGAAAATGTCACTATCTATGGATTCATTCAGAAGTTGGAGCACAAGAGTGAAGAGGAAAATCGGAAAGCTAAAAGGATTGGAGCTCCTCAAAATACAGAAATGTATTTGCCTGGTTTTGCTCCTTCAGCCAGTTCTAGTTCTGTTCAGCAACCTAAGCTTCAAACGGCGTTTGTTTCCAACACAAACTCATCAACTCAACCAGAATTTGACTTAGGTGCTTATCTTTCACAATCGCTATCCAAATTAAAATCTCAATCTCCACCTCAAGTTACTACTACTCAACCAGAATTCGATTTAGGTGCTTATCTTTCACAGTCAATACCCTCATCTCAAGCCCAACCATCACCACAACAAGCACATTATACCAACAATCCTCCACCTCAAAACACGAATACTATCAAAGTTGATACTTCGAACCTCTCAAAAGTTAGCATTGAAGTTGCAAAGGAGCATTCGGAACTCATTAATACAATGGTCAGTGCATACTGCGGTTTGGTCGCAGGTCAAATTGGGAACATCAGTATGTCCCACGAAGATTATCAACAAATCGACCGTGATGAAATGGAGTTGATGGATATAAAGTGGGCGTTTGCAAGTGCAGTTAGAAGGGCAAGGGATTTCATGAGTCGAACAGGAAGAAGTTCTTTGGAAAGTAAGAAGGAAACGAAGTACGGGTTTGATAAAGAAGCGGTTACATGTTTTAATTGTGGCGAAAAGGGTCACTTCAAACGTGAGTGCACCCGACCAGCCAAGCAAGGCAATCAGAACCCGTTCAGAAATCAGACAAGTACTTCAAATGCAAATCAAGGCACTCAAGAAAATCGTGGAAAAGGGATAGTAGTTGTGAATAATACTACCAGCCAGGACCAGTCTGGACCATCTAACAACACTCGTGCATTGACTGTTCAAACAGATGAAGGGTGTAATTGGTCTTTACAATTAGGGGGAGGTGATAATGAAGGAGGAGGAACAGCGTGCTATGCAAAGATCATCAATCACATCAAGCACGTTCATAAAGAAGAATTTTCTGAAAGTGACGACAGTTCGGGTTATACTGGGAGTTCGGATGAAGAAAATTCCATTTCGGGAGATGTGAAAGAAGAAGCGACTTCTATTGATGACTTGTTGAATGAAGCAGAGGAATTGAAGTCTCAGAAATCTGTTCTTATCAAGAAGGCTGGGATAGCATCTAAGGAAATGGAGAAGTTCTTCTCTGAAAACGGATCTTTTTCTTTTCAAACTGCCTTTATGGCAAATGTTTCAGCCTCTTCTAGCCAGGTAACACCTGAAACTCTTATCATATGTAGAGACTGTGATTATATGAGACTTGAATGTGAAAGAATGAAACTTGAAAGTGACAAAATTCATGGTCACAATCAAAGTTTAGTTGTTGAAATGGCTAAGTGCAAAGAGGCAAATATGGCTTTAACAAGAAACGAAAAAGACTTTAAATCTTTAATTGAAAATTTAAAGAAAAGTGTTTCCGAAACTACTAAAGTTGTTTATCACAAACAAGTTAGTATTAACAAGTACATAAATCTCGTTGAGGAAACCAAAAAGGATTTAGCCATTGCAAAATGCGAGCACGATGCGATCAAGCAAAAATTGGAGAGTTATTCTAACTCCCGATTTGTGCTCGATCACATAATTGATGTTCAACAAGTGAAGAAAAACAAGAGTGGTGTTGGGTATAAGAAATGTCCGCCCCCTTTGAGACACAACTATGCTCGACCACCTGATGAAGAGGATATGCCTCGTTTTGAACCCAGTGTGCCTCTTAATTATGAGGAATTTACTACTGGATTAGGGTTCAAACCGAACAATTCCTCGGGAACCTCATCTGTTGAAACAGAAACTTCAACATCAGTGAGTCAAAGTCCTCCAATTGTTGAGGATTATGATTCATCTGATGATGAAACAGATGCAAATGAACAGGATGAATCACTTGATAAGAAAAAGGGAATAGAAATTCCAATTGAGAATCATATTCTTTGTGATCCTCCTATTCCTGTTGTGCAACAAGTTGCCAAAAATGTGATTAATCCTGTCATAAATGACAAGAAACCTGTGTCTACTGTTAAGAGTAACAAGATGTTGTATACTTTGGTTGGTGATTCTAAAATCTACTCAGATAATGATTTTCCAATTAAAAATGTCAATCCATCATTGATTGATAACGTTTTTGAAAATAACACAATTAAGTTTTTGGGAAAGTCGATTCCGGAAGTTACAGTAACTCAATGTGATCCAATTCCTAAGGCTGAAATCAAAAAGCAATTTGGAAATCGAAAATCCCCAACAAAGCAACAACCTTTTGCTCCTAAGGGTAAACAACCATTTCAACGAGCTCAAAGGCCAAATGTTTCTAAATCAAAATTTGAAACAAATGGAGCTCGTTATCAAAAGAAAAACAATGATGTCAGATTTGTGGCATCTAAGGGTACTGATAAAATTGAGATTTTTGCTAACAAATCAAACACTGATTTTGTACAAAAAGTCAAGATTTTAAAGCGTAACAGTCAAAATAATTACACTCAACATTCAAACGGGTGTGATGAAAAGGCAAGTACCTCAAGTTCTACAGGTTTGACATATGAGCGTCGATCTGGTTCTCCTAAGTTTGATGAGAGGAGAACGTGTTTTAAATGTGGAGAGTTTGGGCACATCATCAAAGATTGTGTAAACACTCCAAGAGATAAATTTGTTGAGAAAGCACCACCTGAAACGATTCACCCTCAATGTCGTACTGTTTCGTTAAAACATGATAAAAGAACGGTTAAAGAACAGGAAACGAAACAACGACATCAAAATGTGAAGAAAATAGAAAAGGCTTTAAAATCTAAGGTCAAATCTGTTCCAAGGGAACCAAGTTCACCTTTAAAACCAGAAGTTTCAAAATCTGTTTTCAAAACTCAATCTGGTAAACAAAAACAAACTTGGAAACCTAGGAAGGGTGAAGGTTCAGGGGGAGTTGTTAGTTTGGAAAATCATCAACAGATCGAGATCACTATTCATGATGCTCAGGGACGACCCAAGACCACTATGGCTTGGGTCCCCATCCTTAACTAATCATTGGATGATATGTGCAGGGTGTTCCAGGAGGAACTATCAGTAGTCATTGGATTGTTGATAGTGGGGCATCCAGGCACATGACGGGCGACTTACGGCTTCTATATGATGTGAGAAATATTAGAGGAGGCTATGTCGCGTTCGCAGGAGACAAAGGCGGATATATCACCGGAGAAGGAATGATCTCCAATGGTGTGGTATGTTTTGAAAAGATTAATTATGTTCGTCAACTTGATCATAATCTTCTCAGTGTGTCGCAAATCTGCGATAAAAAGTTCACCGTGCATTTTGATGATGCCGGTTGTTATGTGCTTAAACCTGGATTCAAGATTCCTGATGAATGGATTCTCTTATCGGCTCCAAGAATTAATGATCTTTATATTCTTGACATGAGCCAAGCTATTACGTCATCTGCGCAAGTAACATGTTTTGTCTCAAAGGCCACAGAGAAGGAGTCTATTTCTTGGCACAGAAGAATGGGGCACATTCACTTGAGGAAAATGAACCATTTGGTGAAAAATAACCTAGTGAATGGTGTGCCTGTGAGAAGTTTTCATCTACAAGATATTTGTGTTTCATGCCAGAAAGGGAAACAAACAAAGAAGTCTCACCCTCTGAAGAAAATCAACTCTGTTAGCATGCCTCTCGAACGTCTTCATATGGACCTCTTTGGACCTATGAAGCACAAGACAACTTTCGGAGATGCTTATTGTCTGGTTGTTACTGATGATTATTCTAGATTTTCTTGGGTAGCTTTCATGGCACACAAGAGTGATACTCCTGGAATCCTCAAGGATCTTCTCACAATGTTGGAGAATTTATACACTTTGAAAGTGAAAAGGATCCGAAGCGACAATGGAACTGAATTCAAGAACCGTGTGATGGATGAGTTCTGTACTTCTAAAGGCATTCTTCATGAATACAGTTCTCGCTATACTCCACAACAAAACGGTGTCGCTGAGAGGAAGAATCGCACGATTATTGAGACTGCAAGAACTATGTTAGTAGAGTCGGAGCTTCCTGTTCAATTATGGGCAGAAGCTGTGTCGACTGCATGCTACACATTGAATAGAGTTCTTACAGTTAAGAGGCATGGCAAAACTTGTTTCGAACTTCTACAGAAAAGCAAACCGGATCTTTCTTTCCTTGAACCCTTTGGCGGTCCATGTACCATGATTGACCCAGATGGAAAGTTTGGCGCAAAAGCTATCGAAGGTTTCTTCCTTGGATATGCAACTCCAAATTTTCGTGTATGGAATCTGACCACCAAAAAGATTGAGCTTTGGAATGAAGTAAGGGTTCAAAGGTACACAAATGCTGTTAGATCTCCGGGTGATCCTTGGATGTTCGATTACGATGGGATATTCGACTCCTTTAATCTGCCTACCTTTGATGAAGAATCTGCAGCTGTTCAAATGTTATTTGATAGTGACAACGCTGCTGGCTCGTCTTTGGTAAGACCAATTATTGTTAACCCACAAGGTTCTAATTCAGTTAACAATACTGTTCAAAATGAGGTATTTGAAGATGCTAGTGAATCATCGGAAGATGATGAACATCTTGATGCGACTGAAGGCACTTCTGCCCCGGTTGTTCCTGTTCATGGCACTCCTTTAGAAACACCTCAAGTGCAGAATGATGATACTGCTGAAGGAAATGCATCCACTTCCACTCATATTCCTGGTGCGGAGTTGGTTGCTGATCTTAATCTTAACAATTTGGGTATTAATGCTAGTGTTCCTGAAAATCCTGAATTGAGGATTCACAATACCCATCTACAGCAGAACATTATAGGAGATGTCCACAGCGGTGTGCAGACGCGTAATCAGCTAAGAAATAACCGGAGTGCTAGTTTATATTCAGTCATTAGAGAATCTGGTCTTCAAAACGATTGGTCCTTTGCGTGCTATGTGTCACAAGAAGAACCAAAGTCTTGGAAGGAAGCTTTAAAAGATAACTCTTGGGTTGAAGCCATGCAGGATGAACTGCAACAATTTCAAAAGCTTGGTGTTTGGAAGCTTGTTGAAAAGCCGGATAATTACAAGAAAATTGGCACACGATGGGTTTACAAATGCAAGAAGGACGACCGTGGAACTGTTATTCGCAACAAGGCGAGACTGGTTGTTCAGGGTTTTCGCCAGATAGAAGGCATTGACTACAATGAAGTTTATGCACCCGTTGCACGTCTGGAAGCTATTCGGATCTTCTTAGCTTATGCTTCTTTCAAAGGATTCAAAGTTTACCAGATGGACGTCAAAAGTGCTTTTCTTCATGGTATAGTTCAAGAAGAGGTGCACGTCGAACAACCTCCAGGTTTTGAAGATCCTATTCACCCCGATCGGGTTTGGTTGCTAAACAAAGCTCTTTATGGTTTACATCAAGCACCTAGGGCTTGGTACGCAACCTTATCCAACTATCTTCTAGAAAATGGATTTCGACGAGGTCTTATTGATTGCACACTCTTTATCAAGGAACATGATGGAGATCTTCTGCTGGTGCAGGTATATGTTGATGATATAATATTTGGTTCCACTAATGATTCTTTGTGCAGGCAATTCGAACGTGTTATGCAAGAAAAATTCGAAATGAGCGCAATGGGGGAGATGACTTTCTTCTTGGGTCTACAAGTTCAACAAACAGAGTCTGGGATATTCACTTTGACCAGAACTAATCTCTTGTGCTTGAGGTTCTTGACCTTCCTGTCTTCAATTTGTAGAGGTCTTTCTATAAATTTTAACTGTTCGTTTACCTCTATATCCTTAAGAGGTACTATCTGTGATTCATCAGCTAAACATTTCTTGAGATTAGATATATGAAATACATCATGTATTCCTGCCATTTCCTCTGGCAGTTGTAGCTGATAGGCTACCGGTCCTATTCTTTTGATAATCTTAAAAGGTCCAACATATCTGGGGCTTAGTTTTCCACTTTTGATGAATCTTACCACTCCTTTCCAAGGAGAGACTTTCAATAATACCTTATCTCATAATTGGAATTCTAACACCTTTCGTCTATTATCAGCATAACTCTTTTGTCGATCACGTGCTGCTTTCAGTCGTTCCTTGACTTGAATGATTTTGTTTGTTGTTTCTTGTACTATCTCAGGTCCAGATAGTTGCTTTTCTCCAATTTCTGCCCAACAGACTGGGGTTCGGCACTTTCGTCTATAAAGTGCTTAGAATGGTGCATCATTTATACTTGTGTGATAACTATTATTAGAAGAAAATTCTAAGCATGTCCTCCATTGTCTGAATTGTCCTTTCGCTTTGTCCGTCCATTTGAGGATGATAAGCGGTGCTTAGATTCAGCTTGGTTCCCATTGCTTTTTGGAAACTTGTCCAAAAATGAGAGGTAAAACGACTATCTCTCTCAGAAACAATTGATAGAGGAATTCCATGTAATGAAACTATTTCATTTACATATAATTTAGCTAATTGTTCCATACTGAAAGTTTCCTTCATCGGTAGGAAATGAGCTGACTTGGTTAGTCTGTCTACAATCACCCAGATTGTATCATTACCTTTTATTGTTTTGGGTAATTTAGTAACAAAATCCATTGTTATTAATTCCCATTTCCAAACAGGCATTTCTAACTGTTGTAATAAACCTGATGGTTTCTGATGTTCAGCTTTGACTTGTGAACAGGTTAAACACTTTGCAACGTATGCTGCTATATCCTTTTTCATACCTATCCACCAAAAATTCTTTATTAAGTCCTGAAACATTTTATCACTTCCAGGATGTATTGTATACTTAGACTTATGGGCTTCTTCTAATATACGGTAACGTAGGTTTCCTAATTTAGGTATCCACATCCTTTTCTTATGGAATCTCCAAATTCCATCTGTTCCTTGTTCTAATTCCTTAATCATCCCTTTTAGCTTTTCAGTATCATCCTTGATTACTAATTCTTGTGCTTTTCTAATCTACTCATTTATATCTACTTGTAGATTTAATTTAAAAGAACGTATCCTTTTTGGTTGTTCATGATACTTTCGACTTAAAGCATCAGCAACTTCATTTGCTTTTCCTGCATGATACTGGATATCACAATCATAATCACTAAGCATCTCCATCCAGGGTCTTTGTCGCATATTCAATTCCTTTTGCTCGAAGACATACCTTAAACTCTTATGATCGGTGAAAACAGTAAACTTACTACCGTATAGGTAATGTCTCTAAATCTTAAGGGCGAAAATTATAGCTCCTAATTCTAAATCATGAGTTGAATAATTCTCTTCATGATTCTTAAGTTGTCTGGATGCATAAGCTATAACCTTTTGACGTTGCATTAATACACACCCATAACCTAATTTAGAAGTGTCACAATAGACTACAAAGTCTCCAGTTCGTTCTGGTAACGCTAATATGGGTGCGTTGGTTAATCTTTCCTTAAGAATTCTAAAGGCTTCTTCCTGTTTTGGTCCCCATTCAAACTTAATGGATTTACAGGTTAACTTGGTTAAGGGAATGGCTATTCTAGAAAAATCTTGAATAAATCTTCAATAATACCCGGCCAATCATAAGAAACTTCTAACCTCGGTTGGTGACTCAGGGGTTTTCCATTTGGTAATCGCCTCGATCTTTGTGGGATCCACATGAATTCCTTCATGATTGACTAAGTGTCCAAGAAATTGTACCTGTTCTAGCCAAAACTTGCACTTTGAAAACTTAGCATAAAGCTTTTCCTTTCTTAATAAACTTAGAAGTGCGTGCAGATGCTTTGCATGTTCCTCTTTACTCTTAGAGTAAATGAGAATATCATCTATAAAGACAATTATGAATTTATCCAAATATGGTTTACATATTCGGTTCATCATATCCATGAACGCAGCTGTGGCTTTACCAAATGGCATGATAGTAAATTCATAATGGCCATACCTTGTTCTGAAGGCGGTCTTAGGAATGTCCTCTTCTTGTACCTTTAATTGATGATATCCTGACCTTAAATCGATTTTTGAGAAAAATCGTGTTCCTTGCAACTGATCAAACAGATCATCTATTCTTGGTAATGGATACCGATTCTTAATCGTGACCTTATTCAATTCACGATAGTCGATGTACATACGCATTGATCCGTCCTTCTTTTTAACGAATAAGATTGGTGCTCCCCATGGTGACGAACTTGGTTGTATAAATCTTTTCTCTAACAATTCATCTAATTGTTTCTTTAGTTCTTGCATTTCTGCAGGTGCCAAACGGTAAGGTGCTTTGGCAATTGGTGTTGTCCCTGGTATTAAATAGATTCTGAATTCAACTTCTCTATTTGGAGGTTGTCCTGGTAGCTCTTCTGGAAATACATCTGAAAACTGGGATACTACTGGAATATCTTTTAATTCTTTTCCTTTAGTGTTAGTGATTATAGAAATCAAATATACTAATGATCATTTTCTTATGTAACTTGCCGTTTTCATCACAGAGATGAATTTAGTGGATCTAGAGGTTTTATATCCTTTAATTGTGATCTTTTCACCCCTTGGTGAATTTACTTGAATTGACTTTTGATCACACAAAATACTGGCTTATTGGCTATTAACCAATCCATTCCTAATACAACATCAAATCCTGCCAGATTCATGGGGTAGAGGTTTGCAATAAATTTCTGATTTAGAATTTCTATTCTTGCTCCTTGCAAGATTTCAGAAATCTTAATGGTTTCCCCATTGGCTGTCTCTACTAAACATTCTTGTGGAAGTTTAGTTAATGATTGGTTGAGAAATTTGCAAAATGAAGTATTAATAAAACTTTGGTTTGCACCAGAGTCAAATAATACTTTATCAAAAATACCATTAACTAAAAACGTACCAGTGATCACATCCGGGATCATCTTTGCTTCTTCTGCAGTTAGAATAAATGCTCTAGCATTTTTGGTATTCTTGTTATTCGTAGTCGGAGCTAGCTTTGGACAGTTAGGCTTGATGTGGCCTTGTTCTCCACAATTGTAGCATATCCTGTTGCTAATCTTTTTCCTGCAATCTTCCTCCTTGTGTCCTGATATTTTGCAGAAGTTACAGTATATGGAGCATCTTCCTGAATGCTTCCTTTTGCAATTCTTACAGTAGGGTGCAGAGGTAGAGCCTACATTTTTCCCACGGTTAAAATTTCCAGAACGGAATTCTTGTGTAAGCTTCTGGGTTAGGTTCCTTCTTTGATCCTCTTCTCGTATACGGACTAATTCATCTGTCAAGGTGTTAGCTAGTTCTACCGCTTCTTCTATGGTTTGAGGTCTAGCTGCCTTGACTACATGCCTTATCTCCCCAATTAATCCCCAGATGTAACGGGAGATTAATATCGGTTCAGGTGAAGCAAGGGTTGGCACTATTCTAGCATATTCAAAGAATAACTTAGTGTACCCCTTACTATCCACACCAGTCATCCTAAGGTTTAAGAACTTGTTTGCTATCTGTTCTTTTTCATTAGGAGGGCATAATTTCCTTTCTACCATGTTGTTAAACTCCTCCCATTCCATATTGTAAATTCTATCACTTCCTCTAGACTGGAGGATAGTGTTCCACCATTCTAATGCTGAATTCTTAAACATATTAGAAGCAAACATTATCTTATCTTCTTCTGCGCACTTGCTTATTCGTAAGACTGCCTCAGTCTTTTCTATCCAACTTAGGGTTGCAATGGCCCCTTCATAGCCCGAGAATTCCATTGGTTTACAAGACCAGAATTCTTTGTAAGAACAATCGTAAGACACGGTTCTTCTTCTTTTAGGAATGGGAATTTGAAGTACAGGTCCATTGTTCACGCTGTGTTCAGGTTTAGAGGGTCGCTTGCTATCGTGCTTACTCTTATTTTCTGCTTCCCTAACCGTTTGAATAATATATGGCATCGCATCTATTATTCCTTGTGCTACTATATGTTGGATGGCACTGTTGTCCACTTGATTTCCGTTGTTATCATTGTTTGGATTATCGTTATTCAGATTATTATCATTCTGGTTTTCTGGGTTATTATCTAGATTCTCTTGATTCACTTGGTCGGCCATCTGAATTTTAAACATTTTCCAATTATTAATATCATAGAATAATTAATAGTTTAGGCAACAACCACACAATACACATATTGGTCAAAAGCGTCGAGCATTGCGACTTACTCTTTCTATTATAGTATGCGTCAAATACACACTAAGACTGGAATTAAAAATTACATCACTATTATGCATCACTAACCACAAAGTGGTCTATACTACAATATATATGTATATTATTATTATTACACACATATATATATATATATATATATATAATATTTATTTATATATTTTTTTCATGCAAACATATTATATATTATTATATTATTATTATTATTATTACCAACTCCACTATCACCTTCATGGATATGGATTCCTCCCGAAATACTTATGACGCTCGTCATATTTCCAGACGAGTTGTTCTCCTACATACCTCATTCTCACACTACTATCTAAGATTTCTTCTCCGAAAATTCGGAGTTCTTGCAAATTTTCTGCACTCATTGGGGGTGCAGGTGCTGGTACTGGATCTGGATACTGGGGCATGGGATTCTCCTGAGGGTACAGATTCTCTAAAATCTCCCTAATGTATTCATCATTGTCGTAGTAGGGATCTAGAGGGTCCAGATCTGGATACGCTGCTAAGTTCGGCAAGGTTTCGTCGTCTAGATGGTAGCGTGGCACATAATCCCTATGATCATCGAACCATGGATCATAATTTGGGTCTAAGGGATTAGGGGCTGGTATCCTAGGTAATTAATCAGGGTTGAAATCATGCATTTCTACCTCCATTGGCTGAGTGGGAATTACAGGTAAGGGTTGTGGGGCTACTAGTTGTTCCAGATTTGGGTCGGCAGCAGTTGTTGCTAGGATATGAAAATTGGCTAAGCTCCTATTAAGCATATCCTGTGTATGGGCATCTGACACTCGCTTAGCGGCTGCTAGGACTCTTTGCTGTTGCAACTTTCGCATTCTTTTCCTACGCTCAAATGTTCCCTTACTGAACCATCCTCTCTTTTTCTGAGGGAATGGCTCTTCAGATTGAGCTTTAAAGGCAAACATCCCTTCTTCCTGATCAACTGAATACCCAGAGAGGGTATGCTGAGAAGAAGTACCTTCACTCCTAGGTGAATCGGACAACTGACGATACACGTCTTAGGGCCCTTGATCATTCATACTGTAAACTAACAATTTGGATATACATGTATTTTCATAATTTATTTCCTAACAATTTGGATAATATATTGATGTCAGTAGAACACTTCAGTGGCTGAATCAGTGGCTTAGCTCTGATACCACCTTCTGTCGCAACCCCCGCCCCCTTATCTGTCCCGGGAACGGGCGGTGTAGGTCCAACTAGCGGAGGATCAAGTCACCTAATCCTTGTATACTAACAGACCCGGTTTTGTCGGCGAAACATCAACAGTGACGAAACAAGGAGAGTTTCGTCACACCCTTATATACGATGAAACATGAGTTTCATCAGCAGGAGTTTCGTCAAAGGAGGTCAGGACTTTCGTCATGCAGAACTGGACCAGGAGTTTCGCCAGACACGTATGATGTGCAGGAGTTTCGTGGACAGCAGGTCATGCATGAGTTTCGTCATCATGCAACTGCTACACGTGTTTCGTCAGCAAGCAAACAGTAGCAGCTGATCAGCTGCAGACTTGAACATGTAAACAGACAATAGCAAACAACAACATGTAGAACAATAATAACCAAGAGTTGATGGAGGAAATTAAGTCGTGTTCTTCAACTCGAAGCGATGACGAACCGAATGGAGTCGCGTCCACATAAAGTGTATCAACAAACTCCCCCTTGGACGCTACTCGTGAGGGTTCATCTTCCATGTCTTTCATGTCGGAGGATCTTCAAAGTCTTCACGTGTTGTAAGTAGAAAGTGTATCAACAAACTCCCCATTTCATTTAGGAAGTGTGTTAACAAACTCCCCCTCAAAATAACCTCCATTTTCAGCACTTAGATCCATGAGGTGTTGATGATAGGTCAGCGGCAACTCGATCATCTTTATCTTTTGAGTGCCTCCATGTAGTGTCTTCATTCCGAAGCTTGTCTTCTATCACGTTCTCTTCTGCACATAAAAGAAAGTTAAACGCGTAATGAGGACAACCGCTTGGAATATAGTTAAAATAAACAAACGACACACATGTGACCATTGTTCAATCAACTACCGTCCGACAGATTGAAAGTTTAACAAATTGTTCAATTTTGGTTTTTAACGTTCAAAAATTTGCAAATTTCGACCGTTTATGAAGATTTTGTTGTTTTGGTTTCGATCAGATTTCAGGTAACGAAGACTCGGGTTCCAACATCGGTTAATCAAAAATAAGATAGAAAATAAAATCTTTTTGGTTTTTATAAAGTTTATATTAAAACACACCTAAAATATTTTTGGATTTTTGATTATTTCAAATGTAAAGACTGAAAGCAGTAAATAAATATATACAAAGATGCAGAAACTGAAAGCAATAAGTAAATATTTACAGACATTCTTTTTGTGAGTTTCGAGGGTAAGAGAATCATATCAGTGTACGGTCACGCCAAAACGCTCTTGTTGTTCAGTTAGTTAACATATAGATAAGCATTCTATAACAATTATCGATATTGTTGTCCACTTAAGCTCAACTTATCAAATGTAATCATGGCGAGGGGATACGATTAGAGTATGATTAATACTTACCCACCGGTGTTCATCCACACACGACACATTCCCGTATCAAGGTATGCACGAGAGTTCATCTTACTGGTGAGTATACCATTTATCATCTGTTTTGACGTATATGAAAATGTGAGATACTCACTTATTTTTTATTGAAAACAAGCCCTATGTGATAGAATCACTTATTGATGAGGAACTTGATTTTCAGATGCATGAGGGCACATGAGCAAGTCCGTGAACAGGTCAGTACAAACGTACAGCAAACAGACGAACTTGACTCCCAGATAAATGTGATATTTTATCACTTATTTTGTTTGGACATGTGATTGTTGATCACTTATTGAGGTCGTATGCAATATGTACATGTATGTATGGTATCATGGAAGATCTAGACTTCGTCTCCGTTGTTTTCGGTAAAAGAAACAACCATGATACCCAGACGATAAACATCATAAAGTCCACATATCTTAGAACCTCAGCAATCTCTCAAACGAAATTTCGGTACCAAGACCATATGCCAATGAGTGGTTCCCACACAGTCTTCAGTCGATTTAAGTTCATATCACCCTGCACACTTTAAAATGATTGTGAGCCTACCGATACATCTTATTTAGAGATGCTTATCGTTTTTCGTTTAAGGTTTGAAGAGATTTGGACAGAACACTGATGTACTATCATTTTCTCTTTTGCTCGACAGGAAACTCATTTTTGTTTTTCTATTGTTTTTGTGTTTTTGAAATTTTTCTATTTTTTTGGATTTTTAAATTTGGATTTACTCCCCCTAAAATGTAAAAACTATGATAAATTAAAGAACAAAAAGATATTTACAAAAACGATTTTCCGATGTCGGTTTTACTCTTGCTTGACCATAATGCCGTTTACCAGTAATAAAAAGTCAAATCTTGATTTATCAAATGCTTTGGTAAAAAGGTCGGCACGTTGGTCATCGGTGTGGACCTTAACAACATCGATTAGTCTTTTATCAACGCAATCACGTATGAAGTGATACTTAATTTCGATGTGTTTGGTCTTTGAATGCTGCACAGGATTTTTAGTGATCTGTAAGGCAACATAATTATCAACGAAAACAGGAGTAGTTAGGAAATTAAAACCGTAATCGCGCATTTGTTGTTGAATCCACAGGATTTGGGAGCAACAACTTGAGGCAGCAATGTATTCAGCTTCACATGTTGATGTAGCGACACAAGTCTGCTTCTTGCACTGCCATGTGACTAGGCGATTTCCTAAAAACTGACATCCAGCCGTTGTGGATTTGCCATCGATTTTGCATCCGCCAAAATCAGAATCACTGAAAGCGATCAAGTCAAAGCTATCATCCCTAGGGTACCATAGACCGGTGTCAGGCCAACCCTTCAAATAACGAAAAATCATTTTTACAGCTGCAAGATGTGAGGCCTTCGGGTTAAGTTGATATCTGGCAAGTAGACACATTGGAGACATTATGTCTGGTCTTGATGCTGTGAGGTACATAAGAGATCCGATTATAGCGCGGTAATATGAGGAGCTAACAACTTCACCCTTCAAGTCAGGATGAATTCCATGATTTTGCTGCACTGGGGTACCAATGGGCGATGTGTTGGACATCTGAAATCGGTTTAGGATGTCATTGACATACTTAGTCTGATGGATGAATATCCCAGACTTTGTTTGTTGTACTTGTAGGCCCAAAAAGAAGGTCATCTCCCCCATAGCGCTCATTTCAAATTTCTCCTGCATAACACGCTCGAAATTCCTACACAAAACATCGTTAGTAGAACCAAAAATAATATCATCTATGTATACCTGTACCAGTAGAAGATCTCCATCCTATTCTTTGATGAAAAGAGTGCAATCGATAAGACCTCTGCGAAATCCATTCTCCAGCAGATAATTAGATAAGGTTGCCTACCAAGCTCGCGTTGCTTGATGTAGACCATAGAGAGCTTTGTTGAGCAACCAAACCCGATCAGGGTGAATAGGATCTTCAAAACCTAGAGGTTGTTCGACGTACACCTCTTCTTCAACCACACCATGTAAGAATGCACTTTTCACGTCCATTTGGTAAACCTTGAATCCTTTGAAGGAAGCATAGGCTAGAAAAATCCGAATAGCTTCTAGACGTGCAACTGGTGCATAAACTTCGTTGTAGTCGATCCCTTCAATCTGATGAAAACCTTGAACAACTAATCTTGCTTTGTTTCGAATAACTACACCACGGTCATCCTTTTTGTAATATTCAGGTTTATCAACGAGTTTCCAGACACCTAGCTTCTGGAATTACTGCAATTCTTCCTGCATAGCTTCCACCCAAGAATTATCTTTCAAAGCTTCTTTAATAGATTTTGGTTCTTCTTGTGATACATACACGTGAAGGACCAATCGTTTTGTTGATCAGATTCTTGAATCGCCGCATACAAGCCTGCATTGTTGTCGTTTCGCAACATGTTTCTCGTTTGAACGCCACTTTGTACATTTCCGATGATGTTTTGTTGAGGATGGGTATTATGAATTCTTGTTTCTGGATTATCTGGAACTGGAATGTTTGTACCCAGATTGTTGAGATTGAGATCAACAACCAATTCAATACCCTGAACTGGCGAAGAGGATGATGCTGTAGCTTCAGCTTTTTTAGGGGTGTCCACTGGGGGTGTAGCCTCTGAAGTACCATGAACAGCTTCTTGGTCTGCATCGAGAAATTCATCATCCTCTGAAGATTCGTTCAATTCGGTAGCATCGTGAAAATCCTCATTGTCGAGAGCATTATTGTTCACTGAAGCTGGTTCTTGATTGTTGACAATAATTGGACGAACCAACGGTGAATCTGTTGCGTTGTCACTCTCAAAAAACATCCTTGCCGCAGCACTTTCTTCGACTTCTTGAATATTGATCGAATTGAAAAGGTCATCGTACTCAAACATCCATGGTTGACCTGGACATTTGACTGGCAATGTGTGCCGTTGTACCCTGACCTCAGACCATTCCTCGGCCCTTTTAGTCTCTAGGTTCCAGACTCTTAAGTTCGGGGTGGCATAACCAATAAAGTAACCTTCACTAGCTTTTGCCCCAAACTTTCCATTAGGATCGATCATTGTGCAAGGAGCTACAAACGGTTCAAGATATGAAAAATCTGGTTTCCGTTTGTGAAGAAGCTCGAAGCAGGTCTTGTTGTATCTTTTGATTGTAAGGACTCAGTTCAATGTATAACAAGCTGAGGACACAACTTCAGTCCAGAAGGGAATCGGCAATTGTGACTCTACCAACATCGTCCTAGCAGTCTCGATAAATGTACGGTTTTTACATGCAGCGACGTCGTTCTGTTGAGGAGTGTAAGCCGCACTAAATTCGTGAAGAATACCTTTTGATCTACAGAACTCCTCCATGGCATGATTCTTAAACTCAGTTCCATTGTCGCCGCGAATCCGTTTAACCTTCAAAGTATACAAATTCTCAATCTGAATGATCAAGTTTTTGATAATACCGAAAGTATCACTCTTATGTGCCATAAACGCCACCCAAGAAAATCTTGAATAATCATCTGTTATTACGAGGCAGTATTGATCATTCCGAATGCTTTTATGCTTAACAGGACCAAACAAATCCACGTGCAAACGTTCAACCGGAACGGCCACCGTGTTGATCTTCTTTGTAGGGTGCGACTTCTTTCTTTGTTTTCCTTTCTGGCATGAAACACAGACGTCTTGAAGATGGAAGTTTTTAAGAGGAACACCATTCACTAATTCATTCAAAACCAAATGATTCATTTTGCGTAAGTGAATGTGACCCATCCGTCTATGCCAAGAGATTGAGTCTTTTTCTGTGGCTTTGGAAACGAAACAAGTTGCTTGTGCAGACATAGTAATTGCTTGGCTCATATCAAGGACATATAGATCATTAATCCTTGGAGCAGATAAGAGAATCCATTCTTTAGGAATCTTGAAGCCGGGTTTTAGCACATAAGATCCATTTGCATCAAAGTGCACTGAAAACTGCTTATCACAAATTTATGAAACGCTGAGAAGATTGTGATCAAGTTGTTGCACAAAGTTGATCTTATCAAAGCTTACAACCCCGTTGGATACCATTCCTTCACCAGTAATATATCCGCCTTTATCTCCAGAAAAAGCAACATAACCTCCTCTAATAGATTTGACGTCGTAGAGAAACTTCATGTCGCCTGTCATGTGCCTGGATGCCCCACTATCAACAATCCAATGACTGCTGAAAGTTCCTCCTGGAACACCATGCACATGAACTCACATGATTAGTTGGAGATGGGGACCCAAGCCTTTGTGGTCTTGGGTCTTCTGCTTTCATTGACAAAGGTTATTTCAATTTCTCGATGGTTTGGAAATTGTGATGTTCCCCCTGAATTTGTAACCGTTTTTGGTTTCCATGTCTGTTGTGTTTTACCAGTTTGAATTTTTGAAATCTTAACTTCGTGATTATTAGAAGTTTTAGAAATTTATGCTTTAACGGAAACAAGTTGTTTATGAACCACGTCGGTTTTAATTGCCTTTTCAATTACCTTGACTTGTTGGCGTCTCTGTTTCTTTTCCCTTTCTTTTACAAGACGGGGATCTTGTTTTGTAGAAACAGGTCGCTTTCGGTAATTTTATTCACGGGGATCATCAACTTTGGCTTTTAACTTATGAAGATACGGACAATTTCGAATGATATGTCCAATTTCACCACATTCAAAACATGATCTTCGTTCAACAAACCCCGAAGTAACATGTGACTGTCTTGTTAATGAACTTTGTGATCCCGAGGTACTTGGTTTTGAACTGTTTTATTCATTTCTTTTCAAAGATTTAACTTGATTGACATGATCTAAGTTAGATTTATTTGCAAAAGTTTCCAATTTATCCGTTCCCTTTGATTTCACAAAGTTCCCTTTCTTGTTCTTCTTTTGGTTCGGTTCCTTTCGACCTTGAGTTGTTGATTTACCTTTTGATTTGGTATGATTTTGCTGATTTTTCACTGTTGGTAAGTTCTGATTGCCATATTGTTTTCGAACTTCGGCCTTTGGAATCGGAGGGCACTGTGTTACCACAACGTGTGAACCCGACTTTCCCAAAAACCTACTTGTCGAATCTTCAAAAACTTTACTGATTAAAGATTGATTTAGAAAATCTTTGTCAGAATAGATTTTATCATCACCAACAAGTGTGTACAGCAACTTCACACTCTCAGATTCTTGCGAGGAAGTGGACTCGACTAGAACAGTCTTAGCAAGTTTTGCGGGAGGATCACATAAAATATGATTCTCAAGAGGTATGTCCTCTTCTTTGATTACCGCATCAGATTGTGCTGAGTCGGTATCATCGGATTCATCATCTGAAGAATCAGCATCCTCAACAATGACTGGAGGATCCTGATTTTGTTCAGCAGTTGACACACTTGTAACTGTTGAAACATCCGAATTTGATGATACTTCATTTTTGTATCCAAGTCCGGTTGCAAATTCCTCAATGTCTAAAGGAACAGATTGCTCATAATAAGTTCTATTCTCCTCATCAGGCATTGCATCATAATTTTGTCTAACATGTGGTGGACATTTCTTGTATCCAATGCACGTGACATCCTTTTTCTCTTTTTGTATGTCAATGATGTGATCCAGCACATACCTAGAGTTTGAATAACTGTCTAGCTTAAGCCGGATCGCCTCACTTTCACACTTAACACAGGCTAACTCTTTTTGCATGATTTTGAGACGATTGATAGAATAGTTTATCTCAGTTTGTTTTCTTGAAACCATTTTTGTTAGCTCGGTTTTATCTTTTCTTAAATTTCCAACCACCATTTTAAACTCTTTTTCATGGTTTTCATAAAACATGTTAGCCTCTTTGCATTTCGAAAGATCCACTATCAACTTTTGATTGTGGATATATGTCACGTCATACTTGCTTTGCAAATCATCATATTTTCTTTTCAAGTCCGACAATTTATCACCTAAACTAACACATTTATCACAAGTTGGATTATCGACACATACCTGATTTGATGAGCCGCCCACATTAGCCATAAAGGCTGAATAATTAGAAGAAGAAGAAGAAGAAGAAGAAGAATAAGCAGCTTTATCCACCAGAATTGATCTTCTGTCATTCCTTGCTGCAGCTTCTCCCAACAATTCATCAACATCTGCGTCAACTGACACACTTGACGTTTCATCCAAATGATCATCGCCTGAGGTTGAGGATTCTTCATCTGAGCTTCTACTATATCCGGAACTGTCTTCATCTTCAGATGATTCTCCACCACTGGCGGAAGATTCTCCACCACTGGTGTGTTTTAGATCCTTTACAACCTCAGCAAAACAAGCTATTCTATCCTGAACATCACTTCCCAATTGAATCGACCAGTCGCAACCTTCATCGACTTGTACCACAAGAGCCTAGTTGGCATTTGATGCTCCTGCTTGATTTGGATTGTTCACAGGCATCAACGTACGCTCGTTATTCCTGTTTTGATCCTGATTCTGATTCTGCTGGTTGCCTTGATTCCTGAACGGATTCTGGTTCCCATGCTGAGCTGGTTTGGTACATTCTCTCTTGAAGTGACCTAGTTCACCACAATTGAAGCACTTGACTGATTGTTTATCGAACCCATACTTGGTATATCTCTTGCTTTCCAAGCTGGTTCTACCAGTCCTTTCCATGAAGTCTTTAGCTCGCCTAACCGCACTAGCAAAAGCCCACTTGATATCCATCATATCCATTTCCTCCTTATCGATCTGGTGATAATCTTCTTGTTTCATATTGATGTTTCCAATCTGACCTGCTATCAACCTACAATACGCGCTCACCAATGTGTTTAGTAGCTCCATATGATCCTTAGCTACTTCAACACTTACTTTCGAGAAATTCGAAGTGTCGAGCCGAACAGTATTTGGATTAGATGGCTGACCAGCAGATGAAGTGCTTCTATAACAAGCTTGTTGTGGAACTGGTAGTGGATTTCTGTACAAATCAGTTGCTACAGAAGACCTTTGGGCTTGCTGCTAGGGAACTGGTTGTAGTGGATTTCCATACAAGTCTGTTATTCTTTGTTGTTGAGGAACTGATTGTATTGGATTTCCATACAAGTCAGTGCTTGAGATAAAAGCCGTTTGTAGCGGAGCATGTGTAACAGGTCTTGCAACAGTGCTAGAACCTCCACAGTTACCATAATACATATCAGGATTTTGTTGCACTGGAATCCGTTTCGCTTACATGATTTCTTCTTGATCTTTGTTCTCCAAGAGCTGAATGAAATCATTGATGTTTGTCGTAGCCAATGTGCCATTGTATTTCAATATTTCCAAGAAACCATTCCATTGAGGTGGCAGTGCATCGGCAAACTTTGTGACAATCTCTGCTGGAGTTATTGCCACCCCATAAGTATTCAACTCAGTCAGCAAGTGATAATATCTACTTGTCAAATCTGCCAAAGATTCTTTTTCTATACATGTGAAGTCATCAAACTCCTTTTTGAGTAAATCATGTCGCAATTGGCGTGACGCTTCATTTCCTAGACCTCTCGTCTTCAATGCATCCCATAACCGCTTTGACGTCTTGAAGCTGATAAACTGATGATATATATCCTTGCTCAACACCTGAGTTAGAATAGCATATGCTTTCTTTTCTAAATCATATGCCTTTTTCTCGTCTTCCGTAAGATCTGCAAATGTCGCGGCAGTTGAAGCGGCAACATCAAGAGCTTGATCGAAAACTGTAGTAAAACATAACCACAGTTCCGTGTTTTGCCCAAGGACATACGTATGGAATCTTTCTTCCCATCCAGGATATTCATTCATGTGCATTAGCTTCGGTGGACGGTTAAGGCTTCCGGTTTCGCTTTCGCTTAAAAGTATACTTTGAATACTTTGAGTTTGATTTGAAACAAACGCCCATTGACCCGTCGAAATTGGATTCGCTTGCGATGGAATAGATGAAGATGCGGGTGCGGGAGATTCGGCCCATGATGGCGACAAACCCGTGCTTCTATACTTGCTCTCCGTATTAGATGCGGGTGCGGGAGATTCGGCCCATGATGGCGATAAACCCGTGCTTCTATATTTGCTCTCCGTATTGGATGGAATACCCCACCAGTCAGGATTCATTTTGAATATATAATACTGAATACCTGAATATATCACTTAAAACAAACCGTTAAAATAACTTGTGAAAGCTTTTGTTAATACTTGACAAAAGTGATCCACGAAACACTTGGTTTTTGGCGAAACTCCTTTTCTAACGAAAAAGGGTTTCGTCAAGGACCAATTGTGAGGAAAAATGAGAGTTTCGTCAAAGACAAATTTTGAGGAAAAATATGAAGTTTCGTTGACTAAAGGTGTACTGACAACTTTACTATATATTTTGAAAAAAAGAAATCAAATCCTTTTATCTCTGACACAAGGAGTGTTGAGCCACAATTGTCAAACAACCATACCCTTACACACTCACTGTTTACCAACCACTCATCATGATTTGTGTGAAGACTTCAAACAAACAATATTATAATTAACTTCAACAGTTTAGTCTTCAACCTCAGAACCCAGAAATATGATGAACATACAAGAACTTTTGAAGATGTGAAGAACCCTATGAGTTTTTCGATAAACTTATGAGTTTTCCGGCCAACCTAAAAATTTTCGAACACAATTTTTGCAAGAAAACTTCAATAAAAACCTTGACACAACATATATAAATGAGATTTAACAAGGTTTTGTATGAACTAATCAGCAAAAACACCAAGTTTTTCAAGATTTCTAACTGATTTTTCAGAAAATATGATTTTAAGAGCTCAAACTTGAGAAATTTTTTTGAAAAAAACTCGGTTTTAACAAGGAGAAGAGCCAAGGCTCTGATACCACTTGTAGGTCCAACTAGCGGAGGATCTAGTCGCCTAATCCTTGTATACTAACAGACCCGGTTGTGCGGAATCCAACCGGGAAAGCAAACCGGGATAAGAACACGAAGACACACAGATTTACTGTTTAACACATATGATTGTATATATGAGAAGAGTTCAGTTTACAAGATTACAATATAAGTTTCACACACACTAAGCACTCTCACAGTTCTCTCGTTTCTCTGTGATGTGTCATCCATCTTCTGTCTTCAGTCCACTGCTGTTATATATAAGCTGCACTCGACGAAACAACTTCAGCCGACAAAACCTCATGGCGAAACATCAACAGTGACGAAACAAGGAGAGTTTCGTCACACCTTTATATACGACGAAACATGAGTTTCATCAGCAGGAGTTTCATCAAAGGAGGTCAGGACTTTCATCATGCAGAACTGGACCAGGAGTTTCGCCAAACATGTATGATGTGCAGGAGTTTCGTGGACAGCAGGTCATGCATGAGTTTCGTCCTTATGCAACTGCTACATGTGTTTCGTCAGCAAGCAAATAGCAGCAACCGATCAGCTGCAGACTTGAACATGTAAACAGACAATAACAAACAGCAACATGTAGAACAACAACAATAACCAAGACTTGATGGAGGAAATCAAGCCTTGTTCTTCAACTCGAAGCGATGACGAACCGAACGGAGTCGCGTCCACATAAAGTGTATCAACAGGCGGCCGCGAACATCATTTGTGGTGGTATCATTTTGTTTATTTTGCAGCGGAATTTACATCAGGACCGTAGTTAGGAAATGTTTATCAGAGTAAAACCACCATATTTTATATTAATAACCACATGGGTAAAACCCAAGTTTCTTTATTACAATATGTTTATAGGGATAAACTCTATTTTATTGAATTTAAAACATCGTCTTTTACGTAACTTTTATAGCCACATTTTTTTTCCAAGCCGTCAGTGCTCTTCAGCTGGCTTTTTCCTAAATGGCTGTCACATTGTGTTACCTGAAACGCGTTTTAAAAATATTTGTCAGTGGGAAATACTGGTGAGTGAATCCCAGTTTAATCAAGAAGAGTTTTATCAATTAACACAGTATTGAGAGCAATCACAATGTTTATTTCTACACAATTACTCATTCAGTACTGTCAATCCTGACTGGTGTGTCATATTACACATTGGCTAACTCGTTGTCCAATTGTAACGTGTTCCGCATTTTGTATACAAAACCCCAACATACCGGCAGTAATTGAAGAACTACAAAGACTCAATCACTGCTTAATCACATTGTAAAACATTTAAGGTTTTGTAAAACAGTTCACAAAAAGTTTTACAAAAAGAGGATAAACTCACATTGCTGTTTTAGACTTCGTTTAAGGGTTCCTGGTGTTAATCTATAATTTACACAAATGTACATATGTTAGTATAATTACCCTTTATTTATATTAACGATACCCTCCCTGAGACGGTATTCCAACAACTACGTCGGGCAGAACCACGACAGTCGTTACGGAACCCTGGATCAATCGGGCAGCGTATCTAATACGTAACTGGGGTTATAATACTTACAACGGAGCAGAACTTCGTTAATTAGGGGGATATAATACCCGAGTATTACTTATACTACGTAGAAATTCGTTGAGAGAGAAAAGATTTGAGCGACGAAAAATGAAAACCCGATGCCCTCTTATATAGGGCCTGAAATCAAGTTTCTCGCGGCCCGCGTAAGGTTAGGCTAAGGTCTTCGCGGCCCGCATAGTAGGGGGGTCTAGGCGTAGGTGATCCGGGTCACGAATAGGTTCAACACGCGTTTGACACGTGTCAACACCGGGTGCGATCTGGCCTTATAGCTGTCGCGGCTCGCGTAAGGTGTAGCCAAGGGCTACGCGGCCCGCGAGCGCCCCTAATATTTTGTTTTTATTTAATTTTTATAAAAATAAAGGTATTCGGGGTCCGTTTTCACGTACGGGGTGTATATTAGGACATATTAGGGTATTAGAAAAATAATTTGGAGGGTTGTTATATATACTCCTGAATTAGATCGAAATATTCTTAGTCTTGATCAATTAGTGATTCAAGGATACACGGTACAATTCATCGGTGAAAAATGCAAGATTTTTCCCACCTTTAGTGTACCCGTTGTAAATAGAAGGAATGAAATCTCTAGTCTTACAAGGGAAGATGAGATTGGAATGAGAGAAAAAGAATCAATAAACAATCTAGAATCAGATCATGAAGCATATAAATCAGATTATTTGAACAAATATTTTGAAAGTCTGAATATATCTTCAAGTGAACCTGATTGGAACCTGATGATTCTACAAGCCATGTCTTTCAACGAATTTCAATACTGTAAAGCATTACTCGAGATGCTGGAAGATGTTGTGTATGTTAACAAGTATAAGTTTAATCTGGAAAGTAAGTCTGATGAGATGGTTGACTGGTTCTTAAGAAAGAAGTTAGAGATTACTACAACACCAGTTCCGCATATGCTTCTGATAATCGAAAGGTCAATCTATTAGAATTATATATGGTGGTTAAAAGAGAAGGAGGACACATGAGAGTTACTGAAAATAACCTGTGGGCTGTAGTTGCTAAAGATATGGGCTTCGATTATCATGACGGATAATTTATGAGGCTGATGTATGCTATATATCTTGATCAGCTTGTTTATTATTACAAGATTAAATCAACACAGTAGAAGGTGGCCGAGAAAGAGATTGCTGGGGATGTGGCAGAAGTAAGAAGGAGCCGGAGTTTAGATAATCAGGAAGGAACCGAAAGAAACAACGCTGCTGAATAAGATGGAGAGCATTATGCGTTCTATGCAGGTAATGACTGGCACTGGCTGAAAAAGCTGCAAAGGAGGAGGAAATTCGATTTCAAACAGGCTGAAAAGGCGGTGAATGAAGAGAACAAAAGTGTTATGATGCACTGTCGAAAGAACAATTAAGTTTAGGGGAATGTATTAGAGTATATAAACTTAATTATATATGTGTTATGTATGTATTAGAATATTAAACCTATGTTTATAAGTGTGTAACGATAATATTCGAACGGTTGTGTTGGTTTGAGAGACACCGTTTAAATGGCGGTTATTCCCTCCAAAACCAACCACCTTATAACCGTCATGTATGATGTGTATATATTGATCTTGCCGGGAACATTTACCGGTACCAAGACAATTTCCTACTCGAATTGTCCATTTTGTATCAAACTGCATTTACATGTTCTTGTGAACCTTAAACATGAATCCAAATATTCAACTTTGTTCCGCTGCAAATCGCTGTGATAATCAACAAAATAATCATTCTTGTGTGGATGATATGTTTCCTCATGTTCATGTGTGAACATTTTCTCTTCTTCTTCTAGTATTTGATTTGATTGTTATTCCCTAGATAAAAGTGGTTCATGGAATAGGGATTTGATTTTACAAGTGTTCCCTTCGTTCATGACCACAAAGCCTTGCATTCGAAGTTGTTCATGGCTTAGCACACTCTTAATCCAGGAGAATAGAAAACACTAGGTTTCTTAAAATTTCCTTTTCTAATCTTAATTCAACAATGCTTATACCCCTTATAATCAAGATATTTGACTCACCCATTTTTGTTTCCATACCAAAGGAATTCTTAATTCGTTTAAATTGTGAAATATTTCCAGTGTGATGATTCTTGTAGCTTGTGTTGACATACCAAAATTCGGACCATAAGCCACTATCAGTTCCAGTGACTGTATATTCTTCTGCATAGTGAGGATTTGTTGTTTGATCAATTTTTCCAATTTCTGTTTCCTGTCGTATGAGACTCATGGCTTCATCTTTTTCTTTAATCTTGTAGAAATCCATTAGATGACCAGGTTCACCGCAGTAGTAACATAATTTCTGGGATAGTTTTGAGCGCCTTTTTTTCTAAATTCCATTTTGCAGCATGTAAGCGGATGAATTGGACCTAGGATCTTTTGGTATTTTGCTTGGATACCACTATGTTGGGTGGAATGATAAAAATATAAGTTGTTAAGGTTTGTGTATGGAGAATCTGAATTAAATCAACAAAGTATCAACAAGAACACAATGAACGAAATACGTGCGGATTCCTTGGTGAGTGATCATTATCACAGATCCTCACATATATACATACATATCGCTGTTGTTTGGTGCCATTTTCAACCATCACAACCATTGGACTTGTCAGTTGAAAAATAACTGCCATTAACAACCATTTCTATCTAATTAATCTAACTCATACAAAGTTTAAGGTATGAAATACATAAGTGTTACATATGAATATATGATTATGACATATATACTAACAATTAATAAAGATAATACTAAGTCTAAGTTTACATAATCTAATAATTTAACACATAATTTACTCATTTCTTGGTCAATGAAATGACAATAGTAAATTGCCTTGTCTTGTTGATTGCTAAATGTTTTGTAACATGCTTCTCGTACTTCTTAAATAGCACGTCAATTATGGAACTCCCGAAATGATAAGTCAACAATGGTTCTGTAATAGCTCTAATCACTTTTGCTGTGTTTTTCTTTGTTGTGTTTTTCCCATGGGTGTGGTTGGGGTCTATGTTTAAGTCTTTCATATTTGTGTAATCAGTATCATGTGGATCCCAATTGACTTCATAAGCATCCATGCTATCAAGAGAAAACGATCCATCATCTTGAATAATGTTCACAAGTTCATCCTCACATGGAAGATAAAATGGAAGATTGAATGAGTTAATATCTGATTCTCGAACCAACCCCTGTAGTAATTGATGAAACATAAAAGTTAGCGGTTGAAGCAAACTAAAAGCTCCACAGAGCATATTGTCACGTCTCGCCTAAATATATCACTCTGTGACAATATTCTCACTTAATTTGAGTTTGCAGTTTGGATACAAAAAGGCATTATACCTCTTTAAGCAATTCAAGAAGTGATATGGTGAGTAAATCCCACAGACTCCAACAATCATCACTAGTTGGATCAACTTCACTCCGACCGGGTAAGACTAAAATCATGCGTCCACCATGTATTAATTCTTCGTAGCGTAGTTGTAAAAACCTTGTAAAGTCGGTATGAAATTGCTTTCTATATGCTCGCAGTACATTAAGAGGGCTTGTTTTGGAAATATATATATTTAATTTATTGCATTCAAGACCTTCAGGTACCTATCACATTCATAAATTGCAAGGACAAAGTTTAGCATCCAATTTTTTAATTATTCTTTGTATTTATATGACCACAAAAACAAAGTATCTTTAAGGACCATTATCCAGATTGGTTGGTTAAGTTGAAGTCCGAGGTATAAAAACATGGTTGCAAATCAATATCCCATAAAACTAACTTTTCAGAATATAAAAGATATTCCATCTTGAAAATATATATATAGTATACACGTTTGTAAAACTAAAGTATGTCATACATATCACTTGTTTGATATTCTTGCTAATATAATCATATTGCATATACTATAACTATAGAGTTGGATAGTAAGGTACCTGAGAAAGCCATTGAATGCTATAAGAGGAGTGAACAAAGTGCAAACTTTTGTCCGGAAAGAGTCTACCATAGAAAGAACCTGGAACGGCTGAAACAAAACAAGGACCAATATTTTCTCCCTTGTCCTTCTTTAGATCTTCGTAAAAGTTGGGTAATAACTTAAAAAGATTATTAAAATCATTTACAAAGAGATCATTCAAGCACACTTGAAACTGTGGTGTTTTACGGTTATTTTCTTGACACACATCATGGACTATATTAATTATGCTAGATGCAACCAATAGAGTATTCATGCCAGATGAACATCCTAAATCTGCAATCATGAAACAACTGTTGAAGAAGACATCACGATTAGCCATATCCATAATTGTATGCTTTATATATGGTAACGCTCTCCGTATTGCATGTTCCTGAAAAGAAGTTATGTTATGATAAAGACTTGAGAAACCATTGATGAATACAAAAGCGTAGAGATGAAAAGAGACCTGAAGAAAGGAATTGCTAGCATAACTTGAATCTCCATTGCCATCATTCATATGTAGCACGTCTATTAGATTATCTCCATCTCCGGAGAAGAAGGGCCGTCCGTTCAGATGTGGCAAAGGAGGTGGAGGAGAGAGATAGTGGCAGTAGGACATGGCGGAGAGAGGTTGTAGGTGCAACCCTTGCACAAGGGCGCGCCTGTGAGGCATATGTGGGGTTGGTCTGAGAGGGAGAGGAGAGAGAAGAGAAGGGTTCCCGTA
Organism: Helianthus tuberosus; assembly: GCA_030545235.1. Classification (NCBI taxonomy): domain Eukaryota; kingdom Viridiplantae; phylum Streptophyta; class Magnoliopsida; order Asterales; family Asteraceae; genus Helianthus; species Helianthus tuberosus. The sequence goes on along the minus strand of CM060389.1, from coordinate 33,771,949 downwards.
GAAGCGGGTGGATTGCGTTGGAGAAAGTCTTAATGCCATCTGCCCTAGACCCAAGTGCTCCTCAGGCATGCCTAGGCCTTCATGTGTTACTGCTTTAAATAAGATTTGTGCAAGTTGTAACTAGGTCATGCATGCTGCTGAACGTACGTCATCCCACCCTACATGTTATCTGGCTTTCCTTAAAGCATCACGTCCTCACAAATATTATTTAAACTAACATACCATTTTGTTTTCAATATTTTTATGGATATATTTATAAACAGTCCAATATGCATTTAATGTGGCATTCTTCTGCTTATAATAATAAATTATTGGGAAAATTACCAATCTAGCCGGTTGACCAAGTGGTTTACAAGAATAGCCATTTGACCAGGCATAAAAATGCCCTTTCACGCTTCCCCAGCCAAGTGAACTCCCATTTTTATGCACCTTCAACCAGCCACTACCAAGCGGACACGTGTCTAGCCAAGCCGTTTCATGCCCATGCCGCTACACCGTAGCCGAGCCGTTTCAGACCCAAGCCGAGCCGCTTGGCCCTGGAACTAAGCCGCTTCGCCGAATCTCTGATTTTATGCCGCTTTGTGGTACTGCCAAGCCAAGCCGCTTCATGGCAAGCCGAGCCCGTTCTCCCCGATCCCGAGCCGCTACACCTGGCACTAAGCCGCTTCACATGCTACTTACCCCCAAGCCGCTTCATGGCAAGCCAAGCCCGTTCGCCCCGATCCCGAGCCGCTACACCCTGGCACTAAGCCGCTTCACATGCTACTTACCCCCAAGCCGCTTCATGGCCAAGCCGAGCCCCTTCGCCCCGATCCCGTGCCGCTACAACCTGCCCCCAAGCACATGTGTTTTTTTTATATAATTTCGTAACTATATATATAACATCTGAACTTTGCACACATGTGTTTTTTGTCTTCTCGTTTTATTCGTTTTATTTGTTTGAAAACACATGGGTGTTAAGTTTGTGATATACACCGGGGGAAACTGGGAGGTTGTTAACGGGAACATCGAGTATGTTGCCGGTCACGATTGTATTACTAGACGTGGTTTAGAAGTTGAAACCAATTTTTCCTACATCACTTTTTTAAGTTATATTAGCAAAATGTGTGATATTCAAAATATTACACGGATATCCTACCGGATGTCTTCGTTTACAGATCCGATCGATATAATGAATGATAATGATGTTGTTTTTTTATTTAATTTGGCTCAGAGTAAACCTTTTGAATTATTTCAATTATATGTCATTCAAGAACCCGGTGTTGAATCTTCTGATTTTGCATCTTTAAACAATTTCAAAGTTCCTGATTTAAATTTATCTCTTGATGAAAGTGATAAAAAAATTTATGAAAACAGTACCCAATTATACTTACCCAGTAATAGCCAAGGCATATCTTCTATTGTGTTCGAGCCAGGCTACATTTTTAATAGCAAAGAAGAAATGAAACTTGAATTGGGTAAAAAATGTTTGTTAGAACGATTTGAGTTTAAAGTTGACAGATCGTCTAAAACACGGTACGAAGTGTCATGTTTTGTTGATGGTTGTGAGTGGCGTTTTAGGGCATACGGCTTTGCTCGTGATAGTGCATTTTACGTTAAATATTTCAACGATAAACACACATGTTCAAAGACGCTCACACACCCACATTTTCGTCAGGCAAACCCCCAAGTTGTGGGTCATTATTTAGTGCCTCAATTAAAGGACGGTGGTCGAATTTATCGCGGAAACAAGATAAAGTCCGATTTTAAACAAAAATTAGGAATTGATATTAGTTACATGCAAGCATGGCGTGGAAAATGTCATGCTTTAGAACTCTTACAAGGTACAAGCAGAGATTCTTTTGCTGAACTCCCAATTTATTGTTACAATTTGGAGCGGGCGAATCCCGGAATAGTGACTCACATTTGGGTTGACGACGAGAGTCGGTTTGAAATGGTCTTTGTGGCTATTGGTGCAGCGGTAAGATGGAACCTTAATAATATTTTTTTATCTTAAAATAAGCTGGCCATTCACTGATTTTTTTTATCTTTTTTTCAGGTTCGTAGTTTTATGCGTAATTTAAGACCTGTTATTATTATAGATGCTGCCCATTTGAAGGGTGAATTTAAAGGAACGTTGTTTTTAGCAGTTGGCATGGACGGAAATAACCAGATTTTACCAATTGCCTATGGAATAGGCAAATCAGAGGATGGTGCTTCTTGGACATGGTTCCTCTCAAAGCTTAAAGGCTGTGTTGGTGAAATTCCAGATATGGCGATCATATCGGATAGGGCCAATTCAATACATTTAGCTGTAAGCAACGTGTTTCCGCACGCTTATCACGGTCTCTGCTGTCGACATTTAATGGTGAACTTAAGTTTACCGTCGAATAAAAAAAAGGAATACGAGACCCTCTGGTGGAAGACATGTAAATCTTACCGGTTGTCTGATTTTAATGAGTCTTTCCACACTCTATGTCTTGCAGTTCCTAGAATACGGAACACTTTAGTAAGTATCGGGTTTGGTCGGTGGGCAAGAGCGCATTGTCCCGGCAATCGATATCATTATATGACATCTAACAGTGCAGAGTCAATTAACGCTTTGTCTAAAGACTATCGTAAATTGCCAGTAACCCAACTTATTGAATTTTTCCGTCAATCTGTTCAAAAATGGTTCTATGATCGTCGGCTGGAGGGAATTAAGGAAAGACATGAGCTTACCCAGTGGGCTCAAAAAAAATTGTAAAGAAAATTTATGGGTCTAGAACTTGGACTGTTGCTGGTGTCGGGTTGACCACTTTTGATGTTGAAGACACGAAAAAGGGTGGTTTTGTAGATTTTTCCGATCGAACATGCAGTTGCCGTGTTTGGCAAGTTTCTGGACTACCTTGTGGGCACGTGATTGCCGTATCCAAATTCTTATGTGAAACTGACTGCAGTCATTATGCTTTCCGATGTTATTCCAATGAAGTTTATAAAAAAACTTACGAGGAAGCGATTAATCCTCTTCCTCATAAGTCTGAATGGGAGATACCAGAAGGTCTTATAAATGTTCGGCCCCCGCATATTACAAAACGTCAGTCTGGCCGTCCGCGAGCAAACAACCGAATCTTGTCTCGGGGGGAAGAACCCACTCCTCTATATTGTGGTAGGTGTAAGTCAAACGGCCATCATCGTGACGTTTGTTCAGCCCCAGTGCCATCGCGACAACGTTCGCGTAAAGGCAAGGAAACCGTTGCTCATGAAGAACCAGAAAATCATCCGTCAGATAATTATTTTCCGTCTTATAATTTGGGAGATTTTTAGTTTTAGTGTAGTATTTTGGTATTTTTTTTATGTACAACATTATGTTGAAATCCTTGTACTCGAAAAAGCTATTTATATTTTAACTTGAATTACTTTTACATGCATAGACACAAACATCAGTTATTTGTAGGTGTGAATCGGCCAGCGTAGAGTTCATCCGCCATGTACCGTCTGTATCTGACACAAGCATCCTGTAGATTTTCCTCTTCCCATGTCAATGCAACGTTTTGAACAAGTTTTTCCATTAACATACAAATAATTACACCTGAATTTCGACCTGTATGATCCCCGTTATCTGGCCACACATTATCCCCCGCACACTCCAAGGCATCAGTCTCGTTTATTCCAGAACGTTGCCAGTACGATATGCGACCCAAAAACCATAAGAACGGAGACTCAAATTCAAGTAGAATTTGATGTATTTTTTTATGTATGCAAAACGACTCTCCACAATGAATTACATTACAATTATTTGGGAAATAAACTTTAACTTTTAGTGACAACATGTTTATCTGTAAGATTAACCAGTGTTGATCCTTGTGTGAAACTGGCATGTAGACCTACAAAATGTCGATATTTAAATGGCTGGATCAAATTATTTTCGGATGAAATTAATAAAATAATAAAAAACTTTTACCGTATCCACATTCCAAAATGCAGGAAATTTTTCTCTAGACCCATCTGCGTAGCTGTAAGCATCATGATTCTGTTCAACTAGCATGTTGAAAAAATGAGGGGGCATAATAGTCCAACGATAATCATTTGACTGGCACGGCCGTGTCTGGCTTTGAGTTTCCCGTAAATACATTAGCTTGTTACACCATGCATTTATGTGCTGGAAATTAAAGGGCAAAAGTAATTTAAAAATATTAAAAAAAACATATATAGTTCGTATGTTTACGCTTTTAAATACCGTTTCTTGTATAAAACCATTGCCACAATAGCCTAGAAGTCCGCCCCACCAGTCTTTTCCTAACGGTGTAATGCCCATGTATGTGGAATAGCAAGTTGGTGTATCACCATCGTAGTAAAACTCAAGAGCATTTGGAGACCAATTGTCATATCGATCATCTTGAATGATCCAAAGTGTATTCTGTACTGGATGAGGAATGGTTGAGCAAGACCTCCTCTTCGACATTATTAGTTCCTCAGTATGTTGGAAAGAGGAAGCATAAAGATGTGTATATATAGCCACCTCCATCTGACCAAGATATCCAAAAATCTATGTTTTTTAAATTTTTTTTCTAACAATTACTTTAAAAAAAAATGCACACTTTATATTTCGAAACAATTTATATATATTTTTTAAAATATTATGTAAGGTACATATAAATGTATAGGTTATATTAAAAGTCACCGAACTTATTTGTAAAGTTTTCAAGACAATAATTACAACTTATACTTTTATCATTTTTCTTAATGCACACTTTATATTTCGAAACAATTTATATATATTTTTTAAAATATTATGTAAGGTACATATAAATGTATAGGTTATATTAAAAGTCACCGAACTTATTTGTAAAGTTTTCAAGACAATAATTACAACTTATACTTTTATCATTTTTCTTTTATTTTTAAAGTTTTCAAGACAATAGTTACAAACTTATACTTTTATCAGTTTTCTTTTATTTTTAAAGTTTTCAAGACCATAATTACAACTTATACTTTTATTAGTTTTCTTTGATTTTTAAACCTCCTAATATTTTTAAAAAGGCTGTCACATCGTATATTAAAGCACACATTTTAATAAAAACCAAACAATTACACAAAACGGTCTTATAAAGCCTAAAAATATTACAATATTAAATCCTAACAATATTACACAACCTACTTATTAAAACCTAAATATATTACACAATCTACTTATTAAATCCTAAAAATATAAAAGTACATAGCATTAAAAAAAAATTACTACAAAGTAAGATAAATATTAAAGTGGGGAACCAACTTAAAATCCATTTTCTCTTCGTGCCTATACTCGACCCTCGTGATATATACCCGATCATCGTGGCTCAAGCCATCCGCCGGGACACGGTTGAAGTAACGTTTAAACCGATCCAACTTCGGTTTAAGATCACGCCATTTGTGTTGACACGCGTTTAAGTTGTGTCGTGCGTTGCCGACGTGCTGTTGATATTGTTGAAACGCTTGCCCCCAATACGCGGTTTGTCCGCGTTGTAAATTCCGTTGAGTGTCAACGATAGCAGTTACTAATGCTATTTCTTCTTCTTCTGTCCATTGAACCATGTTGGCTAAATATACTTCTTATCCTTAATGAAATACTACAACAATTTTTTTGTAGAATGGTTGCTATTTATAGCCAACCTTCGCTACCCCCCCACCGCTACCCACCCACCACCACCGCTACCCCCCCCCCCTACCACCCACCCACCCACCCCAACCACCTTCGCTACCCAACACCTTTTTTCTGTTTAATACTTTTATAATTTTAAATATTTAAAGTTTTTATTGTTTTTAAAAGTGGATAAAGTTATTAATTGTTTTTAAATATTACAATTTAATAGGTTAGTTAAATGAATGGGGTATTGGCTGCTGCTTCGACTTGAGTTGGTAACTCAAGAATTAGTTATATATGCATGTGAAGACTTATGTGTTGGTGAAAAGTACAGAAATGTCATTCACCCACGGTTGACAAAGATCGCCGTTTATTTAGGAGCTTTGTTGGTGCATTTGCGGTATTGGAAAAAGACAGGCAAACCGGAAAAATGCATGACTTTCGAGCTTAATGAAGAATACATGGTGTCTAACAGGTCACTCTCAGGAAATGAGGGAGTCTATCTGTGTATGCTTATGGAGCATCTAGTAACAGACAAACCAATTAATCGATCCGGTGAAACAATTCAAAATTTTTTAGCATACAGACGTTTCATGGCCGATAAACTGTATTTCTGGCGATGTTTACCACGTCCAAATGTTGTTTAGTGATATTTATTTCAAGTGTTTAATTATTTATATGGAATTATGATGACTTCATTTATACTTTCATAAAATAACATAAAATGCCTTATATAAACCCCCCAACATCCACACACACACCTTTACACCTTCAAATTAAACATAACTCACTATGAACACCAACATGGGTGTAGGTAACCAAGATACTAACGAACCAGTGGTATCCGCACCCCGTCGGCGATCCACTCGACGTCGGCCGAACCCTCCACCTTCGAACCAGATTCTTCCCGCACCTGGGAGATTAACACGACGTCGTCTGAACCAAGAAACTACAAACCCACCACCTTCAATTACCTCAGCTGCAAACCAACCGCTAAAAAACGAAACCATTGTTTATGAATATTACCAGCAAGAACATCCAGACGATTTAACAGTTCAAGATTTGAACTTGGCATACGATTTAGCAATGAGCACACTTCAAATTGCATCGCCAAACACTAATCAACCTAACCAGATGTTGGAGCAAGGAAGACCGGAAGGCTATGAAACGGACCCGGGAGAGGAATACGCAGAATGGTGGGGGGAGGAGGACACTCGATGCCCAACACCAGAGAGCCCACGTCCACTACTAGAAAATTGTCCAATTTGTGACAACCAAATTTGTAGCAAATTTGTAGCAAATTGGCCTTACCCACAAATTTCCTACAAAAAAATTCGTAGGATATAAACTTGTGGGTAACCGGATTAGCTATAAAAATACGACAAAATCTGCTACAAAATTCCTACAAAATCTCTGGTCGCAAAATTTGCTACAAAATACTGACAAAACTCTCTTCTTACAAAATTCCGACAATTTTTCCACGTTTTTGCCTTTTTTTATATTATTTTATGATATTTTATATTTAAAATTAATAACATTATTAAAAAAAATATTCATAATTTTTTATTTTCCCGACAAAATTCCTACAAATTATAAAACGTTTTTGCGACAAAATTCCTACAAATTATAAATAAGACAAGTGACAAAATACCTACAAATTATAAAACTTTTCTGCGACAAAATTCCTACAAATTATAAAACGTGCTTGCGACAAAATTCCTACAAATTATAAAACTTTTCTGCGACAAGTTTCCTACAAATTGATAAATTTTCTCTAAACAATTTGCTACAAATTTCCTACAAAGTTTTCAAAACAGTTTGCGACAAATTTCCTACAACAAAAAAAAATGTAGCTACAAATTTCCTACAAACAGTTAAAAACATTCTTGCAACAAAATTCCTACAAATTATAAAACTCTTCTGCGACAAAATTCCTACAAACTATAAAACTCTTCTGCGACAAAATTCCTACAAACTATAAAACTCTTCTGCGGCAGATTTGCGACAAAATAACAAATCTGAATTTTAAAAAACTAAAAAATGCAGCAAAATATAAAATATTCCAAAAAATGCAGCAAAAATGCAGCAAGCAAAATTGTAAACCATTCCAAAACATTCGCAACAAGCAAGATTCTAAAACATTCCAAAAGTTCCAAAACACACAAAAAAATCCTAATTAAGAGCAAGTTTTTTGATTCAAAACTAATCCAACATTCCAATACTTAACAAAACGAGAGCTTTGTTTACTTCTTTCCGATGTTTTTCACCATTTCTTCCATATTTTTTCACCATGCGTCTTGGTCGGCCCGCTCTTTTTCACGCTCTTGTTGAAATAGTTCGAAACGGGCTTCTATGTTTTGTCGAGCCTCAAGCTCTCTTTCTAGTTCCGCCTGAACTTTTTGAAGCTGAAAATTATAAAACCGTAATCATCACATATAAACCCGAACAGGTCGATCAACACTACAAAAATCTAACTAACAACGTAAAAATCCCGTATAACAAAATACAAACAAACATACATATTAAATTCATTTGATGGAACTTGAATACCAACTAAAACATTTGCCCCCATTCCTCCCTGAAAAATGACAGTAAGCAGGCATTAGAAATTTAAAATCACCAAAATCCAAAGGGTAAAATAGGAATTTTATGAAAATCGTATCATGCAACTCAAACCTGTGCACGGTAGTGAAACAAACTGATGTTCCAACATGGACTAAGAGCGTGCAAGAACTTCATCAAAGCCCCTGGCCTCTCGGGGAATACAAACCGACAAAGAAGCTCGTTTTCTGCATTAGTTCTGCCTCCCATCTGATTATTGACACCGGTTTTTGGTAAGTTCTTAACGCATGCAACATGCTAAATCGCTTTTATTCCAAGAACGCGATTATTAAATGTTTTACAGAATAATACAAAATAGAGAAGAATGTTACCAGATGGCGTAAATGATCTTTAACCATGTCATTGTTTTAAATTCAATGGTTTTTAGTTTATGCGACTCCATTCTCTCCACCATTTCTTGGAGTTCAAACTTGGTATGAAGACCGACACTACAAAACAGAGAACAAACATCAGTTTTAAATAAAATATGTCAAAAAAATATATTTTAACTTTCTCAAAACAAATGTCCAGCGCAAGCTGCGTTTTACACGGTGCCCATCGGCTAGCAGGGTATTGGTAGGGCCCAATGAGTTTTGGGTAACAGTTTCTCAGGGTTATAAAAATAATAAGAGTAAAATGCCATTTTCATCCCTTTCTCAGGGTTAATAAGAGTAAAATGTCATTATCGTCCTTGAGGTTTAGCCAGTTTTACGACTTTTGTCTAAATGTTTGTTTTTCTGCATTTGGATCCAAAAGGTTTGAATTCTTGCCATTTTCATCTGGCCCGTTAACTCCATCCATTTTTCTCTGTTAAGTCAAGTCGGGGGTATTTCCGTCTTTTTTGTTACTTAAAGGGCAATTCAGTTTTTTTCCGAGGTATTTGGTCTTTTTACATAAAATGAAAAAGACCAAAATGCCCTTTAAGTTAACAAAAAAGACAGAAATACCCCTGACTTAACACGGAAAAATGGATGGAGTTGAAGAGCCGGATGAAAATGGCAAGATTTCAAACCATTTGGATCCAGATGCGAAAAACAAACCGTTGCACGAAAGTCGCTAAAGTAACCAAACGTCAGGATGAAAATGGCATTTTACTCATAATAATACTAAAAGGCTCTTACCTGTACAGAACAAGAGCTTGTTTCTTTTCATGTTCATATCTGTACTTAAACTCGGTAATATCCATCTTCCCAACCTGCCAACACATGTCAAAATTCATTTGGTATTTAGAAAGTTAACATTTGACGAGTTTGAACTTTTTTTATTAAAAGCTTTTAAGGAAAAAAACTTACCAGTTCAGCAAACTGTTTAAAACTTCCAGGTTCTTCAGGCAGGAAAGTTGCGAGTACAGCCTCCCGTTGTCTACCAACATTTGCAAGTTCGGTAACCAATCTTAATCTATCGAAATTCATGTTGGCCCCACTAGTTATAGCTACAATAATTTGCATCAAATCGAGCACCATATCACTCATTTTGACTCGCTACCCAACCCGCTAATGTTTACATCCATAAATAAGGGTTATGTGTTATACCTTCGGATCCCCGACCTGAACCTCGTCACATTTCTTTAACCTCAAACAGAACATGTAGGTAAAGACGGCTGACCAGAACTTCGCATGTGATTTTCCTCCTCGCGCGTTGCGCGAGTGAATTCGGTGTTAAATATACTAACGCATATCCGCGTTCTTTAACCGCAAACCCAACAACCCCACTTGATTTCGCTTATTACTTTTTCTTCACAACCCATGAGTTGGTATGTAAAGGTTACAAAATACATTCAGCGTACACTTATTATCACATGTAGGTTCCTATAGAGCTGGTAAATGGTAAATTTTCTTACATTCCTAAGCAAATATCAATATTACCAATTTGATGCATAACTCAACATTTATCATCACCGGTTTAAGATGTCATCCTAACGACCACAACGGAAAAATTACTAAGCATAATACTATTTAGACTACAATAGACTGCATTTAATTTACCAAGTGGATCTGCAAAACTTAAAAATGGGTCAACTAAATTCAATTTTAAAGCAGATCAATCGAATTCCTTGAAACGCCAAACAACTAATACATGTCACCCACTTAAAAAAAAACATAAAGAATCACAGATTAAAAGCAGAAAACATAACACGATGTACACAAGATTAGAATGCATATCAGCATACCAATTCGACCAACAAAAGGGAAAAGTGGGTCAATCAAATTCAGATTTCAAATGGCCTAATTCTTTCAGGTTTCAAACAGCCTAATTCTTTCAGCATACGACGACTATATATATGTCAACCCAGCCACACTTTGGCTCAACTAAGAAGTTAACCTTAAAACGGAAGAAACAGAGCGCGAACCGAACCAGTGGTACAATAGGAAATAAATATCAACTAAAATCAAAACAGTATTGCAGGTAGCAAATTATTTTTACAATGCAATTATCATAGACAAATTAGTATTAAAGAAATTGAAACAGAAACAGGTTGACTATGGTATTGTTGCATAAAGTAGAAACGAATAAATGAATATTTTTAATCTAAATAAATCAAAACAAATATATGATAAACCCATCAGTAAAAGAAATAAACATGTCTGCCAACAATCGTTCTAGGCGACTACACTCCATCCACAATCACCATTTTAGTGTTTGTCACCAGCATTTCCGACCCCTATCACCAACGTATAGGGTGGTGCTTTTATGAGAATCAAAGATGGCAGTGATTTGGACGACATGCATTGATGGATCTATATTATGGTTAAGGTATTTCGGCGATTTCATACCAGTGTTCAAGTGGGCATATCTGATTCGATTTCCGCTGGTGGTAAAGCTGAAAATAATCATATTCCATGCTTTCCGGTAGCAACACGATTTGCCTCTCTCTTTTCTCTGTTGTATGTACCTACTTTACACGCGTAAAGACACCAAAATTCAAGAGAAAAGTGGACGCCCAACTACATGATCCCACGCACCACCTAGTTACTATTCACAACATTTATGATTTAATAGAAACAAAAGCATGAATTTGTGCTACCTTATCTGTCAAATGCAACGATGTTAAGAGCCTCATTAACATATATATACATCTGTTATTATTATCAACAGATTATGCGCCACATATGTTTAAATATACTTTCCATGTTATTATTATCAACAGAACCATACATAATGATACATCTTAAAGTTATCACCAACATGAAACTGACCAACATAATAAACCTGGTCTGCAAAAGTGCATCAGCAAAATTGGCAAAAAAAATTAACATCGAACAAAACTTCGGTAATAATAACATTTCAATCCAAAATAAATCAACTACTATCATTGAATTGGGCGGCATGCTAGGCCAAAGCGAGCTCGGGTCAAAACGGATTAAACATCCGTAATAAAAACACTTCGGTTCAAAACGGATCGATAAGAAAAAAAAGGGTTGTTTTGATTCGGGGAAGAATTCCGTGATAAAAACACTTCAATCCAGAATAACTTAACTATTTTAATTGGATTGGGCGGCATGCTGGGTCAAAGCGAGCCCAGGTCAAAACGGATCAAAGCATCCGTAATAAAAACACTTGGGGATACTTTTATTATCTTCTTGACTTTTTAGTTGGATAAGCTTGTGTCAACCGGTACTGGTATCGAAATTACCGGTACGGTTATCGGTACATAAAGGTAAAAACCGACACCAGCCTGGCCAATGAATAGTGTTTTAAATATTATAATAATATATATATTTGATTAAAAGTAGAACTGATCAAATTTGTACAAATATACAGCCTCCTGTCTCAATTAATTCAAATATATTAATTATTAGAGTTTTGGTTTTGAAACTAACGTTAGTGGGAGAATGAGATGCATTATTCCTATTTAGAGCTTGCAGATTAACAATTAAGTGCAAACTAAACAACCTAATCTTTACTTTAACAAACCAATTTTGAATAGCATAGATAACTGTTAACATGTGATATTTAACTTATAACTTATTCTAACACAGAATTCATCTTTCAACCCAGTATCCAATCAATCAAGGGCGCGTAATATTGTATTCAAAGTCTGGTGGATTCTGTAATCTAAGAGAAAAAAACTAATAGTGGAACTGGAATGAATAGTTTTATAATATTAGGACCATTTGGAAATAATGTAAAGATTTATTTTTGAATGTTAAACCACACAATGCAGAAATGGTGAAGATGATTAGCAACACTGGACGACACCGATCAATAACAATTTGCAGGGTAGTGGAAACGGAAACCTCTACTTGGCGCCCTTGCCCGCGACGCCGGTTGGACCGTTCAACGGTAGCACTATTTCCCAATCCCTATCCTATTCTAAATTTGTAGCATAGTATTTTCCTTCAGATGAAAATTGTTTTCAGTCAACATCTCATGCATTTGGAAGGGCGTCAACATTCGACAAAGCAAGCATCTGATGGACTCATGCATTTGGAAGGGCGTCAACATTCGACAAAGTAATTGCGGATGCTTAGCCTTTCTTTAGTTTATATAATCAGGAACAAAAGGTTAAAAGCTTAACAATAAATATTTAATGAGTTGTGTTGCTAATATCTGACTAACAATCTTATGATTGTAATAGCAACTTTAAATCACCATAATCGACATAGTAAACACCTATATAAGGTGGAGATTTATGAGGTCTAAGATCAACACTTGGCACAAGTTATGGTAAATGGAAAGCTCTTAAGGTTTATAAACATCAAGATTAGAAAATTTGACTTACATACTTGGTTTCGGGCGGAAAAACGGCACTGCTTCCGGCTTAGAGTTTCCAATATTTTTGCAGCAGTAACCTAATTGCATCCCTGTATGCTATCGATGGCACCAAAGCCTTCTCTCAAGCCTCAACATCCAGCAAAACCCAACTAATCCCACCACCACCACTGGCTGCGCCAACGCATTGTCAGCCGCTTCAACTGTAATGTATAAATAAGTCAAAAAATAAAGTTCTCTAGTATAGTTTCCATACCGTTGGTAACATAATGAAAAATCAACGAAATGTTAGTTTCTAACCTCGAATTTAATATCAAAATCAGAATCAAAGTTAAAAAACAGTTGGGTTAAGATCTCATTACCAGCTCAGTTTCTCCAGTTTCTCCATCTGCATGTCTCTTAGCCTCCTTGAAGGATCTAAACTTCCGATTCGTTTTGGGTTCATAATAAAACTACGCAAGTGCATCATAGATAGTTACAATAACTAAGATAAACTTTATCATCTTCTGGCTACCACTTTTAACAAAACATAAGCAATTACAGACACCTGCAGCAATAAATGGCATTAGCATATGCAGACCTCATTCAAGAACAGGTGACATAAACCAAATAATAGACCACATTACCAGCTTAGTTTCTCCTTTAATATGTCGCCGAACCTCGTTGAGGGATCTAAATCTTTGATTGGTTTCGGGGTCAATATAATACTACACAATTGCATCATAGTATTTTAAAACAATCGCATTACTATAAAGTTATCATCTTTTGGCTACTAATATAATAAAACTTAAGCAATCTGAGATTTACCTTGTCGATGACTCCATTAGGGCGTACGTTTTGTTCAATTTTCCATTCTGTTGCTGCTGCCGGATTCATGGCAACATCATCGAGTTTCCGATAGATCGCCAAAATACAAAGCAGGGAGCTGCTGATATCACCAGAATTATGGCCGTAGTTGTAGCGGTTCTGAAAAGATGATGAAATCCGTATTAAACATTATAAACATCCAAAAAGATGATGAAATCGGTATTAATTTTTCAAAGTCAAAACGTTATGCATACTGTGGAAGTAATTAAGCAAAATATGAAATATACCTTAGAGATCTGGCAGATAATATAAATTTCTTTCTGCAGAAACACTTCTTCTATCTATACATTGTATAGTACTTGTGAACAGCTAGATTAAAAGAAAAGGTTAACAGTTAGAAATGTAATCCAGTCTTGAGCTCGTTCTATTGCATCAGTGCTATGAAACAGAGTGCTAAGAGATACGAACCTTGCTTTAGATCCATTCCTGTTCAAGATGTTGGATCTGAATCCACTGTTGATTCACAATTGCAGTCACCATTTTCTATTCACCTTCGCAAAATCCCAAACTCCCAATCTACAATATTAGAAATTGCAATTAAGCCAGTTGATTCAAAATGAACGATAATTAACACATTAGGGTTCTGGTGCTTGCTGTGAGCATAACCGGCGGCGTAGGTGGTGGTTACATAACACACCGCTGGTAGTGATGGTGGGAACAATTGGGGGGAAATGAGGAAAATGAGGATGCGGCTAAACCGGAAGATCGTAGGTGGGACGGAGGGACTCACCGTGGCGGCAGCGGAGGTGGTTGTGGTGGTGACAGCGGCAAGAGGTGGGGATTGGTCGGAGGGGTTGCAAGACCTTGGAAGCAAGAGTTGGGGAAATGGGGTGAAGATGAGGAGGGAAATGAAAATAAGGGTAGATGTTTGGCGCTGGTTGATGAGATATGAAAATTTTTGACCGGTCAACTCTACATAGGTTAATTAATTTAATTTCTTAAAACAATCCTAACAAAATGAAAATTGTATTTATAAAATTGGGTAAATTACTTTTTGAGTCCCTATTTTTTATGGTTTTAACTAGTTGGGTCCAAAAGCAAAAAGTTTAACGACCTGAGTTCCCATAAGCATTTTCTTTAACCATTTGAGTCCAAATTTCTAACACTGTAAGAATTATTCTGTTAATTTTTGTTAAATGACCAAATTACCCTTATCCCCTCCAAAACCCTAACAAAACACCCAACTGGCTCCCATCCCCTTCACAATACATATCCTTCATATCCCAAACCCTAACCCCACTCTCACATCCCCCCACAACTGCCTCCCATCCCCTGTCCCCTCCAAATCTGTAACAGAACACCCAATCTGCGTCTCCCTTCAATTTGAATAAAACACACACTCCTTTTTTCTCTGTCAATTCGAATACCATTTCATCCAAACCCTAATTTCAATCAATCGTACATTTGTGTCCGTGAGATCTACACCATTCATATTCACTATCTGTTATAAACTAATTGGAGCAGAAAAGAAACAATGTCTGCTAATCGAACAACCGGTAACAGTTACAGTGGTAGCCTAGTTGATCCGAGCAATCTGCATCTAAAAAAGGAGTTAACTCAATCGTCATCCAGATCCACCACCGCCGCTGCCGGTGATGGTTCGTCTTCAGTTACCACTGTTCACGGGCCTAAACAAATCCCTTTTTGTTGTTTGATCCATAATAATGCGTTGACTACAAGATGTCAGATTCAGTTGGAGAGATTTTGAAGGGATTAAGGTGTTACTTTGACAGGGCCTTGCCTGTTATACTTTTATACGATAAAGAGCGTGTACAATATCGCGAATAAGTTAAAAATGATGTTTCTCCGTCAAGCGTATACGGTGCTCAACATCTGCTACACTTATTTGGTAAGATTCTTTTTTAACCAGTCCTCATTATGGTAAGAGTTAACTGTCATTCTTCTGCTTATAAAATGTGGGTCCCAATGCTTCATACAACTCACATCCAGCAGGAAACTTGAAAGAAAATTTGATTCAATCCGACAACAACCGACGGTGACTGGTGGTGTTGATCGATCTTTCGTTACCTACCTCCTTACATCCAACACCCTTCCCTATCGCCTGCTGTGTATCCTAAACCACTAATTTCATATTTAATTGCTACTAAACCCTAATAAATCAAAAAATTTCCTTTTTCAAGTATAACTGCAAAGGGAACCCTTCTAAAACCCACCACCGCCGAAATCCACAACTTCACAAAACTAGATCGGAACTCAGAGATATTGTCGGAGATGATGAGACACATGGATAGTGGTGGTTGTCGAAGACAAAGAAATATAGATATGGTGGTGGTATCGTATCGTATCGCATCGTATCATATCGTATATTATCGTATCGTATAGTATAGTATGGTATCGTATCGTGTAATATGGTATCGTATCGTGTCGTCTCATATGGTATGGTATCGTATGGTATCGTATCGTATCTTATCGTGTGGTATGATATCGTATTTTATCGTATGGTATGGTATGGTATGGTATGGTATGGATGGTGTTGTATGGTATGGTATGGTATCGTATTTTTCGTATGGTATGGTGTCGTATCTTATCATATGGAATGGTATGGTATGGTATGGTATGGTATGGTATGGTATGGTATGGTATGGTATGGTATGGTATGGTATGGTATCGTATCGTATCTTATCGTATGGTATGGTATGGTATCTTATGGTATGGTATGGTATGGTATCTTATGGTATGGTATGGTATGGTATGGATGGTGTTGTATGGTATGGTATGGTATGGTATGGTATGGTATGGTATGGTAATATGGTATGGTATGGCATCGTATCGTATCATATCTTATGGTATGGTATGGTATCGTATCATATCTTATCGTATGGTATGGTATCGTATCGTATCGTAAGTGAGTAAATGACCTTTTTATTTTGCAGAAATTCAGACATTACAAATATAAGAACTTTTGTTTTTGTAAGAAAATTGTAAAAAACGAGGTCAATTTGCTACAAATTTTCGACAAATTTAGCATTTTATTTTTAATTTTTTTTATTTAACTAAGTTAAGAAATAACAAATACTTTGACCCTTTTTGTCGAAAAACTGTAGCAAATAAGGTCAATTTCCTACAAATTATCGACAAATGTAAAATTTTATTTTCAAAACTATATGTTTTTTATAATCAATATGGTTTTGTAGGAAATCTGTAGCTACTGGTGTGTTAGTTTGCTACAAATTGCCGACAAAATATGGTTTTGTAGGAAATCTGTAGCTACTGGTGTGTTAGTTTGCTACAAATTGCCGACAAAATATGGTTTTATAGGAAATCTGTAGCTACTGGTGTGTTAGTTTGCTACAAATTGCCGACAAATTTAACATTTTATTTCTAAAATTGATAAATTAACAAATAAAATAACATTTTTGTAGGAAATCCGTAGCAACTTGCTACAAATTTGCTACAACTTAAGTTTTAATTTTTTAATTTTTTTATTTTGCAGAAATTCAGACATTAAAAATATAATAACTTTTGTTTTTGTAAGAAAATTGTAGAAAACGAGGTCAATTTGCTACAAATTTTCGACAAAATTTAGCTTTTTATTTTTAATTTTTTTTATTTAACTAAGTTAAGAAATAACAAATAATTTGACCCTTTTTTGTCAAAAAATTGTAGCAAATAAGGTCAATTTCCTACAAATTATCGACAAATGGAAAATTTTATTTTCAAAACTATATGTTTTTTATAATCAATATGGTTTTGTAGGAAATCTGTAGCTACTGGTGTGTTAGTTTGCTACAAATTGCCGACAAAATATGGTTTTGTAGGAAATCTGTAGCTACTGGTGTGTTAGTTTGCTACAAATTGCCTACAAAATATGGTTTTGTAGGAAATCTGTAGCTACTGGTGTGTTAGTTTGCTACAAATTGCCGACAAATTTAACATTTTATTTCTAAAATTGATAAATTAACAAATAAAATAACATTTTTGTAGGAAATCCGTAGCAACTTGCTACAAATTTGCTACAACTTAAGTTTTAATTTTTTAATTTTTTTATTTTGCAGAAATTCAGACATTACAAATATAATAACTTTTGTTTTTGTAAGAAAATTGTAGAAAACGAGGTCAATTTGCTACAAATTTTCGACAAATTTAGCTTTTTATTTTTAATTTTTTTTATTTAACTAAGTTAAGAAATAACAAATAATTTGACCCTTTTTTGTCGAAAAATTGTAGCAAATAAGGTCAATTTCCTACAAATTATCGACAAATGGAAAATTTTATTTTCAAAACTATATGTTTTTTATAATCAATATGGTTTTGTAGGAAATCTGTAGCTACTGGTGTGTTAGTTTGCTACAAATTTCCGACAAAATATACTTTTGTAGGAAATCTGTAGCTAATGGTGTGTTAGTTTGCTACAAATTACCGACAAATTTAACATTTTATTTCTAAAATTGATAAATTAACAAATAAAATAACATTTTTGTAGGAAATCCGTAGCAACTTGCTACAAATTTGCTACAACTTAAGTTTTAATTTTTTAATTTATTTATTTTGCAAAAATTTAGACATTACAAATATAATAACTTTTTTTTTTGTAAGAAAATTGTAGAAAACGAGGTCAATTTCCTACAAATTTTCGACAAATTTAGCATTTTATTTTTAAATTTTTTTTATTTAACTAACTTAAGAAATAACAAATAATTTGACCCTTTTTTGTCGAAAAACTGTAGCAAATAAGATCAATTTGCTACAAATTTTCGACAGATTTAACACTTTATGTTATTTAATTATTTATTTTACTGAAATTCAGACTCGAAAAATAAAATAAATTACACTTGTCGCAAATTTGTAGCTAGTTGCTACAAATTTCCGACAAATTATGAAAATTTATTTTTTAAATTATTTATTTTGCTATAGTAACAAATAATTTAAATTTCTTATTTATTTTGTAGGAATTTTGTCACAAAGATAATATATTTTGCTACAAAATTGCTACAAATGCTTGTTGTGTGGCAATTTTGTAGGAAAATTGTGGATAAGTTTTGGGTTTTTTTTTGTTTTTCTTTTTTGTCAAAAAATTGTAGGAAAATTGTAAAAAAAATTGAGTTGTGGGAAATTTGTAGGAAACTTTTGTAGGAAAAAATTTAGTTTTCTAGTAGTGGTCGTACATGTTGGTATTCGCCAAGATCTGACGGTCGTGACAGTGATCGTTCGGTCTCGCCGCCCCCATTCTTCTTGGGTGATTGGCCTTAGGAATAATCTATTTTTATTTTTAGATTTTTAGTTTAATCGTACGTTTACATAAATGCTTGTCCGTTTATTTGCTATTGTATCTTAATAAATAAAGTCTTGTCTTATTTAGTCTTCAAAATACAAAATTTAAAATTTATCATATATAAAGTCTTCAAAATATAAAATTTAAAATGTATCTTGCAATGTACATAAAATATAAAATTTATCATAAAATATTTAAAATGTATCTTGAAATGTGGGAAAGGGGGCGAAGCGGCTCGGCTACACCTTGAAACGGCTCGGCTACCTTGTGTAGCGGCTTGGCTAGCTTGTGGGGCAGGGGCGCGAAGCGGCTCGGCTTGGGCCTGAAACGGCTCGGCTAGCTGGTGTAGCGGCATTAAGCCTCTTCAGGTTCAAGGGACACGTGTCAGTTTATTAGTGGCTGGTTGAAGGTGCATAAAAATGGGAGTTCACTTGGCTGGGGAAACGTGAAAGGGCATTTTTATGCCTGGTCAAATGGCTATTCTTGTAAACCACTTGGTCAACCGGCTAGATTGGTAATTTTCCCTAAATTATTTATATTTTACATCATAAAAACAATACATACAGCACAATATTGTTATTTATCTACAATTCTTATTAACATTTAGTTATTTACACCCTTTTTACCAATAATAACACTTAATTTAGTTGACTACATGTTTTTTTATATTGTGTCACTAAGAAAAAAAATAGGTACAGATAAATGTTTTGTTAGGGTGAGAGGGGCACTAAGAGGGGAGTCCCCTCTCTTACGCACACCCAATCAAGTTATGCCACGTCAACTTCCCTCTTAAACTCCCCTCACACCCCAATTTGATGGCGGCACTCCCCTATTAGGTGACTTGTTTTTTTATTCAAAAAAAAAAAGGGAAGTTTTCATTGGTTGAAAAAAAGGGTGGCCCACCTTCTCTCTCCTTCCTTCTTCGGTGTCTCCTCCCCGATTCCCCTCCCCGCACCCCCTCCTCGCACCGATGGCGCCGGTGTTCCAGAGCGGTGAATGGGTTCACCGATCCCCCTCCCCGCGAGTGCCCCGATCACCCTTACTCCTACACAAATGAGTTTCACATGTGGCTTTAATTCCGGACAAACTGTTGACGTTGACGGAACCTGACAAAACCCAATAAAAGAATTGAAAATGTAATTAAAATATCCAAAAAATCCAACGTTTCTAATTAAAGTTTATTATTTTAAAATTTCGAGAAAAACAGTTCGGATAATTTGAATATAAGAAATTATTTAAAAGGACTATCCAAATTCAAGAATTTCAGCTATCCAAATTTTCAGATAATTCGGGTTCGATTTCTATTTGGATTTTTTGTTTTGCACACACATAGATATGATTTTATAATCAGATATAAGACTGATATTAGCGATACTCGTCCTGTTCCTGTTGCTATTCCTATATGCTACCCCAACATTTCTATAGATTATATTCATCTCTTGTTTTTTGTATAAATGCTGGGTTCAATTTGCTACACGTTATGTAACATATGCTAAAACCAAGGCCTAAAGCCCAATTTGCCAAATAATATATTTTTAGTTTCTAGTATTTTTTTTTTAATTTTTTTAGGAAATTTGATATAAGTTAGTGGTAATTTTTTTAAAATTAATTAACATTATTGACTAATTACCAAGAGAAAATTCCCGTCGGTAATCCTATTGTACTGTGTTCAATCATTATATACCATGATAAAATGATTTTTTTTTCTTGTACAAAACAATATTGTAACATGTTTTCAGTAATTAAATAACAACAATTGGATTAAGAGTTAAATGTTTGGTTGGTCCCTGTGGTTTGCAAAAGTTTCATACTTGGTCCTGGTGGTTTACTAATTACACGTGTGGTCCGAAAAGTTGTCAAAAATGAACTCGGTTTGTCCCCTGATCTAACCTCTGTTAAATTTCTCAGTTAACTATGTGTGAAATTACTATATTACCCTGAACAATTAAAAGAAATAAAAAAAATTCTCAATTAACCTAGCCTCCTTTGTTCTACAATTAACGGATGCAAATGTGGGATTTGAATTTCTTGAATTTATAAATGGAAGTGGGGTACATGTGAAAAAGATGATGTTCCACAGCCAATGATCTCTGATTTCCCATTGAAATTATACAACTTTTAATTTTATTTTTTCTTTGTGACGAGAACTTCTAGGATGAAGCTGTACTCCTTGGATCCATTCGGTTGAAGATGACGATGATTCCATAAAGTGTTGGTGCGTGAGAGTCTGAGGAGTGATTTTGTTTCTTGTGTTGATTTTTATGAACATGATCGGTTGTGCTTTTTGAAGAATCGAGTTTGTTTTAGGTGATTAAGAGGTTAACAATGACACTTTTAGAGGGAGAAAGTGGTGTGTGAGAGAGAAGACTGGACTGAAAAAAAGGAGGAAGAAGAAAATGGTGGTGGAGGAGGTAGTTGCAGGTGGTGGGTTGTGAAGATGGAGGAGGTGGTGGTGTTAGAGTTTTGTTAGAGAGAGGGGATGAAGAAGATGAGAAGTGGGCCATATTCTTCATATATACATATACAGGGAGAAGATCATGCGAGAACCATCTCTTATTGCGAGAACCGCGAGAACCAATGTGAACACAACCAAAAATGCCTAAAAATAGCTAAAAATCACACAAATTTTTTTTTTTAATATTTTTTTATATAAAAATCGCTACTTTTCGAAGCAAAAAAAAAAAAAAAATTAAAAAAAAAGATTTTTTTTTAAAAAAAAAATTTGTTTTTTAAATTTTTTTTTCCACTAAGAGTACCGATTTGAGCATAAAAAATATTAAAAAAAAAATTTAGATTTTTTTTTATTTTTTTAGGTTTTTTGGGGGTTTAGTTTTTAGCATTTTAGCTTGGGGGGGGGTGGGGGCGGTTTAGGTTTTTTTTTTGGGGGGGGGGGGGGTGGGGGTTGGGTTTTTTTAGCTATTTTAGGTTGTGTTCACACTGGTTCTCGCGGTTCTCGCACTAAATGGAGTTCTCGCATGAGCCCCTCCCTATATATATATATATTTTCTTTAATTGTTCAAGGGTAATATAGTTATTTCACAAATAGTTAACGGAGAAATTTAACAGAGGTTATGTCAGGGGACAAACTGAGTTCATTTTTGACAACTTTTGAGACCACGTGTGTAATTAGTAAACCACTAGAACCAAATATGAAATTTTTGCAATCCACAGAGACCAACCAAGCATTTAACTCTTAATGGGCCAAACAAACACCTCATAGCATAGCCTCCTCCACAAACTCCCGAAACCAAAGTGGCCCCTAGCTCTTGACCCTCCTATAACTTTAATGCCCCCACTTGGATCACCCTCCTATATTTTCTTTTTTGTTAAATGACCAAATTACCCTTATCCCCTCCAAAACCCTAACAAAACACCCAACTGGCTCCCATCCCCTTCACAATACATATCCTTCATATCCCAAACCCTAACCCCACTCTCACATCCCCCCACAACTGCCTCCCATCCCCTGTCCCCTCCAAATCTGTAACAGAACACCCAATCTGCGTCTCCCTTCAATTTGAATAAAACACACACTCCTTTTTTCTCTGTCAATTCGAATACCATTTCATCCAAACCCTAATTTCAATCAATCGTACATTTGTGTCCGTGAGATCTACACCATTCATATTCACTATCTGTTATAAACTAATTGGAGCAGAAAAGAAACAATGTCTGCTAATCGAACAACCGGTAACAGTTACAGTGGTAGCCTAGTTGATCCGAGCAATCTGCATCTAAAAAAGGAGTTAACTCAATCGTCATCCAGATCCACCACCGCCGCTGCCGGTGATGGTTCGTCTTCAGTTACCACTGTTCACGGGCCTAAACAAATCCCTTTTTGTTGTTTGATCCATAATAATGCGTTGACTACAAGATGTCAGATTCAGTTGGAGAGATTTTGAAGGGATTAAGGTGTTACTTTGACAGGGCCTTGCCTGTTATACTTTTATACGATAAAGAGCGTGTACAATATCGCGAATAAGTTAAAAATGATGTTTCTCCGTCAAGCGTATACGGTGCTCAACATCTGCTACACTTATTTGGTAAGATTCTTTTTTAACCAGTCCTCATTATGGTAAGAGTTAACTGTCATTCTTCTGCTTATAAAATGTGGGTCCCAATGCTTCATACAACTCACATCCAGCAGGAAACTTGAAAGAAAATTTGATTCAATCCGACAACAACCGACGGTGACTGGTGGTGTTGATCGATCTTTCGTTACCTACCTCCTTACATCCAACACCCTTCCCTATCGCCTGCTGTGTATCCTAAACCACTAATTTCATATTTAATTGCTACTAAACCCTAATAAATCAAAAAATTTCCTTTTTCAAGTATAACTGCAAAGGGAACCCTTCTAAAACCCACCACCGCCGAAATCCACAACTTCACAAAACTAGATCGGAACTCAGAGATATTGTCGGAGATGATGAGACACATGGATAGTGGTGGTTGTCGAAGACAAAGAAATATAGATATGGTGGTGGTATCGTATCGTATCGCATCGTATCATATCGTATATTATCGTATCGTATAGTATAGTATGGTATCGTATCGTGTAATATGGTATCGTATCGTGTCGTCTCATATGGTATGGTATCGTATGGTATCGTATCGTATCTTATCGTGTGGTATGATATCGTATTTTATCGTATGGTATGGTATGGTATGGTATGGTATGGTATGGATGGTGTTGTATGGTATGGTATCGTATTTTTCGTATGGTATGGTGTCGTATCTTATCATATGGAATGGTATGGTATGGTATGGTATGGTATGGTATGGTATGGTATGGTATGGTATGGTATCGTATCGTATCTTATCGTATGGTATGGTATGGTATCTTATGGTATGGTATGGTATGGTATCTTATGGTATGGTATGGTATGGTATCGTATCGTATCTTATCGTATGGTATGGTATGGTATCTTATGGTATGGTATGGTATGGTATCTTATGGAATTTAGAATATTGTTTTATTACATAAAAAGTTACATTGTCTTGGAATTTGATCAACAAACAGTACAATTGCCGTTCATGTTTTTATAATTACTAAGGCCCGTGTCCATCCTATGTAAAGCAATCAACAGTCGTCACGAAATAAACTTGAAACATATGTGAAAGTAAATACGTCAGCATAAAAATGCATGTGAGTAACATAGGTTTTGTGAATTAGATTCATGGCTTTGGATCATATAAGAAAAGATTATATGTTTAGCTATTTTTAGGCATTTTTGGTTGTGTTCACATTGGTTCTCGCGGTTCTCACAATAAGAGGTGGTTCTCGCATGATCTTCTCCCTATATATATATATATATATACATATATACATATGTTGGTGCATACGTCTGTCGACTTGTATCAAGTGTTGTATTTGTATAGATAGATCAGGGCACGAAGTACGAGAAAACTGTCAAGAGGATAATTTCGCATGAAATAGTTTATTTCGCATGAAATGGTAATTAGGTAATTTCGCATGAACCTAATTTCGTGTGAACCTGTTGGTGCGAAATTAACCTGCCTATAAATAGTGGTCCTGTAATTTCGTTTGATTTATTCATGTATGTGTGATTCCGGAGCCGAAGTGCTGCCGAAGTGTCATTTCGCTGTAAAACTTTGTCAAATCAATCAGAAAGACATTTAAAGTGAATATCTAGCTGAATCGAACGCGATATGTCTGTTTCCGCCTTTCATATTGAGTAGAACGCCTCTGAATGACTCATTTCGGTCGGTAAAACGATCCTACATGTGGTATCAGAGCTCAGGTGGAGGAGTTCTACCGTATTCAGCCTGATTTCATCAAATTTTCTTACTTCTACACCTTCTTTTCTAAATTGAACAAGTTTTTACGGTTAAAATAGATTGAATTTCACACATTATATACGAAATTGTGTTTTAACAAAGCCTTGAGAAAATTGGACCTAAAATCGAGCTAAAACCTGATCAATTTGACAAAAGTTTGATCGAAATGATGACATCAGCATAATTTCGTTTGAAATAGCTTTTTAATTTTGCACGGAATTACATCTTGTGATTAATTTCGTTTGAAATTACTGCTAATTTCACACGGAATTAGTATTTCGTTTGAGTTATTTCATACGAAATTACTATTTCGTTCAAAAGAGATTAATTTCGTTTGAAATTGCTACTAATTTCGCACGAAATTATATTTCGTTTGGTGATTTCGTTTGAAAACCTTATTTCGTGTGAAAGTTACTGATTTTGTTTGAGCTGTTATTTCGTTTGAAAGCATGTTGCAGGTTATTTCGCTTGAGAGATTTCGTTTGAAAGAGTTAATTTCGTTTGAAAGTGACTGATTTGTGAAAAAAATTTCCGAAACATGGAAGAAGAGTTTTATAACGTATTTGCTACTGGTCCTAGTAATACTGTTACTGCTGTTCAAAACATGAATATGGAAAACGAAACAGGAACTTTGCAAAAACCCCCGAAGCTAATGGGTATTGAAGAATATCATAGTTGGAAAGAACGGTTTGAGAACTGGGTTCAAGCAAATCATCTGAGATCTTGGGAAAGTATTGAAACCAAGTATATTAGACCACAGACTGCTTTGAATGTTGATAAAATTATCTCAGAATTTTCAGATAAAGAGAAAGATAGTTATAAAGGAGAAAAAAATGATGATTAGTCTACTACAACAAGTTGTCAAAGAGGATATTTTTGTTTTGCTTCAGCATGATGGTAGTGCATATTCGATTTGGGAAGCACTTAAAAAGAAGTTTGAAGGAAGTGCTGAAATGATCAAGTGTAAAAAATCTTTGTTGAAGAAGGAGTTTGAGTTGTTTACGAGTGTGCCAGGGAGACTACTAAGACTCTCATTGAGAGATATTGTCATCTTGTGCGTTCAATGTCTCAGTTGAAAATTACTAAAGCTCCAGATGAATGGGTTGAGAAGTTTCACACCCCGATATTTCCACGTATTACTAGTGGGCCCGGTGGGGAGTATCGTGACGTAGTTGAGATCATCATAGTCAAACAACACAATATATAAATGCACAGCTGAAGCAAAAGATAAATATATTACAATCCGAATATAAAGTAATATCAAAGTATTACAACGGAAAGTAAAGGATCCACGGGCGGATCTTAAAACATAAACATTGTTCAACAGACTTTAGACGCCTAGAACTTGCAAGATTCCTTATTAACGCCCCGAGCTTCCAGTCAATTACGTTCAGTACCTGTCACTTAACCTTTTTGGAAAATACGTCAGTTTACACTGGTAAAAACAATTAACTGACTCATTTTGGAAAAGAGTTTGAAAATTGATTTGAATGCACGAGGCACAAAATATCTTTTATAACTTGGGACAATTTTATTAATAAAAATCTTGTATCCGATTTACATGTTTGTCCAACATTTAGGGCCGGTGATTATACAATACAAGCCGGTCAAGATTAATCGACACACCATAAATATAACTCACAAGAAGACACCCTTACGAGTGAGTATATCTTTTACATACGCAACAGGAGGTGTTATGCCTACACCTTGTGCTTAAGTTATGGCCATTCACTTTTTAAATGAGCCAAGGATATCCAGGACACGGTCATTAACCCCTAATGTTATTTGTTATCAATCAATACAGATTAAAACGGGATTATGCAATTTAATCATCTCCGATTAAAAGGTTTCTACACCCGACCAAGCGGTATTTTTTTATAATACCGTATCCCAAGCCCGTATAAGGGAAAATAAGTTAAAAGTATTTACCTGAGCTAGCAATGCAATTTATACTCAGCCGTATATTCTAATCAGCAAGCACAAGTACTTCTACTAGGGCTCTTAATCTGGAACGAAGGTTTTATTAACCTATTAGATTCCTAACGGGTCTTATTTAAGTCGTAACTTAGACCAGTTAGTTTTAAAGAGATACGGTTCAAAACGCATGATTAAGCGAATACCGGAATAGAATGTGATTTAGACCAGAAAAGTTTGGAGACTTGTATAATAAGGGTAAACTAAACACATTCTGGATTTTGAGATAAAAACGATAACGTTTTACCCGTTTCGGCTAATTTATGCAAACTAGTTACATAAACCGAACCGAACGCGAATAACGCATAACGGGTAACCGGATGAGTCATGAACAGGTTTCCTAAGTTAATATGCTTTAATTATGTTGTGATATCAGTAAGATACCTTCCATTATGCCCAAAACGAGTTTAATCTCAATTTAAGCCCAGCAGGGGTATTTTGGTCATTTTAAAGATTATAAAAGAGATTAAATATAATTCTGAGACTCGGGTCTGAAATAATCAGTAAAACAACTTAATTTAATAGGTTATATCAGTTGGTGATAAGTCTTATATGACAAAATGGTTTTAAACCCATACTAGGTGTTTAATACGCGTAAAAAGCCATTTTAAGCGATTTCCGGGTTATACAGGAATCTGAGTTTTCTGATCAGGTTATAAAGTTCAAAATACTTTATTTATTATATAAAATCAGTAGCAATTGGATTGATGTCAAAATATTATGTAAAACTAATTTTACCAGTAAAAAAGGTATATTCGGTATTTACCGAATTAAGGTGATAACCTTAGGTTATGATCAGTTTAAAAATAATTAAAAATCTTTAAAAATCTCAAAATATTATATTACATCAGTGGGTAAAAGGTTTGGTGTCAAAAACTGGGTTTAGATAGGCTTTATGCTAATGACGCCGTTTAATTACTAAAAGGCGTTCTAATTACGTCATTGAGCATAACTCCTAATCTAGACCTCAAAATGATGTGACAAATTTAGGGACATGTTTATAAATCAGTAATAAAGATTATTTTCCTTTCATATTTCCAAAATTCTTGTTTTATGGACAAAAGGGCATTATGGTCAACATTAAGCAATTAACGGAAACGTGTAAACGAATCGGACAATCAATGATCCAACCACAGAGGGTTATACTATCATGTAACCTAGTCCTAAGGAAGCTCTAAGGCATTTCCAAACCCATCTAAATCGGGTCAGAACTGAAGTCAAAGCAAAAGTCAAAGTTTTGCGACTTTCGGTTCTGAACCGGGTCTAAACAGAAAATTGTCGGATCAACAAGCTTAGACCAGTTCCTATACTTATTACCAAGTTATATGAGTGATAAAATAGGTTTCATGCCTCCTACATTGCTAATTATGCGTTAATTCGAAAATTAGGATCCTGTTGACTTTTTATAATAAACTTTGACCCGACAATTGATCTAGTTAGAGTGGGAATCAGATGGTGCCCTTTTAAGGGTTTATTGCCCACATAAATACCAACTTATAACTACCTTTGTAACGCCCCAAAAATCTGAATGTTAATGTTTGTTGTATGTTATAATGTGACACGTCAGGAAATAAATAACTAGGTTATTTAACCTAGTTAAGGGTATGGTTGAAAGTCTTAAATGATTAAGGTAGTGTCAGTTATGTTTTAAAAGTAAACCCGAGGGGCTAAAATGGAACAAGTGAAAGTTAAGTTATAAGATAACTAAACACACACATCGTGTGTGTTCGAGAAAGATCAGGAGGCTCCCATGGAGCCTCAAACCCTAAATCGCCTTTAAGCTCAAATTGGAAGGCAAGATGAAGTTGAAATCCATAACCGAGCATGAATTAATGATCACCAACACGAGGGGATCATAAGGTATGTCTTAAATCTAAGATTGGTGATCATGGGTGAAGTGGGTTATGTTCTAATCCGTAAGTTAACATGAAATTGATTATGTACGAGGGTTAGAATCCTCGTGTAGAACGTGGGTTATGAATGGTTTGCGTTAATTTGATGTTTAGAGGTGACACCCGTTAGTTAGGGTGAAGATTATGACAAGTAATCACCTCCTATGTTCAAGTCTTGTTGAATGATTGATGTATTATGTGGGTATGATGAATTATTGTCAAATGAAAGTATAGGAATATGATGATGTTATGTTTAATGTTCATTTGGAATGATACATGATGATTAGTAATATGTTTTGATGGGTTATGTATGAGTTTAGAAGATTTGAGTATGAAATAGTTGTACGTTATGCTTAAAAGGTAGTACCCGCATCAAGTGTATGATGAAATGTATATGGTGTCATCCGTATAAGCGAATATGATGTTACGAGTATATAATGATAAGTCGATAGTTAAGTATGGTTAATAGTTGACTTTTGAAAGTCAACTAAGTATAAGAAACATGACTTGACTCGTTGTCGTAAATGTATGTTGATGGAAAGTCGTATGGTACATATTATAGCAATCCGTGTTAAATGTAATGACATGAGGAGTTGCATGAGTTTAACGTATACGGATATGATGATATGAAGTCGATTATATGTTTTAATGCTTGTTAGTAATGACTAAGGAAAGTTAAGTGTGAGTTATGCGAATGATATGATGGTTACATGTACAAATGAGTATGCTAATAGGGGCGTGGTTTCGATGAAATGAAAGTATAGGAAACACGTCAAGACGGACTCACGCCTGAAAGGATAACGGGTCAAGAAAAGGCGAGGAATCGGATACGAGCACGGACGCATAAGGTAAGTGATTTCTGTAATCACTTCGTAGTACAAGTAAGTAATAAAGTGTTGTAATGAATTAAACATGATGTTTGAGGTCAAATATGTGTTTAAGGTCTCTCGTCGTAAATGATGGGTTAAGAATGACCAAAATGCCCTTGATGGGTATTTTGGGGTAAACGATCTTAAAAGTAGATTAGAAACAAGTCATTCGATTAGTGTTATGTTTTGGACAAGTATGAAAGTGGGGATGATGGTTTGGTTAGTCATAGACCAAACTAATGAGTGAATACCCTTAACGGGTCGAAATGAGCATATGAATGATAATGTGATAAAAGGATGCAAGACATCCAAGAGTTTAGTAATTTATGATAGACGTCATTGATATCATTATGTGTATAAGGGGTTATGGCAAAACGAACAAGTTACGTTGATGAATGCATGAATGGGTCAAGGTTGGGAAAAAGGGGAATAAGCCGAAGAGATAAAAGTCTGAAAATTTGTTAATCCGGATGTCGGATCTTAACTCCGAAAGATGGATAATTAAATTACGGACGTGTAGGAAAAAGAATCGGGTAAAACGGACCAATAACGAAGAAGTTATGACCGTTTCCGTGAAACGCGGACGTGCTGAAATCTGCAGCACAGCAGCAACAAACATTCTGTTTGTTTGATGGCGTCGCGCTACGCGACGGCCCGTCGCGCTACGCGACGGCCCGTCGCGCTACGCGACGGGGTGGCTGGTTGTCGAAAGTTGTTTGTTGGCTCCGTTTTGTATCGGGAACTCGTTTAAACGCGTTTTAAGTCGCGTATAACTAGTTTAACTCATGTTTTATGACCATTAGGGTAAGCGTATGTGTGAATGTATAAAGGTGGGATGACATGATCGTGCGTGACGATATAGGTATGTTGGTTCCCCTTGGGATCCCATACCCCAGGCAAGAATCCCACCTTAGGTTCCTGAACCTTAAAGTGGGATCCCATACCCCAGGCAAGAATCCCACCCTAGGTTCCTGAACCTTAAAGTGGGATCCCGTACCCCAAGTAAGAATTATTAATTTAATTCTCATTGGCAATCGCCCTTATGTGGATAAGCAAGTATGTATGTATGTATGTATGAGTATATACGGGGATGTAATGATGTAGGAGATGAAAGTATGTATAAGTAGTCAAGGGAGTATGTACGAAGGTATGCACGTATGTAAGTTGTGAGAAGGTATGGAATAAGTATGTATGCATGTATGTAATTATGTATGTATGTTGGTATGCAAGTATGTATGTAGGTTTGTATGTAAGTATGTATGTAGGTATGCATGTATGTATGTAGGCATGTAAGGATGTATGTATGTATGTATGAATGGATGTGTTTAGGTATGCACGAACGTATGTATGTAGGTACACAGGGATGTATGTTGCTATGTGTGACCGTAATAGGTTGTATGAAAGTACGTACGCATGTATTCAATGAAATTGAGCACTAACGATAATAACATCGTGCCTGGTGATGAAGTGTAACGCAGGAATGTCAAAGATGTCTCACTACGGATCTTATGATCAGAAGGAAATACGGGATGTAAAGAGTTAATGAAACGAAAAGTAAACGTGAACAAGTCTTGTATGCTTATGATACGTACTAATGTATGAATTTTATGTGGTGAGCGCAGGTAGTACCAGTCATGAGGATAACCAAGGTTTGGAGATCGAGGATCGAGTCACAAGACAGATTGTACGGGAATGCTTAAATATGTAATTTAGTGTTGATAAGGCATGTTCTTATATTCTAAAAATGAATTATTAGAATGTCAAGATGTATGTCATGAAAGAAATTTTCAAACTCGATCTTCCGCTGCGTTGTGTTAAGGTTAAATGAATTAGGGTCTTACAACCTTCAATTTGACTAAACATCAGACCATTAATGATTAATCGATAAGTCAAACCTTAATTAGGACGGTTTGACTTTTAAGCTAATAACTAAGCAAAACTCGATTAAGGAAGGTCAAGGGTGCTTACCAAGGTCTAATGCACGACCTGGGATGCTTAGAGAAGGGCCTTGAGCTCCAGAAATGATCAGATGTTGAGTTGAGAATGAATGATCAAAATGGCAAACAAAGGGCCTTATATAGTGAGTTTGATCCATCAAGATTATGACAAACAAGCCTATGAGGTGTTCCCTGATGTTAAACATGTGTCCCCAAGGCCTAAGAATCAGTTTAGGCAACCCCTGGTGGTGTTAAAGGGCAAGATAAGTCGTTACATGGGCTGAACAGCCATTTAAACGAGTTTCTGCATCTGGGCATGGCTTACGGACCGTAAGGGTCCAGCCTTACGGTCCGTAAGGACCTAGTCAGCAATTTGAAACTTTCACTTGATGACAGATTTAGCTCCTGCACTTCCAAATGCCATTTCCGACACATCCAAGGCCCGTTAAACCATTTTTAAGGCTCTAAAATGATACCTAAGTATGGGGAACATGAAACATGCTCAAAAATATGCCGGATGTCGGTTCGTTTGGTCGTACGGTCACGTTGTTCGGTTAATTACGACGAAACACGGACGGACGCGAAAAACGAACCAAACGACGCGACGAATGGAATTTTAGCAAGCCAATAACTAAAATAAAATATTTTAGTGCTTACATAAATTTTTGGGTGTCCGGGGATATTCAGAATGTAAGATATGCGCGTAAACGCAAACTTGTGCGCTTTTTGACACTTTTAGTACCTGCATGACTTAAAAGTTTATTTTTGCGCACAAAACACCTCTAAGCCTATATCTAAGCTACGAAAAGGATAATTAGGGTATGTATAACTCATGGTCATATTCCGGAAGGTCCGATAACATACGAATCGACATACTTTTGCAGTTTGACGCTTTAGGTCCCTCTATCGCGCAAACTTGCACATCTCATCATTTAATAACATTGAAGCCTTATCTAAACCATATTAGGCATTCTTGAAAGTATTATTAAACATGATAATGCTTCGGGCTCGATAAAAGGTCATTCAGAGGTATATTTAAACATATTGACACTTTTAGTCCCTTATACTTGCAAAGTTGCGCGTAACTTCACTTTTGGGCATAAAAACCTTGGGTGGCCAATGATTGGCAAATCCCGAGAGTATAGTCAAATATCATGAGGCTCTCAGTTTGTTAAAAGGTCACTCAGAGGTAAGAATTAACATGTTGACGCTTTTAACCCTTTATTGCGCAAACTTTCAATTAATTACACAAACGGCTACACTTGATTAACAAATGGCTCATTTGTGAATATAAAATCGTAAAAGGTTATTTAGAAACTTATCTTAGGTATGATAATACTTCCAGTTCTTTCATAATTAATGTTTTTTGATTTTTCGAAAAATTAGTCCCTTATATTCAAGGTTTGACTTTACTAGGGTTTATTACACGTGTCTATACTTCATTGAACGTAATTTTTACGAGGTGTTACAAGAAGTTAGCTGACGCATTACCACAGAAAGAATGGGGTACATATCTCATGATTTTGAAAAATTCTAGAGAGTTTAGTAGATTGTCTATTGGACAGTTTATTGAAAAACTTGAGGGACAAGATCTCGAACAGCAAAAGATTGCCAGAATGAATAGTTCAAGCAATCAACAAGACATCAAATTGTACTATAAAGGAAATGTTCAAACTGTTGAAGCAAGTCCAAAGATCCAAACTGCTTTCAGTGCAGAAAATACATCAGGATCAATCAACCAAAGTTCAGTCAAGTCCAGGGGATTTTCTTCATATCCGACTGTAAATTCAAGTGTTCAAAGTTCAAGAAATGGTGACGATCATGTGCTACACTGCAACATTGTGTTGCATCTTCAGAATGGTCAGAATTTCTCTGAAGAAGTTGCAAAGGGTCACATGGCATTGGTTGTTACCGTTTTGGAATCTTATGAGAGTTTGGTTGCAGGGAGGATCGGTAATCCTATGCTGACTAAAGAGGATTACGATCAGATCGATGGTGAAGAAATGTAATTGATGGATATTAAATGGTGTTTGGCTAGTGTGCTGAGGAGAGCTGAGAAATTTAAGCAGATCACTGGAAGAGATGACTTTCGTGATGCTAATGTTTCTACTTTGGGTTTTGATAAATCTAAAGTTACTTGTTTTCGATGCAGGGAAAAAGGACATTTCAAGAGGGAATGTACCAATCGAGAAGCAGGTGGAGCTCAGAATCCGTTCGGCAACAATGATTACTATTGGAAGTCAATTTATCACCAAGTTGCTCAACAGCCGCATCAACAACAAACGCAAACTGCTCATGCTAGACAAATTGAAGATGGGAAGAAGAATGCCTATCTAGTGAATCAAGATGATGAAAAAATGGCAGAAGGCTTTAGCTGGGATAAGTATGTGACAGAGAATATGGAGTTTAAAGCTTTCATTGCACAAATTGTTCAAAAGACATAATTGATGAAAGAATGGATAGCAGTGTTAGCTGATGAAGAGAAAAGTCAAGATGAAGAATCTGTTTCTTCATAAAATAGTTCAACAGAAAGTAGTGATGATGATGAAGAAATTGAACAGATAAACATTAGAAAAACGCATTTATCTTCTGACAGTTTTGAATTTTATTTTGCAGATAAATTGAAGAAATTAAAAGAGAGAAGAGTTGCATGAGAAAAGAAAGAAGTTAAATTTGTTGAAAAAATTGTTGAAGTAGAGAAGATTGTGGAAGTTGAAAATATTGTGGAAGTTGAAAATATTGTAGAGATTGAAAAGATTGTTGAAATCACAAAACCTTGTCTTACATGTTTGGAACCCTGCAAACAATGTGAAGAAAAAGACGAGAGGTTTTGTGAACTAGATAAGTTGAAAGAAAAGTTATTGCTTGATGTTAAGTATGTGAAAGAATCGTACGATGTGTTAAACAGAACCGTGAATAGTTTGCAGAAAACAAACTCAGAAAGAGAAGATGCTTTGACCATGATGAATGCAACAATGATGTCTAAGCAGAAAGAAATCAATTACTTCATTGAAGAATGTGCTAACTTGAAGCAGGGGTTGGAAACTGAAAAGGCTGAAAATGAAAGAATTAGACGATTACTACAAAGTTATTCGAGTTCTGATTACTTAATTGACAGAATTTATCCAACTGTTGCAGGTTTTGAAGTGTTTCAGGACAAGAAGCCTGAGAAGAAGGATACTGGTAAGAAACATAGTGTCAGTTATAAAAAGTGTCTGCCTCCGATTTGGGAAGGGTATTCGCCTAGAAAACCAAATGACGAACAAGTAAAAAAGGCAGTCAATATAAAGTAAGAGTCCGAGATAACCGATGAGTTACCAGACAATATTGACATTACATTCATAGCGTCCGACACAGATCATGAGTCTGAATTAATAAAGAAAGTGGTCGATCAGGTGTTGGATAAGGATGAGGAGTCAGAGTTAATGTCCGAGTCCGGAAGTTTGAGTTCGTCTGTCAAGAGTTCAAAGTCACCGGGAAAACGGGTGTATAGTAAAGATTTTTTGTTATCAAAATCTAATTTGAATGACGAAACATTTGAAATTGCATATACGTTAAAAGATTCTGACAAATTATATCTTGATAAAGAATTTCCAATAAGAGGTGTTAAATAAAAAATGATAAAAAGAATTTTCAAACTAACAGAAATTAATATTTCTGAAATAAAAGATGTGAATCTTTCTGAAAAATCAAAATCTTACACCTCAAGAGTTCAACAACGTTTAAACAAGAAAAAGGGTTACAGTTCTGGTTCAGGTTTTCAAAAGAAACCAAATCATAATGGTAATTACAAAAAGAAAGGGCTTGGTTTTATTCCACAAGAAAATCATAAAAATGAGAAAATTTATAAAACAAATACAAAATTTGTTTTAGGTATTTCAGCTGAGGACGAAAAGAAGAGTTCTTTCTGGAAGCAATCAAACAAAGAGTTCTTTGCTGAAAAATATAAGATTGTAAAGAATGAATCTCATCAGAGAAAAGAGACAAGAACCTGTTACAGGTGTCAAGAAGTTGGTCACATCGCCTGGAACTGTCCAAAGGCAACCAACACAAAACAGGGAGTCTCAGATAAACTCAAAGAAAAAGTTGTTGATAAAACTGAACCACCAACATAAAAATTTAAAGTGTTTAAAAATTCAACATATGAAGTTGGTGAGTGTTCGAAAAGATTTTACAAGAGAAGAGTTAATCTTGACAACCAAATGTGGGTTGTTAAGAATTCTGAATTGAAATCTGGTGATGAATCTGATTCCACAAAATCAGAGGAGCCAAAAGTTAAGGTAAGTGATAAGAAATCAGTTCCTCCAATGGATGATGAGAACTTTCCACCATTGAGGACTGAAAATTTTAAACAAAAGGTTGGTAAAGTTGAAGTCTCGAATCAATTCTATTCTGAAAAGAAAGAATTTGATGTTGAGAAAGCATTTAATGAAAATGTTAAAAAGATTTTTGGTAAAATGGTGGAGGGGAAGGTTAAAGGGGTTAAAGATTTTTATAAATCTATGAAGGCAACTTACACCCCAAGTGAAGATGATGTGATTACACCCAAAGCTGGTCAGGCTTGGGTGTCTGTGTTCTTTACTTAAAATCCTGACTTGCCGGAGCTTCCAGGTTGGTAAGTGTGGAGCAGGTATCGGCATCTTTCTTGAATTCTGTATTTTTGGGATAATCTACAAATGGTAAATCAGGGACATTAAGTTGTACTTGATTTTCTACAAGTGGTGTTTTTGTTTGAATCTTAAAATTGTTATATTTTCAAAAAGATGAAGTTGAAAGAACAGTGTGATGAGATCTCCTAACCTATAAATGGTTTGTATAAATCAACAAAACTTATTTTCCAGAAAAACCATTTTGATTAAAACAAACTTAAGTGTTTTGAAATCTTAATGGGAAAATAGTTTGTTGTAAGAGGGAGTTCTGATTGTCTATGCCAAGTGGATGGCGAATTGAGGCGATTTGATATCAGTTTGTCATTTTCTTGTACAGTTTGTTTTCAAATTTCCTTTAAATGCTTTTGAATTTTAGGGGGAGTAAGAAATTTTTGGAAAATCCAAAAACATTTGAAAATTTGAAAAAGTCAAAAACATGATAAAATCAAAAATGAGTTTTGTTGAGAAAAGAGGAAATGATAGTACATCAGTGGACTATCACAGCATGCTAAAGAATTGGAAAGTCTATATGTGCTAAACGGTCTCACTGATGATGTGCCAGTAGATTTTTGCACATTTAGTAGATTGTGTTGAGATATAAACTTAAATTTCAAACTTATTTATCTCGTGGGGAACATCTCTCGGATATATGGGTAACCCCCGAAATCTTGTTTGAAAGGTCCCTCTTTCTGAAATACTAGGTCTTTATGCTTAGTGATATTTGGGGTAGTATCCCGGGACTTCTGATTTTGCGGAAGCAATGGCCTAGTCCCCGTATAATACTTTACGCTTGCTTGAAATATAGCACCACCCTCAGCATAAAAAATGATGAAACATTGCAAAATGCTAATCATGTGCTGTTGAAGAAAAGATTCTCTAAAGGGAACACACCTAAAAATCGAAGCCGTCATCTCTCTGATTTTGCAGAAGCAATAGCCTGAGCTCTCACGGCCCTCGCATTTAACCCTTTACAGATATCATCTAGGTATACTCACCTGTAAGACTAAATATTGGGATCTGGATATGGGAGTATATTCTGAGGTCGGACACTCGAATAAGTTCAAGTGCTTAAAACATTAATCTCGTATCTCGAAACAGTTGAACTTTGTGTGAAAATTTAAGTGGATCAGTATACTGACAATCTAAGTGAATCGTTTAGAACTTAAAATGTTTAAAGCTTAACGGTGTTGGTGATTTGTCTTAGAAACTGATATGATCCTCTTACACAAACTCACAAAAATAGTGTCTGTAAATTTTTCTTTACTGCATTTCGTTTTAAATCCAAAATTCAAAAAGATTTTCAGTGTGTTTTAGCATAAATTTTGAAAAATACAAAAAGATTTTTGACAGCTGATGTTGGAAAGCTGATTTTCAAAATTTCAAGTGCTAGACATGAAGACTTCTGGGTTGGGAGAATAAATTTGAAAAGAAAATTATTTTTACAAGTGGTTCATCAGAATTTAACATTGTAAAATTATTCTTTGATTGATGTTGTGATTACAAGTGGTTTGCAGAAAATAAATTTGTCGAATTTTAAATTTGTAAAATTTATTGTGAGGTAGAGATTGTGCAGGTATGCCAGGTTTCGATCCTGAGAAGGATGAGAGCCAGGTCACGATCTTGAATCTGTGGAAGCTAGACTACGATCCCGGTACAACTTAAGGGGGAGTCTGTTAGAAAGAGAGAGTCAGTAGATGAATAGAGTCAGCTCCAGAATATGAAGATCAACATCCGAGGAGAGGTTATCTGTTGGTGCTGATGAAAAGAGAAGAGAGAAGACTGAGGAAGTTTTGAATTGTCAGATACTTCAGGAAGACTAAAAGACTGAAGACGTTGAAGACTCGATACTGAAGACTCGTCAACATCCGAGGGGGAGTCTGTTGGTGCATACGTCTGTCGACTTCGTCTTGTATCAAGTCTTGTATTTGTATAGATAGATCAGGGCACGAAGTACAAGAAAACTGTCAAGAGGATAATTTCGCATGAAATGGTAATTAGGTAATTTCGCACGAAATTACTTTGTAATTTCGTGTGGAATTCTAATTTCGCATGAACCTAATTTCGTGTGAACCTGTTGGTGCGAAATTAACCTGCCTATAAATAGTGGTCCTGTAATTTCGTTTGATTTATTCATGTATGTGTGATTCCGGAGCCGAAGTGCTGCCGAAGTGTCATTTCGCTGTAAACTTTGTCAAATCAATCAG
Source organism: Helianthus tuberosus (assembly GCA_030545235.1). Classification (NCBI taxonomy): domain Eukaryota; kingdom Viridiplantae; phylum Streptophyta; class Magnoliopsida; order Asterales; family Asteraceae; genus Helianthus; species Helianthus tuberosus. The sequence continues at coordinate 33,733,624 of CM060389.1, read as the reverse complement.
AAAGACATTTAAAGTGAATATCTAGCTGAATCGAACTCGATATGTCTGTTTCCGCCTTTCATATTGAGTAGAACGCCTCTGAATGACTCATTTCGGTCGGTAAAACGATCCTACAACATAAATATATATGTCGGCCGGTTAGCGTACAATTGGGCTTAACGTACACTGCGTACGTGAGGCATTATCGACATGCGATTTTGGTATTATTGAACGTCATGCGATTTGGTCATCTTTTATAACATGCGATAATGATTTTTTTACATACATGCGATTTATATATTTACACATGCGAAAATGGTAAGTTTTTTTGAACATGCGAGGTTTGATTCCCCACATGTGATTTCATGTAATGAACGTGCGATTTCTAATCGCATACGTAATGTACGTTAAGGCCAATTGTACGACATACTTTTTCTATATATATATATATATATATATTTATAGAAAGTGTAATGTACATTACGGCTTAACATACGACTGTACGCGACCAAAATTACGCACGTTCATTTGAAATCCCGCATGTTGAAAAATAAAAACGCATGGGCCAAAAAAAAAATTACGCATGTTGTTTTTTACTAAATAATTCTTATGTAGCCTATGGGGTGATCCAAAACATCATGATCAAGAAACTCGTTACTGGTTTCTTAATTTTCCGACGACGGCGGCGTACGGCGACGGCGGGAGCGGTACCAGACGGTGTAGAATTTGTTTCTGTGTGTGTCGAGGATGTAACTGCCGGTGTAGGGCGGCGATGCCGGTGTCAGGGAAGATGAATCGTTGAAATCACAGCGATGGTGGCGACGGCGATGTAACTGCCGGTGCGATGGTGGTGGCGGGGGAAAACGAATCGTTGAAATCACAGCGATAGTGGTGGCAGCGTTGGTGGTAAAAAAGCAAGCCGCATGTTATGAACAAAACCCCGCATGTTGTATTGAGTCTCGTACGTTAGCGTACATTAACAAAAATTGTATGTTAACCGCCCTCTCTCTCTCTCTATATATATATATATATATATATATATATATATATATATATATATATAGGGTGAGAGTTGGCTACAAAGCCTATTTTTTTCTACAAAGTATAAAAACTCATAAAACACCATAATGTCAACCATAAAACACACTCAAACCCACAAATAACAAAGTGAAGATTACTAAAACGCCATATTTGTGGGTTTTGTGCTGTGTTCTAGATGGTAAGGTTTTGATTATTGAATGACTAACATTAGTGTGTTTTATATTGATTATCATGTTGTGTTTTATATTCATAGTTCTACGATGGTGGGTTTGAAGTCTTTATAGACTGTTAGGGTTTCGATATTGTGTTTTAGTGATATTCACTCTGTTATTTGTATGTTTTGAGTGTGTTTTATGGTTGAAATTGTAGTGTTTTATGACTTTGTACACTTTGTAGGAAAAATGGACTTTGTAGCCGAACCCCACCCTATATGTGTGTGTGTGTGTGTGTGTGTGTATATATATATATATATATATTGCGAACCAAGTGAACAAATCCTAGCCATTGATTTACACACGTGCATGGCTAGGATTTCATTATTAAATTGTAAATTACACTAGTGTATTTCATAATCAAATGCTGACCATTGATTTACACATGTGTGTGGCCTAGATTAGTTCGTTCAGTTCGCAAATACACTACTGTTCATTCTTGAACCTAATCCTATATATATATATATATACATATATAATATGGTGGGGTTCGGCTACAAAGTCCAAATTTCCTAAAAAAATATAAAAAGATATAAAACACTATAATTTCAGCCATAAAACACACCTAAAGCCCTCAAATAATAGAATGAAGACTACTAAAACACCATATTCAAACTATAATAGTCCATAAAAACTTCAAACACACAATCGTAGAACCATGAATATAAAACACAACATGCTAATTAACATAAAAACAATAATGTTTGTTATTCGATAATCAGAGCCTTATCATCCAAAACACAAAACACAACCTACGTCTATGATGCTTTAGTAATCTTCATGTTGTTATTTGTGGGTTTTGGGTATGTTTTACAGTTGACATTTTGGTGGTTTATGACTTTTACACTTTTTAAAAAATTTAGATTTTGTAGCTAACTCCGTGCCTATATATATATATATATATATCAGAATATGAATATATCTTATAATAAAAAGCAATAATGAAAAAGAAAAAAAATATTAGTTGGTAATAGTTTTCTCGATTTTCATGTTTCTAATCACTTTCTTATATACCTAACTTTGTAATTAAAAGCAATAACGAAAAAGAAAAAGGAATTATTAGAATGTAATAGTTTTATCGATTTTCATGTCTTTAATGTCTTTCTCATATGCCTAACCTTATATATATGTACTACAATTTTTTAATACATCTGTACTACATATTTCATGCAATCATACTACCTACTTTTAAAAAAATATCTTTTTAATTACTAACAGGGACAGAGCTTTATTGGGGCCGGGGGTATATTTGTCTCCACCGATTTTTAGCTTGTAGTGTTACTTTTACAAAAAATTTCCGATTTTTTTTGTAGTGTAATCATGGTTGTAAAACAAGGTATTCAAGGCCAAGTACTTCCCGAGTAATCGCTAGAAAATAGGCTGTTGAGGCGATTTTCTTCAACTCTGTCTAATTACACAGAATCGATCACACGTGGTTAACCTCGGGCATAATCAGGTCTAGTAGGTCAACTCGAGCCGAGTTTGACTTAAAGAAAATAAAACATAATGTCTATGCCTATTATATATTAAAGAAGGAATATCATTTTCATGTAGCGACTTTTGCAACCATGAGTGTAATATATTGGACTTTTAACATTTAAAAAAAACTACTATGGCACTTTTTTAAATGTTCGAAGATATGTATATTACATCCCCTATTTTTTAGAAAAAAATTGTTACATATAGTTTTTGCAAATGTTTCTTATGTTTTTGCAACTCAAGTGAGTTTCCTCCATATATATATATATATATATATATATATACACGGTAAAAGTTGGCTACAAAGTCTACTTTTCCTACAAAGTGTAGGAAGTGTTCTCATTATGACATGTGGCATCTAGGAATTTTATACTAAAGGGCATATAGGTAATTGAATAATTAACATATTTATGAAAGCTTTATCTTTTAAACAAAAAGGGAGATTTTTAAGAAAACAATATATCTTTTAAGAATTCAAAATCGTAAGTTATTAATTATATAAAGAACGCATACTGAATCATATTCCATTTGATTTTTTTTTTTTTTTGCATCATTCAATCATGAACAAATTTTTCACATTGTATTTTAGCAGTTATTAGCTTATTCACGTTGTGTTTTATCAGTTACATGTTTATTCTCATTTGGGTTTTATCATTAAAAGGTTTAATGAGGGACATGTACTTGTAGTTATTGTTGTGTTTTTTTAGTTATTTCGGTTCATCAACATGTGTTATACTAGTCATTGATGTGTATTTTTTTGACGTTGCGTTTTAACCACATGTACTGATGTTTTATTTCTTCGCATAGTGTTTTAATTGTATGTACCATTGTTTGTTTCTTCACATACTATTTTATCATTTAAGATTTGGTAAATATTGTGTTATACATATTTTGCAATGATCAAATGGTGTTTTATCAGATTTAGACACACCATTCAAACTATAAAATACACAATTCTTTTAAATAGATCATCCAAACTTTAAAAGACATATGCTCACTCAAACGCTCTCTTAAAAAATACAACTCATCACTATAAAACACATCATTCCTTAAAGAACACAATCCAAACTATAAAACACGCTATTATATAAAATACACCACGCTTTTTATATAAAACACACACTTGGTAAAATAAATCAACTAGTTGAAATGTAATTTTTTTTATATATATGTACCAATAGGTACTCATATGAAAGATAAAAAACGCTTGTTATTATGGTGTAACTTTAAAAAAAAAAAAACAAATTACATATAAAAAAGTTATTGACGTTTAAAAAAAACGGGGGGACGTTGCATGTGACTTGCATGTGAGTTCCTAAATTTAAGGCACTCTAAATTTACTTTTATACCCTTATTATAAGAAATCAATTAATTTAATTAAAACAAGTATTAAAATTTTACCACTCATTTAATCTCATCTATCGATTACCTTAATTTAATGGCTATGATCACTTGTTACACTTTTTAGAAAAAAACACACTTTATAGAGGAACTCCACCCTATATATATATATATATAGGATTAGGTTCAAAAGTGAACACTAGTGTAGCTTGCGAACTGAGTGAACTAATCCTGGCCATACACGTGTGTAGATCAATGGCCAGGATTTGATGTTGGAATATACTAGTATATTTTATGATTTGATGATGAGATCCTGGCCATACATGTGTGTAGATCAATGGCCATGATTTGCTCACTCAGTTCGCAAATACATTAGTGTTCACTCTAGAACCTCACCATATATATATATATATATATGTGTGTGTGTGTGTGTGTGAGTGTGTATACGAATTGGGTAAAATGAAAACCATGCTTAGTTGAGAGAATCAAAGGAACTAATCTTATCCTTTGATCAAGATGAGGTGTATGGCGAAAAATTGATTTAGGTTATGACATGTGAGGACCATGCATTTTTAATAAAAAACAATTACAAGTACATAAAAGGGGCAAATATGATATTTTTACTCACTATAATTTTTGTAAGAATTCTTTGTCTGGGTGTCCCAACAAATTAATGAAACCCACAAAATTGTTTTAGGCATAAACCACTATCATTCAAATATACAAATTTACATACACTATAAAAAAACTATACATGTGAATATATTTTTTAATGCAAATTTGCATTTCCTACAACAAAAAAGTCTCTAAATTTCAACTCGCTAACAAAATAAATACACCCAAATCGCCTTCATTTCTTGTTCGTTATCCTCATCTTTTGAACATAAAGCCCCAACACCTGTGAAAATCAAAGAAAAAAACAGAGTGTTTACACGCGGTGTCAAGTGTCAAACATTTTTTTATCATGTTATTCGAATGCTGCCGATTACTTAATTCTATTACACCGACTAGGCTCGAGCTCGGTTCGTTATTTGCGTGTGAGTTTACATTCGACATATCCAAAAAAACAAGCGATTAGATTCGTCCACTAGCAAAAAACCAAAAACCTTTCATTGACGTGAAAAAAAAAGAATCAAATATAATATTCAACTAGGTTAGAACCCCGTGTAATATTACACGGGTTGAATAATATTCTTTTAATCACATAAATTATATCTTTTTATCTTTTATTCTTTTGTTTTTTATATTCATTTATCTTGATTTAAGTATTAATCCATTAAAATTAAATAATTGTTTATGGAAATTATATATTATGAGAGAGACGAAGAAAATCCTTTTAGTAATGGTGGATAAATATAATTATGAAAATTCTGATAATAAAAAGACTCACGTTATATTAGATTATTATTTAAGATATGAGTGGTGGAGGCGGTTGAGATGTTAAAATATCAGCATCATGAGTTAACCGTGAGTAGAGTACATATGGGGGAGAAAATGTCAACTATTGGGATGTTGGAGGTTTTTTTTTTTGTTTTTAATGGATTAACACTTAAATCAAGATAAATGAATATAAAAAACAAAAGAATAAAAGATAAAAAGATATAATTTATGTGATTAAAAGGATATATAGGAGTCATTCTTTATCTCTAATTTTTTGTTTATCCATTTATTTAAGCGGGAAAAAACAATTGAGAGCACTCTAGAAAGCGCCATGTGTCCTTCAAATGGTTTACTTTATTATATGTATAGATATGGTAATGTTTTGAGTTTTGACAATTGGTTAGACCCGACTGGTTATTTAATTCATAAAAGCATACTTTATTTAAAAGTTTTATTTGTTCGTATATTTTTTCATTCCATTTTAACTACAAAACTACCGGAGACAAGTTTTCATCTCCCGATTTAGGGGTTACGTTTTAAAGAACTTGTTAAATCAGCATCAAAGAATCCCTATTCGTCGTCCTGGAGCAGCACCTTCAACGATATCTGGTCTTCAAAACATGAAAAAAGAGAACAACTACAACCTCCGTCAAAGAACTGGTCTTTGAAAACATAAAAATAGACTACAACCTGAAACCCTAGCCCCTGCCAGACCTCCTTTAAGCCTGAAACCGTGTTGCCGTCGGATCTCTAGCCATCAACCACCATGCACGAAACTCTAGCTACCAACCACCGGGAATGGAACCCTACCGGCCGTCAGAACTCCTTAAAACTTGAAACCTCAAAAAAGAGACCCCCCCCCCAAAGCGTCATGACCCCAGATCTAAAAATAAGCTAGAAAAACCCTAAAACGAAAAAAAAGTGGAACGTCAGAACCCCGTGGACTACCTAAGTACCCACCGGAAAAATCCTAAAACGGAGCCGATTGTCTCCGGTCATCAAAAAGTACTGCAACCACCGCTATGGCGTTTCTCTCTACTTTGTGGATTTCAAAGGGGTAGTGTGTGTTTTGTGTGTGGGTTTAATTTTAAATGAAGGAGAGAGAGGGGTTTGTGTGTGAGAGAAGTGTGTGGGAGATGGGTATGACATATGTAAAGACAAGGGGTGGTGGGGGATTGTGTATTTACAAAAATGACCTTATGGTAAAAAGAGTGTATACAATGATGTGTTAATTAGCTATTGGATTAGTGTAGTTCCTTTGGTTGTCACAACTTGAATTGGTTCTTTCTTGAACTGGATCCTCTCTCTCTATATATATATAAAGGCCGGTTAACGTACAATACCTCTTATCCTACATTATGTACGCGATGCCCACAACCATACGATCTTCACTTGATTAAACGCGGGCGAAACTAATTTATATGATTAGATTAATCATATTAATATATTCAAATCATTCCGAAAAGGTTAAAATCGTCATTGCGATATCATAAATCCCTGTAACTGACAAAAGATAGTTCAAAATCAAACCAAAAGTCAAATTCAAAAACCTGAAATTCTTCTTCCCCAACCTCCCTTCGTTCCTTTTGGTACGATTTAACCATAGGATAATAAGAACCACTGATTTCGGAGTTGTAAGGGACAAACGGAACAAGACTAACAACGATCGACCAGCAATCGAAGAAAAAGAATCCAGGTTATTGATTATTGTAATATGCGAATTCTGTGTTTTGAAAACAGAGTTTTTGTAACATGCGAAATACATTTGAAATAGTAGGTTAAGTCTTGGTTATGATTTTTATAATATGTGAAATAGATGAAAACATGGTTTGAAAACATGCGAAAAACATTTGAACTACTAGGTTATGTTTGGATTATTGTCATATGCGAATTCTAATTGTACATTCCATATAGGTGTGGTTTATTATAACATGCAAAATAGATGAAAACATGGTTTGAAAACATGCGAAATAAATGTGAAGCTATTGTGTGTGGTTTATTATAACATGCAAAACAAATGTGAAAAAAATAGTCTGGTTTTTATATTGTGCGAAGTCTTTTTTTGAGTCACATGCGATTTTGTCGAAATTGATGCTGATGATGAATTTCATATACCTATATCCACATTGATGAAAGTGCACAACAAAAAATTGTGAATTGAACATTATAATTATTAAATATTAAAAACCTCTGTATAAAGAAAAAACGAATTAATATCGATGTGACTGTAATGTGACTTGTAATGATCACTTTTAACATAAATACCATAACTTACCACCCTGTCTAAATAATAAATTTACTATTTTAATATATAATACTCAGGGATAACAACCTTCCAGATTAAGACACCAAAACAACACACACAAAAAATAGCTGATAAATACAAAAAAAATATCTTCTGATTCTGAGGAATTGAAGAACATTGCAATCAAAGAACTATTGTCAACTCGCACGTTGACATAAATGAGCATTGATGTCAGCTCTTCTCACCTGATTCTTGATGTGTCGGGAAAGGTTCTTGCCGGAATAAAGAAAAATCAAGACACGTGGGAAAGACTCCTTGAACCCGTCGAGCTTCAGAGACACCGCATTGGAGCACATTAAGGAACAGTCTCGAGCTGATGACTTGGTCTTCTCTTTTCTGAAGGATTCTCTATCTACAGTGAAAGAAAAGATGGAGTTCAGCTCGAGAGAATGTGACAAGATCTTTGCTTCAAGAAACTAGGTTTTCTTCATCTTTTTGTTGTGTTAAACAATACTATTATGCTTATTTTGTATTATGCTTATTTTAACTTCTGATGGTTGTAATTTTAAACACTTTTAACTGTCATTAAATTTAAAAATTATGCTTATTTTGTATGATTATGATCTTGCAAATGTGTTATATAAAATCGCATCACTTAAATTTATAAATATCGCATGTTGGTAGCAAATACGAATTAACAAAAATCGCATGTCATAGCATGGAAACACATTAAATCGCATGTTACAGTAATAAAAAAAACTCATGTATATAAAATTGCATGTTTACCACGTAAAATCGCAGGTTCCTATAATAAAACCCCATGTATATAAAATCGCATGTTTATCATATACAATCGCATGTACAAACTAAAAAAATCGCACGTTTTTTTAATCTACGTCTTTAGAAACCTCTTCCCAAACATCTCCTTCACTGCCATCATCAATCTCTCCACTATCATTTTCGAACTCATCTTCCTCTTCATCAACTTCATCTTTGACTTCATGGACTTCATTGCTGGGATCTTTGTCAATCTGGACTCCCTTCATCTTCTTTTGTTTTTTAGCTTTCAATACCTCGCAAGTTCGAATATCATGACCTTTTCTATTACATATACTACATGTCATTGTCCTCTTCCCTTTGCGACTAATCATTTGTTCCTTCTTTGATTTAATCCTTTTATGTGAGCCACGACCTTTATTTTTTATACCAGTTGGGACACAGACAGTAGGCGGTGCATCAGTTGCTGATTGTTGATAACCAATTAACTTTGAGAACCGGTCAAACTTTGGATCAATCGGCTTGGTTATGCGACTCTGGTCCACTTTTTCTTTAATCTCCTTCATTTGATCCCTAACTAGAACGACTTGATCAAGGTCAGTAATCAAATTGCTAACCAGATACTCCCCTGTATTCATGATTTCACGAGCAATCTGTTTAGCCTTGTATTGGTCATCCTTTGCATCAACCTTTATATCAAATGTGGAGTTTAATTTATTCAGAACCACATCTTTCATCCAACTCTTCATAAATTATTTTTTTTGGTATTTCTTTAACTCCAAACATCTTGAAAAGAAAAAAATGTGTTTACATAGTAGGTCGTACTGTTCGAAACGCAGACAACTACATTACGTAGTTACATCTTCTTCAAGTTTCATGAAACACACCTATAGAAAAAAAACATAAAATCGCATAGGTGGGTGAACAAAATCGCATGTGTAAAAAAGGGTTTCTTGAAAAATAATTTAAAATCGCATGGGAATTCATCAAAATCGCATGTTGTAAAAACTAATTTTTTTTTCGTAAGTAAATATATTCTGTATTACCTCTAAACACCTTACTCCATGAGCTTTAAAGTCTTTCAATGATATCCTTAACTAGTCACCCTCGATTTTGGTGTCCATCGCCAGACATTCACTAATAGTTCCATATATCTCTGTCTGCTGATCGAAGAATACAGACTTGTGTATATCTTAGCAGCATCTGCTTCCAGAGTAGTTTTGCTCCAATCGTTAGGCTCAATATATCTTGATGTATGATCATTCTTTCTATGATTGAACCTTTGTACATCTATTAAACCGTCAAAATGATTCATAAACTCTACAAGAGTGAGTTGTGAATCGCCACCTGGCAAAACAATGATTCTCACACGCTGATCTTGAAGTTGTTCGCATAAGTCCATACATTGGCTCGTGCCGATAAAAAGCCGGAATCCACGTGGATCTCATCAAAAACATATCATCAATCCATTTATTTTTGGTAAGACTGAACACGATCATTACCAACATCCACTCTCTCTCAAATACTTCTGACACAATGGAATTAGTCTATACAATATCACACATCTTCCTTTTAAAATCCTCATTATTGCACAACTCATGTCCAACCTACACAAATAAATGCTTTTCTTATCAACATGTAACAGATATATAATGTAAAAAATGGTAATGACACACAATATAGCACAGTCAACCTTGTCTGCCACTTTTTTCATTATGTGCCACATGCACAATCTATGTCTGCTGATAGTAAAAACACCCTCGATAGTCTGTTTCATCGCAGGGTCCTGGTCTGTCACTACTACCTTTGGCTGATGTCCAAATGAATTTACAAAGGAATTGAGAAGCCATTTATAAGACTCAATGCTCTCCGATGCCAACAACCTAACTCCAAGGGTTACATTTCGACAATGGTTGTCTATACCAGTAAACGGTACAAACACCATCTTATACCTACACACAAAATAAATTAAAAATTATTGCAACTAGGAACATGTTTTAGTAACATGCGATTTTGCTAGTTTAATGTGCGATATATTGAACTCCTAACTTCCATGATTTACTAACATGGGATTTTGCCCAGTTTAATTTGCGACGTATTGAACTCCTAACTTCCATAATTTACTAACATGCGATTTTGCCAGATTATGAATTCATACAACATACGAAAAACATGAAAAATAAATTCATGTAACACTTACTTGTTTGTTTTGAAAGTAGCATCAAACGATATTACATCCCCGAACTCCATGAAGTTACGCTTGCATAACTCATCCGCCCAGAACAAACCAGTCAAACGCTTGTCCTCATCAACTGAATATTCAAACGAAAAATTGACTAAATATTATTTTTTATCGGTCAACCTATTGATCACCATGTCCGCATCATATTCTCCTATGTAGCTATTAATTCGAGCTCTGATGTTTTTGCAATCATCGACAGTGGTGCCAACTTTCTCAAAACCACCATATCGTTTTCTCATTATATGAAAGGCTTTGACTGGGCCAAGGTTTAGAGTCCCCAATTCCCATATCATTTCCTCTTGGACTTCTTACAATTGCTTGTAAGCTGGTAGCATATGAAGATCTTCAGGACATACAAACTTATGATTTTGGCCAAAAACAACTTTCTTGACTGTAAATGATGTCCCATCCACCGAACCAAGCATAATTTGCGCTTTGCATCCAGTTCTAATAGTTCCTCTTTTCCTTGTTTTGTAAGGCTTTTTAGCCTTTGAATGAGCATCGTCAATAAACAATGCCTTGTGTACCTCTTTCAAGCACACAAAATATTTAGTTTTGATTATACCACCACTGTGGGTTTCACCATCTTTCCGGGCAGAAAAACCAGCTAACTTCGCATATGTTTGGTAAAACACGTATGCTTGTTCAATGGAATTAAAATGCATGCCAACCATATGTGTAGCTGATGCTTCAACCTCCGGAATATAAACCCTTTCATCTACAAAATTAAATAAAAGGATAAAAAATACAATTTATTAAGAACTAGTAATCCAGCATGTTTTACATATAATGAAAACTACATGCGAATTGTGGTATCATTCTATGCGAAATCATCATGTCATGACTTTTATAACATTCGAATTGTTGAACTCATCACATGCGAAATTAACATTTTGATTCCATGTTTTATACATGCGAATTATGATATCATAACATGCGAAACCAGCGTGTTATACCTTCGATCACATGCGAATTGTTAGACTCATGACATGCGAAGTTAAAAACAATTTGCTTACATATCAGTTACCTCTCTAATATCATTTAAAAACATTAGAATCAATTATAGTCACAAAATTATTACATCGATTATAAAAAACAACTGAAATCAAACATTTAAAATTCTGAATTAACAACTTACTATTGGAACACTCATTTACAACATTTGCATTTACAGAATTATGATTTCTGATTTCTTCGTTTGTAACTCTCTGATCACCAGCCAATTGAACGTGATCACTGACGAATTCAACATCTTCAAAATCAACATCTGTGTTTCTTTCGGTGCTGCTTTGTGGATCCATTACAAACAACAATCGATTAAAACCCTAATCGCACAGAAACGAACGAAAACAACAATGTATATTTTTCAGAAAATTACCGGGATAGTGGTGTAACAAACTAATCAGGATCTGGAATTGTCTAATTTGCCCTCTGCTGATTGAATGGAATGTCTGATACACCCTTATGTAAGAAAAATGAATCAGGGACACGTGTAAGGCTATGGGTATCGCGTACGTAATGTATGATTAGGGCTTTTGTATTCTACACTTCCTCCCTCTCTCTCTCTCTCTCTCTATATATATATATATAAGGTGGGATTCAGCTACAAAGTCCAAATTTCCTAAAAAAATATAAAAAATCGTAAAACACTATAATTTCAGCCACAAAACAAACCTAAAACCCACAAATAATAGAGTGAAGACTACTAAAACACCATATTCAAACCATAATAGTCCATAAAAACTTCAAACACACAATCGTATAACTATGAATATAAAACACAACATGCTAATTAACATAAAACACAATAATGTTTGTTATTCGATAATCAGAGCCTTATCATCCAAAACACAAAACACAACCCACGTGTATGATGCTTTAGTAATATTCATTTTGTTATTTATGGGTTTTGGGCTTGTTTTATGGTTGACATTTTGGTGGTTTATGACTTTTTAGAAATTTAGATTTATTAGCCAACTCCTAGTGTGTATATATATATACATACATATATATATATATATATAGTGGAGGGTTCAAATGAGAAGAATTTTTTGTAAGAAGAAAAAAGAAGAAAGTTTCAACCAATAAGAATGATTCATTTTACTTCATTTAATATTTGCATTTAGTTTTAATATAAGGGTATAATGGTAAACTTACATAAATCATTAATTTGTATTCTTCCTCTTTAATAACTAACTAAATTAAATTTGTAACTCCTTTTCAAAATATATATACCTTTTCCAAATTAAAAAAAAAACTTAATTTAAAGTGTAGAATAAATTACTAGTTGTGTAGGATAAATTACGAGTTGTGTAGGATATATTTCGAGGTGTGTAGGATAAATTTCGACCGTGTAGGATAAAATGCTATAATGTGTAGGGATATGTAGGAAAATTTTGATATGTGTAGGTTTTGTAGATTATATGTAGGATAATTAATGATTAGTTGACTAATTAATTAAAAAGAGAAAATTTAATGATATGAGTTATAAATGAAATAGTATTTTACTAATATGTCTTTTCTTCTTTTTCTTCTCATATTAAATTTCTTCTCAAATGAACCTTCCCCTATATATATATACATACATATATATATATATATATATATATATATATATATATATATATATTAGAATACTAATATATCTTATAATAAAAAGCAATAATGAAAAAGAAAGAAAATATTAGTTGGTAATAGTTTTCTCGATTTTCATGTTTCTAATCGCTTTCTCATACCTAACCTTGTAATTAAAAGCAATAACGAAAAAGAAAAAGAAATGATTAGATGGTAATAGTTTTCTCGATGTTCATGGCTTTAATGTCTTTCTAATATACCTAACCTTATATATATGTACCACAAACTTTCTGCTTTGGAAGAAATTTGATACAAACCTTTATATCAAACGTGGAGTTTAATTCATTCAGAACCACATCTTTCATCCATCTCTTCATAACGTATTTGTGTGGTATTTCTTTAACTCCAAATATCTTGAAAAGAAAAAAGATGTGTTTACATAGCAGGTCGTACTGTTCAAAATGCAGACAACTACATTACGCAGTTACATCTTCTTCAAGTTTCATGACACACACCTATAGAAACAAATGAAACATATACTTTATGTTGGAACATAATTTATATCAACTAAGGTATAAAATCAATCTTTTTTAGTACTAATGTTGGAAAAGTGCGTTTCTTTGTATACTTTTGATTTTCATGATTAAAAGAGCTTAAATGTACAAAAGGAGCAAACTAACGGCAAAAACCAACATAAATATGAAAGAAGAGAAGTTGATACATCATACCGACCCTCCGAGCTTCACCTTAAAACCAAAAACAACAATTCAGAAGACAAGCACAGGGCCATGCCACCAAGGCATGGGGCCGTGCCCCACTCAAGATTCCAGAAAGAAAAACACAAAGAGAAGCAGACAAGAGACACAGGGCCGTGGTCAACTCTCAGGTTTGCAAATCTTGGATAATACAGCAAGTACAATGGCCATGGGGCCGTGCAAGCATACAGACTGAAACAACTCATTAAATGAAGATAGAGAAAAAGGAGGCTCGGGGCCCTGCTTACTGGGCATGGGGCCGTGTAAACTGTCTGTTTCCAGTTATAAATAGGGGTGCTTGGTCCAATTGCGATCCATCCCTTGGCAAACCACTTCTCTCACACCTGCCACCACTCCACCACCACCACAATACCACCATCATCCACCACATCCATCCATCATCCATCTTTAGAGTGTAGTAGTCTCGGGATTCAAGATTGATCATAAGAGTTTTTGTCAAACAAAGGCCATGATTGGCTAATCTCTTACATCATTTGGTGAAGACAAGTCATTTATGTATTACTTTTGATATTTAAGCTTTGGATAACTTTTTAATTGGGTTTGTATTAATGACTTTAATATCTAGTGTTTTATATTGAAAGTGAACTTTAGTCTATCATCTCTTCATGTTTTGTTGATTCACTCATTCGTGTCTTTACGGTCTATATAAAGCACGTTAACTGCCTGGAAGGGGGTTAGAAGGGTGGTTGGGTAAAGTTCTTGCCTGGTTCAATGTATAGATCCTTCAATGACCTGATTCAAGCTTATTAGGACTTTCTTTGAGGCAGATAGCATCAAATCGGGGAAGTAAGAATGGCTTGAATCCCTTATAACTAAACTACTATTAAAAATTTAAACCGGCCTTGCGGGATTGTATCCTTGCTGACTCAAACCAATATGGCCGAGGGTAGCCTTGTCTCCAAAAGAGGGACATGCCACATTTTGCATTACTTAATTATCTTTCAATATTCCGGCCTTGCGGGACTGTATCCCTGCTGACTCAGACCAATATGGCCGAGGGTAGCGTTGGCTCCAAATGAGGGACATGCCACTATAACCAATATAATCTCTTAAAAAACCCAAAGTGAGGCATCATCAAAGGACACATAAAAGATGAGTCGGAACCAAGTGATTCTATCTTTTTTGTTTATTTCTTTAGTTTCCTTCTTTATTTTACTTATTAAAAAATATTTTCTCAAAATTTGGTTAGATTAATATTGCGGTATTAAAAGCTCTTGTGTCCTTGAACAACCTCGGTATCTTACTATCACTATACTACGCCAACGATGGGTGCACTTGCCCTAGCGTGTTGTAGAGAGTGATAATTTTATATCGTATTTTATAAATTTAAAGCTTGATAAACGAGTGAAAAGTGCTTAAAAATATAATAAAAATCATATACCCTCACGCCACGTCAGAAACTTACACAATCACATATTTTATGCTTAAATCACAAACAAACAATCCGTTATACATGCTTAATTCGTTATGCTAGGAATTCATACATGCTAGAAACCTATTTGCACTATGCCTTGTCATTAACTTCGATCAAGCCTCCCTTAACATGTATAGCGCTATAGGATTAACGTACCGCCCGTATCTTGAGGTCATGTTAAGTTAAACAAAACGGTCTTGTCGTTGCTACGACAAGATTACGCTAGCAGGAAACTTTGGGTTAACAAGTAGGAGTTGCATGCTAGTATTGCCATGATATGTTCTAGATTACGTTTTTGCCATGTGGATTCGTTTAACCGTTTTTATACTTTTGCTAGTAATTAAACTTGTATGCTCGCTAATGCTTTATGTGTTGACATGTACTTTAATACGTATTGCAGGAAATTGATGAGATAATGAACAGAATCTAGTAGGATAAACTAGAAACCCAATTAAATTTTAGTACTTTGTCATAGTTTGCTTCTTGTCCAACTTTGTTATATTTTGTTTCAAACGAGGTACTTGATTCTTAGAAATGAAATGAAATCTTATTTATTAAATACTTGTCATAAAATAGTGTTAAGAAGTCTCTTGCAATCTCGTTTTCGTCTCACTCCAATGTTTCCGCCATCGGTTGGGGTGTGACAGTGAGAAGGTCCCTAAAAAAGAACTTCACAACTTTATGGCATTATATAATAGAATACAACTACTCGCCTTAAAACATGCTCTTATGATCCATGGTAACTTTTAGTTAACGAAGCATCAAGAGGTAACAAATATACCAAACACCCCTTTTGTTATCATTGATTACAAGCTATCCATTTATTTATTTTTATGTTTTCTTTTATAAAAACCACAAAAACAACCCCACTTTTGGCTTGACTAGACATTGATAACAACTTGGTACTAAAAGTTGTTATCCATGGACGACCTCAGTATCTTACCATCACTATATTATATCTATAATGGGTGCACCTACCCAACGTGGAGTATAGAGTGATATCGTGTTTTCTAAATATTAAAACTTGAACTAGTGTAAAAACGCTAAAAATATACCACTTTCTATATACACTCAAAACCACGTCACCCATAAGATTATAATGCCTAGAAAACTATTTATGTAATAATAACAATACATTAAATATTATAATAAATACCTATAACCTAGTGGTCGAGTATACGGTGCTTGCCCCATGAAAGTAATGTGATTTCGATGTGTTAATAATAATGTATCCAGCGATAGAATTCACCTCATTAATATACATAATGTGAATGTTGTTGGGTGGAATGATTAGAAACAAAAATGGTTGTGAATAGGGTGTTAAGGTTTGTGTATGGAGAATGTGAATTACATGAACAAAGGATCAACAAGAAAATAAGGAATGAATTAGGAAATGTTGTGGATTTCTTGGTGAGCGATCATTGTCACAAATCATCACATATATACATACATATGGCAATTGTTTGGCGCCATTTTCAACCATCACAACTGTTGGACATGTCAGTTAAACAATAACTTCCATTAACAACCATTTCTATCTAAATAATCTTAATCCTAGGAAGTTTAAGGTATGAAATACATATGTGTTACATATGATTATTACATAATAACAATAAATAAAGATAATACTAAGTTTATATATTCTACTACACTCCCCTAAATTAGACTTAGTTTAATGGGGATCTTCGAAAGAGTCTTGTGAGCTTTATCCAAAGCCTTTGCTTCTTTATCAAAACTGAATTTTCTTTTCTTGAAAAGTTTCTTCACATCATTCCAATTGCCTCCCATGAAAAGTGCGTAATTCTTGTCGTTTTATTCTTCATTTGATGCCAATTCTTCAATCCTTGTGAGTTCCATTCTAGTTGGTTGTCCTTCTCTTTCTTGTCCCTGATTATCAGTTGGTGTTGCTGTAAATGTCTCATTCCGGTGGTCTTTTCTTCTGACTTGATGTTCCTTGTAATTGAATTTAAGAACATCTACATACTTTGCATAGATCATTCATAATGTATAATTATCATGCCAATCCAACCCAAGATCTTTTGCTATAAGTACCCATAGATTGTTTTCTATGACCCTTTCATTTCTTCATTCCCTTTTTACCATTAGATATAGATCCATTAATGCCACTTTTCTTCTATCATCTAGTGTTGGTAGAATGGGTCTAACATCACTTATTTTAAGATACTCAATCAAGAACAATTGTAACATTTTGTTAAACTTAGGATATAGATTGAACATATATAAGCATGTGATGTGAAGTTGGTGTCTTCCAGTAAATCAAGTAAGGCCATACATGGATTTGTTGTTTGAAATTATAAGGCATTATAATCATTTCTTTCCAATCAACATCTTGTGTGGGCATTAATAATGACAGTGTTTGGAAATAGGATTCTAAATATATTAGAGTATATAAACTTAATTATATATGTGTTATGTATATATTAGAATATTAAACCTATGTTTATAAGTGTGTAACGATAATATTCGAACGGTTGTGTTGGTTTGAGAGACACCATTTAAATGGCGGTTATTCCCTCCAAATCTAACCACCTTATAACCGTCATGTATGATGTGTATATATTGATCTTGCCGGGAACATTTACCGGTACCAAGACAATTTCCTACTCGAATTGTCCATTTTGTATCAAACTGTATTTACTTGTTCTTGTGAACCTTAAACATGAATCCAAATATTCAACTTTGTTCCGCTGCAAATCACTGTGATAATCAACAAAGTGGTATCAGAGCCACGGTGAATTATGATGATGCTCTCTATTCGTCTGCGCCTGTTTTACCCTGCAAGCATTGCTCCGATGAAAAGAAGGAACGACGGAAGACAAATTCAATTCA
The DNA here is from genome assembly GCA_030545235.1 of Helianthus tuberosus. Taxonomy (NCBI): domain Eukaryota; kingdom Viridiplantae; phylum Streptophyta; class Magnoliopsida; order Asterales; family Asteraceae; genus Helianthus; species Helianthus tuberosus. The sequence goes on along the minus strand of CM060389.1, from coordinate 33,715,314 downwards.
GAAAAGATGTTACTACTGCAATCGGTCTGGTCATCAAATTGTTTCTTGCATGACAAAGGAGAACGATGAAGCAACACTTTTGATCCGTTAAGCCATTAAAACTGGCATTCAAAAGCAAGAAAAAAACGAAGTTAAATGCATGGAATTCATTGTCAATGGTACTGAAGGAGGCCTGTGGTTTGAGATCTGGTATGTAAGCACAAGTTTTAAACATCACTACGCTCGTAATTTAGACGTATTCAAGAGAATTAAAAGCATGTTTGGTGTCGAAACCAAAACCGGTGAAAATAATTTCTTTTTTTATAAGAGGAATAGGGGCTATGGATGTAGCGTCAGGAAATGAGAAATTTCGAATTCAAAGTGTGTATTATACTGTCGCAACCCCCGCCCCCTTATCTGTCCCGGGAACGGGCGGCCGCGAACATCATTTGTGGTGGTATCATTTTGTTTATTTGGCAGCGGAAATTATATCAGGACCGTAGTTAGGAAATGTTTATCAGAGTAAAACCACCATATTTTATATTAATAATCACATGGGTAAAACCCAAGTTTCTTTATTACAATATGTTTATAGGGATAAACCCTATTTTATTGAATTTAAAACATCGTCTTTTAGGTAACTTTTATAGCCACATTTTTTCCAAGCCATTAGTGCTCTTCAGCTGGCTTTTTCCTAATTGGCTGTCACATTGTGTTACCTGAAACGCGTTTTAAAAATATTTGTCAGTGGGAAATACTGGTGAGTGAATCCCAGTTTAATCAAGAAGAGTTTTATCAATTAACACAGTATTGAGAGCGATCACAATGTTTATTTCTACATAATTACTCATTCAGTACTGTCAATCCTGACTGGTGGGTCATATTACACATTGGCTAACTCGTTGTCCAATTGTACCGTGTTCCACATTTTGTATACAAACCTCCAACATACCGGCAGTAATTGAAGAACTACAAAGACTCAATCACTGCTTAATCACATTGTAAAACATTTAAGGTTTTTGTTGATACACTTTTGTGTGGACGCGGCACGTTCGGTTCGAGCCTTTAACGGAATGAAGACCAAGTCGGATATCCTCCTATCCACTTGGGTCCGATAAGTTTCTTCCATTTGATATGTAATGTTCTAGAAATAATGCATGTTGCATACTAGGGTAATATGGTCATTAATAGAATGTTTATATGTTGCTGTTGTTGCTGTCTGTTTTCAGCAAACAACACAACAGATGCAGGCCTCGACGAAACAGGCTTTGTTTCGTCGAAGACATCTTGACGAAACAGACATGTTATCAATTGGTTGTGTTTTGCCGACAGTCATGACGAATCACACTTGATTCGTCGTGTAATGGGCTGCTTCAAGCCCAATGTTTGGCCCATATTCTGTTTCGCCGAGACACCTTGTGTTTCGTCGACTGTTGGGCCCAGGGACTATATAAACACATCTGGTTTCACTTAGAAACCAAGATGAGAGCTTACACTTAAAGAAACTCTGTCAAAATTCTGTTAAACTGTGTTTGTATCAGTTTGTAATCGGTTCTCATCCCGTTTAATCAATAGAGTGTGTATCATTGATTATACCGTGTCGTTTTTGTTTTACATGTTTGATTTGGCATAGTTACGTGGATTCCGCACACGTAACCGTGTTTGCTATAAACAAGTGATTTGGTTCGTTATCGATCCTCAGATTACGGGACCTACAATTGGTATCAGAGCGTTTGGCTCTAATCCTTGTTTAAAATCAAACATTGTTCGGTTTTTATCAAGTATTTGTGTGTGTTTTTCTGAAAATTTGTTCTTGATAAATTATATTTCTGGAAAAATATTCATAAAATCTGTTGTTTTGATTGTTATTTGCTAAGAGTTTTTATAAAAAAACCTTGTCAGTTTGTTTGTTCATGCTTTAAACCGGGTTTTTAGTGAAAGTCTTGTGCATTATCGTGTTTCGAAAATTTGTCCGGTCACCGGAAAACTCATAAGTTTACCGGAAAACTCATTGTTCTTGAGTGTGTTCTTCATATCTTCATAGAGTTCTTATCATATTTGTGAATTGGATCCTTTATTGTTTAAACCAAAGTGTTATTCAATAAAATACATTAAGTGGACTTTTGTGGTAAAGTAACCTTGAAACTCTAAATCAGAAAACATACCTTGTGTCAGTTAGATATTTTAAATATCTTAAGCAGCTGTCTGAGACTCAGCTTCGACGAAACAAACAGTCGACGAATCACTAGTGTTTCATCAAAAATATCTTCGACGAAACAAATTCTGTTTCGTCATAATATCTTGGACGAAACAAGTCAGTTTCGTCATCATTCATTTAGACGAAACAAACCTGTTTCGTGGAATCTGTTTCGTTGAGAACAGATCTGTTTTACACAGAGGCGTTGCAAAACCATTCTAACCTTGTGTTTTCAAGTGTGTGTGCAGGTACTATCATACATATACCAAATATGAGTAACAAAGGTCCGTGGGATTGGAGTTCGGAATCACAACCAGCTAAAAATCAGCCTTCGCTTGCCGATTTAATGAACCAATTGCCTCAAAAACAACAAGCAGTAAATGCAAATCAATGGGCAATGGTTTCTAATCAAAACCAAAACATTCAAAATCTATTGCTCAGTGAAAGTGAGACGGGAAGCAACAATCGCCCGCCAAAGCTAAATCATATGAACGACTATCCATCTTGGAAGGGTCGTTTTCACACATACATTCAAGGGCAAAACGTTGAACTTTGGACGTGTTTCACTACTGAATGTAGCCCGGAACTAGAAGCAGCAGCATCAACTGCCGCTGGTATTTCTAATATGCTTGAAGAAGACAAGAAAGCCTATGAATTAGAGAAGAAGGCGTTTGCTTTTCTAACACAAGCTCTTCATAAAGACCTCTATCATCAATTTTCTTATAGTAAGAGCACAAAAGCTTTATGGGATGCATTGGAAACAAGAGGAGAAGGAAATGCAGCTTCTAGAAAAATACGCCATGATCTTTTGAAGAAAGAATTTGAATCATTTCAATCTTTGGAAAATGAAACCCTAAATGACATGACTTCTCGTTTCTATCATTTGATCAGTGAAATGAGTTCTTATAAGGTTGCTACATCTCATGTGGAAATGATTGCACGTTTAGCTGATGCTTTACCTCCTATGTGGAGTCCATTCATTGAACTTCTAAAACATACGGGTGCTCTGGATGGGGAAAATGTCACTATCTATGGATTCGTTCAGAAGTTGGAGCACAAGAGTGAAGAGGAAAATCGGAAAGCTAAAAGGATTGGAGCTCCTCAAAATACAGAAATGTATTTGCCTGGTTTTGCTCCTTCAGCCAGTTCTAGTTCTGTTCAGCAACCTAAGCTTCAAACGGCGTTTGTTTCCAACACAAACTCATCAACTCAACCAGAATTTGACTTAGGTGCTTATCTTTCACAATCGCTATCCAAATTAAAATCTCAATCTCCACCTCAAGTTACTACTACTCAACCAGAATTCGATTTAGGTGCTTATCTTTCACAGTCAATACCCTCATCTCAAGCCCAACCATCACCACAACAAGCACATTATACCAACAATCCTCCACCTCAAAACACGAATACTATCAAAGTTGATACTTCGAACCTCTCAAAAGTTAGCATTGAAGTTGCAAAGGAGCATTCGGAACTCATTAATACAATGGTCAGTGCATACTGCGGTTTGGTCGCAGGTCAAATTGGGAACATCAGTATGTCCCACGAAGATTATCAACAAATCGACCGTGATGAAATGGAGTTGATGGATATAAAGTGGGCGTTTGCAAGTGCAGTTAGAAGGGCAAGGGATTTCATGAGTCGAACAGGAAGAAGTTCTTTGGAAAGTAAGAAGGAAACGAAGTACGGGTTTGATAAAGAAGCGGTTACATGTTTTAATTGTGGCGAAAAGGGTCACTTCAAACGTGAGTGCACCCGACCAGCCAAGCAAGGCAATCAGAACCCGTTCAGAAATCAGACAAGTACTTCAAATGCAAATCAAGGCACTCAAGAAAATCGTGGAAAAGGGATAGTAGTTGTGAATAATACTACCAGCCAGGACCAGTCTGGACCATCTAACAACACTCGTGCATTGACTGTTCAAACAGATGAAGGGTGTAATTGGTCTTTACAATTAGGGGGAGGTGATAATGAAGGAGGAGGAACAGCGTGCTATGCAAAGATCATCAATCACATCAAGCACGTTCATAAAGAAGAATTTTCTGAAAGTGACGACAGTTCGGGTTATACTGGGAGTTCGGATGAAGAAAATTCCATTTCGGGAGATGTGAAAGAAGAAGCGACTTCTATTGATGACTTGTTGAATGAAGCAGAGGAATTGAAGTCTCAGAAATCTGTTCTTATCAAGAAGGCTGGGATAGCATCTAAGGAAATGGAGAAGTTCTTCTCTGAAAACGGATCTTTTTCTTTTCAAACTGCCTTTATGGCAAATGTTTCAGCCTCTTCTAGCCAGGTAACACCTGAAACTCTTATCATATGTAGAGACTGTGATTATATGAGACTTGAATGTGAAAGAATGAAACTTGAAAGTGACAAAATTCATGGTCACAATCAAAGTTTAGTTGTTGAAATGGCTAAGTGCAAAGAGGCAAATATGGCTTTAACAAGAAACGAAAAAGACTTTAAATCTTTAATTGAAAATTTAAAGAAAAGTGTTTCCGAAACTACTAAAGTTGTTTATCACAAACAAGTTAGTATTAACAAGTACATAAATCTCGTTGAGGAAACCAAAAAGGATTTAGCCATTGCAAAATGCGAGCACGATGCGATCAAGCAAAAATTGGAGAGTTATTCTAACTCCCGATTTGTGCTCGATCACATAATTGATGTTCAACAAGTGAAGAAAAACAAGAGTGGTGTTGGGTATAAGAAATGTCCGCCCCCTTTGAGACACAACTATGCTCGACCACCTGATGAAGAGGATATGCCTCGTTTTGAACCCAGTGTGCCTCTTAATTATGAGGAATTTACTACTGGATTAGGGTTCAAACCGAACAATTCCTCGGGAACCTCATCTGTTGAAACAGAAACTTCAACATCAGTGAGTCAAAGTCCTCCAATTGTTGAGGATTATGATTCATCTGATGATGAAACAGATGCAAATGAACAGGATGAATCACTTGATAAGAAAAAGGGAATAGAAATTCCAATTGAGAATCATATTCTTTGTGATCCTCCTATTCCTGTTGTGCAACAAGTTGCCAAAAATGTGATTAATCCTGTCATAAATGACAAGAAACCTGTGTCTACTGTTAAGAGTAACAAGATGTTGTATACTTTGGTTGGTGATTCTAAAATCTACTCAGATAATGATTTTCCAATTAAAAATGTCAATCCATCATTGATTGATAACGTTTTTGAAAATAACACAATTAAGTTTTTGGGAAAGTCGATTCCGGAAGTTAGAGTAACTCAATGTGATCCAATTCCTAAGGCTGAAATCAAAAAGCAATTTGGAAATCGAAAATCCCCAACAAAGCAACAACCTTTTGCTCCTAAGGGTAAACAACCATTTCAACGAGCTCAAAGGCCAAATGTTTCTAAATCAAAATTTGAAACAAATGGAGCTCGTTATCAAAAGAAAAACAATGATGTCAGATTTGTGGCATCTAAGGGTACTGATAAAATTGAGATTTTTGCTAACAAATCAAACACTGATTTTGTACAAAAAGTCAAGATTTTAAAGCGTAATAGTCAAAATAATTACACTCAACATTCAAACGGGTGTGATGAAAAGGCAAGTACCTCAAGTTCTACAGGTTTGACATATGAGCGTCGATCTGGTTCTCCTAAGTTTGATGAGAGGAGAACGTGTTTTAAATGTGGAGAGTTTGGGCACATCATCAAAGATTGTGTAAACACTCCAAGAGATAAATTTGTTGAGAAAGCACCACCTGAAACGATTCACCCTCAATGTCGTACTGTTTCGTTAAAACATGATAAAAGAACGGTTAAAGAACAGGAAACGAAACAACGACATCAAAATGTGAAGAAAATAGAAAAGGCTTTAAAATCTAAGGTCAAATCTGTTCCAAGGGAACCAAGTTCACCTTTAAAACCAGAAGTTTCAAAATCTGTTTTCAAAACTCAATCTGGTAAACAAAAACAAACTTGGAAACCTAGGAAGGGTGAAGGTTCAGGGGGAGTTGTTAGTTTGGAAAATCATCAACAGATCGAGATCACTATTCATGATGCTCAGGGACGACCCAAGACCACTATGGCTTGGGTCCCCATCCTTAACTAATCATTGGATGATATGTGCAGGGTGTTCCAGGAGGAACTATCAGTAGTCATTGGATTGTTGATAGTGGGGCATCCAGGCACATGACGGGCGACTTACGGCTTCTATATGATGTGAGAAATATTAGAGGAGGCTATGTCGCGTTCGCAGGAGACAAAGGCGGATATATCACCGGAGAAGGAATGATCTCCAATGGTGTGGTATGTTTTGAAAAGATTAATTATGTTCGTCAACTTGATCATAATCTTCTCAGTGTGTCGCAAATCTGCGATAAAAAGTTCACCGTGCATTTTGATGATGCCGGTTGTTATGTGCTTAAACCTGGATTCAAGATTCCTGATGAATGGATTCTCTTATCGGCTCCAAGAATTAATGATCTTTATATTCTTGACATGAGCCAAGCTATTACGTCATCTGCGCAAGTAACATGTTTTGTCTCAAAGGCCACAGAGAAGGAGTCTATTTCTTGGCACAGAAGAATGGGGCACATTCACTTGAGGAAAATGAACCATTTGGTGAAAAATAACCTAGTGAATGGTGTGCCTGTGAGAAGTTTTCATCTACAAGATATTTGTGTTTCATGCCAGAAAGGGAAACAAACAAAGAAGTCTCACCCTCTGAAGAAAATCAACTCTGTTAGCATGCCTCTCGAACGTCTTCATATGGACCTCTTTGGACCTATGAAGCACAAGACAACTTTCGGAGATGCTTATTGTCTGGTTGTTACTGATGATTATTCTAGATTTTCTTGGGTAGCTTTCATGGCACACAAGAGTGATACTCCTGGAATCCTCAAGGATCTTCTCACAATGTTGGAGAATTTATACACTTTGAAAGTGAAAAGGATCCGAAGCGACAATGGAACTGAATTCAAGAACCGTGTGATGGATGAGTTCTGTACTTCTAAAGGCATTCTTCATGAATACAGTTCTCGCTATACTCCACAACAAAACGGTGTCGCTGAGAGGAAGAATCGCACGATTATTGAGACTGCAAGAACTATGTTAGTAGAGTCGGAGCTTCCTGTTCAATTATGGGCAGAAGCTGTGTCGACTGCATGCTACACATTGAATAGAGTTCTTACAGTTAAGAGGCATGGCAAAACTTGTTTCGAACTTCTACAGAAAAGCAAACCGGATCTTTCTTTCCTTGAACCCTTTGGCGGTCCATGTACCATGATTGACCCAGATGGAAAGTTTGGCGCAAAAGCTATCGAAGGTTTCTTCCTTGGATATGCAACTCCAAATTTTCGTGTATGGAATCTGACCACCAAAAAGATTGAGCTTTGGAATGAAGTAAGGGTTCAAAGGTACACAAATGCTGTTAGATCTCCGGGTGATCCTTGGATGTTCGATTACGATGGGATATTCGACTCCTTTAATCTGCCTACCTTTGATGAAGAATCTGCAGCTGTTCAAATGTTATTTGATAGTGACAACGCTGCTGGCTCGTCTTTGGTAAGACCAATTATTGTTAACCCACAAGGTTCTAATTCAGTTAACAATACTGTTCAAAATGAGGTATTTGAAGATGCTAGTGAATCATCGGAAGATGATGAACATCTTGATGCGACTGAAGGCACTTCTGCCCCGGTTGTTCCTGTTCATGGCACTCCTTTAGAAACACCTCAAGTGCAGAATGATGATACTGCTGAAGGAAATGCATACACTTCCACTCATATTCCTGGTGCGGAGTTGGTTGCTGATCTTAATCTTAACAATTTGGGTATTAATGCTAGTGTTCCTGAAAATCCTGAATTGAGGATTCACAATACCCATCTACAGCAGAACATTATAGGAGATGTCCACAGCGGTGTGCAGACGCGTAATCAGCTAAGAAATAACCGGAGTGCTAGTTTATATTCAGTCATTAGAGAATCTGGTCTTCAAAACGATTGGTCCTTTGCGTGCTATGTGTCACAAGAAGAACCAAAGTCTTGGAAGGAAGCTTTAAAAGATAACTCTTGGGTTGAAGCCATGCAGGATGAACTGCAACAATTTCAAAAGCTTGGTGTTTGGAAGCTTGTTGAAAAGCCGGATAATTACAAGAAAATTGGCACACGATGGGTTTACAAATGCAAGAAGGACGACCGTGGAACTGTTATTCGCAACAAGGCGAGACTGGTTGTTCAGGGTTTTCGCCAGATAGAAGGCATTGACTACAATGAAGTTTATGCACCCGTTGCACGTCTGGAAGCTATTCGGATCTTCTTAGCTTATGCTTCTTTCAAAGGATTCAAAGTTTACCAGATGGACGTCAAAAGTGCTTTTCTTCATGGTATAGTTCAAGAAGAGGTGCACGTCGAACAACCTCCAGGTTTTGAAGATCCTATTCACCCCGATCGGGTTTGGTTGCTAAACAAAGCTCTTTATGGTTTACATCAAGCACCTAGGGCTTGGTACGCAACCTTATCCAACTATCTTCTAGAAAATGGATTTCGACGAGGTCTTATTGATTGCACACTCTTTATCAAGGAACATGATGGAGATCTTCTGCTGGTGCAGGTATATGTTGATGATATAATATTTGGTTCCACTAATGATTCTTTGTGCAGGCAATTCGAACGTGTTATGCAAGAAAAATTCGAAATGAGCGCAATGGGGGAGATGACTTTCTTCTTGGGTCTACAAGTTCAACAAACAGAGTCTGGGATATTCACTTTGACCAGAACTAATCTCTTGTGCTTGAGGTTCTTGACCTTCCTGTCTTCAATTTGTAGAGGTCTTTCTATAAATTTTAACTGTTCGTTTACCTCTATATCCTTAAGAGGTACTATCTGTGATTCATCAGCTAAACATTTCTTGAGATTAGATATATGAAATACATCATGTATTCCTGCCATTTCCTCTGGCAGTTGTAGCTGATAGGCTACCGGTCCTATTCTTTTGATAATCTTAAAAGGTCCAACATATCTGGGGCTTAGTTTTCCACTTTTGATGAATCTTACCACTCCTTTCCAAGGAGAGACTTTCAATAATACCTTATCTCATAATTGGAATTCTAACACCTTTCGTCTATTATCAGCATAACTCTTTTGTCGATCACGTGCTGCTTTCAGTCGTTCCTTGACTTGAATGATTTTGTCTGTTGTTTCTTGTACTATCTCAGGTCCAGATAGTTGCTTTTCTCCAATTTCTGCCCAACAGACTGGGGTTCGGCACTTTCGTCCATAAAGTGCTTAGAATGGTGCATCATTTATACTTGTGTGATAACTATTATTAGAAGAAAATTCTAAGCATGTCCTCCATTGTCTGAATTGTCCTTTCGCTTTGTCCGTCCATTTGAGGATGATAAGCGGTGCTTAGATTCAGCTTGGTTCCCATTGCTTTTTGGAAACTTGTCCAAAAATGAGAGGTAAAACGACTATCTCTCTCAGAAACAATTGATAGAGGAATTCCATGTAATGAAACTATTTCATTTACATATAATTTAGCTAATTGTTCCATACTGAAAGTTTCCTTCATCGGTAGGAAATGAGCTGACTTGGTTAGTCTGTCTACAATCACCCAGATTGTATCATTACCTTTTATTGTTTTGGGTAATTTAGTAACAAAATCCATTGTTATTAATTCCCATTTCCAAACAGGCATTTCTAACTGTTGTAATAAACCTGATGGTTTCTGATGTTCAGCTTTGACTTGTGAACAGGTTAAACACTTTGCAACGTATGCTGCTATATCCTTTTTCATACCTATCCACCAAAAATTCTTTATTAAGTCCTGAAACATTTTATCACTTCCAGGATGTATTGTATACTTAGACTTATGGGCTTCTTCTAATATACGGTAACGTAGGTTTCCTAATTTAGGTATCCACATCCTTTTCTTATGGAATCTCCAAATTCCATCTGTTCCTTGTTCTAATTCCTTAATCATCCCTTTTAGCTTTTCAGTATCATCCTTGATTACTAATTCTTGTGCTTTTCTAATCTACTCATTTATATCTACTTGTAGATTTAATTTAAAAGAACGTATCCTTTTTGGTTGTTCATGATACTTTCGACTTAAAGCATCAGCAACTTCATTTGCTTTTCCTGCATGATACTGGATATCACAATCATAATCACTAAGCATCTCCATCCAGGGTCTTTGTCGCATATTCAATTCCTTTTGCTCGAAGACATACCTTAAACTCTTATGATCGGTGAAAACAGTAAACTTACTACCGTATAGGTAATGTCTCTAAATCTTAAGGGCGAAAATTATAGCTCCTAATTCTAAATCATGAGTTGAATAATTCTCTTCATGATTCTTAAGTTGTCTGGATGCATAAGCTATAACCTTTTGACGTTGCATTAATACACACCCATAACCTAATTTAGAAGTGTCACAATAGACTACAAAGTCTCCAGTTCGTTCTGGTAACGCTAATATGGGTGCGTTGGTTAATCTTTCCTTAAGAATTCTAAAGGCTTCTTCCTGTTTTGGTCCCCATTCAAACTTAATGGATTTACAGGTTAACTTGGTTAAGGGAATGGCTATTCTAGAAAAATCTTGAATAAATCTTCAATAATACCCGGCCAATCATAAGAAACTTCTAACCTCGGTTGGTGACTCAGGGGTTTTCCATTTGGTAATCGCCTCGATCTTTGTGGGATCCACATGAATTCCTTCATGATTGACTAAGTGTCCAAGAAATTGTACCTGTTCTAGCCAAAACTTGCACTTTGAAAACTTAGCATAAAGCTTTTCCTTTCTTAATAAACTTAGAAGTGCGTGCAGATGCTTTGCATGTTCCTCTTTACTCTTAGAGTAAATGAGAATATCATCTATAAAGACAATTATGAATTTATCCAAATATGGTTTACATATTCGGTTCATCATATCCATGAACGCAGCTGTGGCTTTACCAAATGGCATGATAGTAAATTCATAATGGCCATACCTTGTTCTGAAGGCGGTCTTAGGAATGTCCTCTTCTTGTACCTTTAATTGATGATATCCTGACCTTAAATCGATTTTTGAGAAAAATCGTGTTCCTTGCAACTGATCAAACAGATCATCTATTCTTGGTAATGGATACCGATTCTTAATCGTGACCTTATTCAATTCACGATAGTCGATGTACATACGCATTGATCCGTCCTTCTTTTTAACGAATAAGATTGGTGCTCCCCATGGTGACGAACTTGGTTGTATAAATCTTTTCTCTAACAATTCATCTAATTGTTTCTTTAGTTCTTGCATTTCTGCAGGTGCCAAACGGTAAGGTGCTTTGGCAATTGGTGTTGTCCCTGGTATTAAATAGATTCTGAATTCAACTTCTCTATTTGGAGGTTGTCCTGGTAGCTCTTCTGGAAATACATCTGAAAACTGGGATACTACTGGAATATCTTTTAATTCTTTTCCTTTAGTGTTAGTGATTATAGAAATCAAATATACTAATGATCATTTTCTTATGTAACTTGCCGTTTTCATCACAGAGATGAATTTAGTGGATCTAGAGGTTTTATATCCTTTAATTGTGATCTTTTCACCCCTTGGTGAATTTACTTGAATTGACTTTTGATCACACAAAATACTGGCTTATTGGCTATTAACCAATCCATTCCTAATACAACATCAAATCCTGCCAGATTCATGGGGTAGAGGTTTGCAATAAATTTCTGATTTAGAATTTCTATTCTTGCTCCTTGCAAGATTTCAGAAATCTTAATGGTTTCCCCATTGGCTGTCTCTACTAAACATTCTTGTGGAAGTTTAGTTAATGATTGGTTGAGAAATTTGCAAAATGAAGTATTAATAAAACTTTGGTTTGCACCAGAGTCAAATAATACTTTATCAAAAATACCATTAACTAAAAACGTACCAGTGATCACATCCGGGATCATCTTTGCTTCTTCTGCAGTTAGAATAAATGCTCTAGCATTTTTGGTATTCTTGTTATTCGTAGTCGGAGCTAGCTTTGGACAGTTAGGCTTGATGTGGCCTTGTTCTCCACAATTGTAGCATATCCTGTTGCTAATCTTTTTCCTGCAATCTTCCTCCTTGTGTCCTGATATTTTGCAGAAGTTACAGTATATGGAGCATCTTCCTGAATGCTTCCTTTTGCAATTCTTACAGTAGGGTGCAGAGGTAGAGCCTACATTTTTCCCACGGTTAAAATTTCCAGAACGGAATTCTTGTGTAAGCTTCTGGGTTAGGTTCCTTCTTTGATCCTCTTCTCGTATACGGACTAATTCATCTGTCAAGGTGTTAGCTAGTTCTACCGCTTCTTCTATGGTTTGAGGTCTAGCTGCCTTGACTACATGCCTTATCTCCCCAATTAATCCCCAGATGTAACGGGAGATTAATATCGGTTCAGGTGAAGCAAGGGTTGGCACTATTCTAGCATATTCAAAGAATAACTTAGTGTACCCCTTACTATCCACACCAGTCATCCTAAGGTTTAAGAACTTGTTTGCTATCTGTTCTTTTTCATTAGGAGGGCATAATTTCCTTTCTACCATGTTGTTAAACTCCTCCCATTCCATATTGTAAATTCTATCACTTCCTCTAGACTGGAGGATAGTGTTCCACCATTCTAATGCTGAATTCTTAAACATATTAGAAGCAAACATTATCTTATCTTCTTCTGCGCACTTGCTTATTCGTAAGACTGCCTCAGTCTTTTCTATCCAACTTAGGGTTGCAATGGCCCCTTCATAGCCCGAGAATTCCATTGGTTTACAAGACCAGAATTCTTTGTAAGAACAATCGTAAGACACGGTTCTTCTTCTTTTAGGAATGGGAATTTGAAGTACAGGTCCATTGTTCACGCTGTGTTCAGGTTTAGAGGGTCGCTTGCTATCGTGCTTACTCTTATTTTCTGCTTCCCTAACCGTTTGAATAATATATGGCATCGCATCTATTATTCCTTGTGCTACTATATGTTGGATGGCACTGTTGTCCACTTGATTTCCGTTGTTATCATTGTTTGGATTATCGTTATTCAGATTATTATCATTCTGGTTTTCTGGGTTATTATCTAGATTCTCTTGATTCACTTGGTCGGCCATCTGAATTTTAAACATTTTCCAATTATTAATATCATAGAATAATTAATAGTTTAGGCAACAACCACACAATACACATATTGGTCAAAAGCGTCGAGCATTGCGACTTACTCTTTCTATTATAGTATGCGTCAAATACACACTAAGACTGGAATTAAAAATTACATCACTATTATGCATCACTAACCACAAAGTGGTCTATACTACAATATATATGTATATTATTATTATTACACACATATATATATATATATATATAATATTTATTTATATATTTTTTTCATGCAAACATATTATATATTATTATATTATTATTATTATTATTACCAACTCCACTATCACCTTCATGGATATGGATTCCTCCCGAAATACTTATGACGCTCGTCATATTTCCAGACGAGTTGTTCTCCTACATACCTCATTCTCACACTACTATCTAAGATTTCTTCTCCGAAAATTCGGAGTTCTTGCAAATTTTCTGCACTCATTGGGGGTGCAGGTGCTGGTACTGGATCTGGATACTGGGGCATGGGATTCTCCTGAGGGTACAGATTCTCTAAAATCTCCCTAATGTATTCATCATTGTCGTAGTAGGGATCTAGAGGGTCCAGATCTGGATACGCTGCTAAGTTCGGCAAGGTTTCGTCGTCTAGATGGTAGCGTGGCACATAATCCCTATGATCATCGAACCATGGATCATAATTTGGGTCTAAGGGATTAGGGGCTGGTATCCTAGGTAATTAATCAGGGTTGAAATCATGCATTTCTACCTCCATTGGCTGAGTGGGAATTACAGGTAAGGGTTGTGGGGCTACTAGTTGTTCCAGATTTGGGTCGGCAGCAGTTGTTGCTAGGATATGAAAATTGGCTAAGCTCCTATTAAGCATATCCTGTGTATGGGCATCTGACACTCGCTTAGCGGCTGCTAGGACTCTTTGCTGTTGCAACTTTCGCATTCTTTTCCTACGCTCAAATGTTCCCTTACTGAACCATCCTCTCTTTTTCTGAGGGAATGGCTCTTCAGATTGAGCTTTAAAGGCAAACATCCCTTCTTCCTGATCAACTGAATACCCAGAGAGGGTATGCTGAGAAGAAGTACCTTCACTCCTAGGTGAATCGGACAACTGACGATACACGTCTTAGGGCCCTTGATCATTCATACTGTAAACTAACAATTTGGATATACATGTATTTTCATAATTTATTTCCTAACAATTTGGATAATATATTGATGTCAGTAGAACACTTCAGTGGCTGAATCAGTGGCTTAGCTCTGATACCACCTTCTGTCGCAACCCCCGCCCCCTTATCTGTCCCGGGAACGGGCGGTGTAGGTCCAACTAGCGGAGGATCAAGTCACCTAATCCTTGTATACTAACAGACCCGGTTTTGTCGGCGAAACATCAACAGTGACGAAACAAGGAGAGTTTCGTCACACCCTTATATACGATGAAACATGAGTTTCATCAGCAGGAGTTTCGTCAAAGGAGGTCAGGACTTTCGTCATGCAGAACTGGACCAGGAGTTTCGCCAGACACGTATGATGTGCAGGAGTTTCGTGGACAGCAGGTCATGCATGAGTTTCGTCATCATGCAACTGCTACACGTGTTTCGTCAGCAAGCAAACAGTAGCAGCTGATCAGCTGCAGACTTGAACATGTAAACAGACAATAGCAAACAACAACATGTAGAACAATAATAACCAAGAGTTGATGGAGGAAATTAAGTCGTGTTCTTCAACTCGAAGCGATGACGAACCGAATGGAGTCGCGTCCACATAAAGTGTATCAACAAACTCCCCCTTGGACGCTACTCGTGAGGGTTCATCTTCCATGTCTTTCATGTCGGAGGATCTTCAAAGTCTTCACGTGTTGTAAGTAGAAAGTGTATCAACAAACTCCCCATTTCATTTAGGAAGTGTGTTAACAAACTCCCCCTCAAAATAACCTCCATTTTCAGCACTTAGATCCATGAGGTGTTGATGATAGGTCAGCGGCAACTCGATCATCTTTATCTTTTGAGTGCCTCCATGTAGTGTCTTCATTCCGAAGCTTGTCTTCTATCACGTTCTCTTCTGCACATAAAAGAAAGCTAAACGCGTAATGAGGACAACCGCTTGGAATATAGTTAAAATAAACAAACGACACACATGTGACCATTGTTCAATCAACTACCGTCCGACAGATTGAAAGTTTAACAAATTGTTCAATTTTGGTTTTTAACGTTCAAAAATTTGCAAATTTCGACCGTTTATGAAGATTTTGTTGTTTTGGTTTCGATCAGATTTCAGGTAACGAAGACTCGGGTTCCAACATCGGTTAATCAAAAATAAGATAGAAAATAAAATCTTTTTGGTTTTTATAAAGTTTATATTAAAACACACCTAAAATATTTTTGGATTTTTGATTATTTCAAATGTAAAGACTGAAAGCAGTAAATAAATATATACAAAGATGCAGAAACTGAAAGCAATAAGTAAATATTTACAGACATTCTTTTTGTGAGTTTCGAGGGTAAGAGAATCATATCAGTGTACGGTCACGCCAAAACGCTCTTGTTGTTCAGTTAGTTAACATATAGATAAGCATTCTATAACAATTATCGATATTGTTGTCCACTTAAGCTCAACTTATCAAATGTAATCATGGCGAGGGGATACGATTAGAGTATGATTAATACTTACCCACCGGTGTTCATCCACACACGACACATTCCCGTATCAAGGTATGCACGAGAGTTCATATTACTGGTGAGTATACCATTTATCATCTGTTTTGACGTATATGAAAATGTGAGATACTCACTTATTTTTTATTGAAAACAAGCCCTATGTGATAGAATCACTTATTGATGAGGAACTTGATTTTCAGATGCATGAGGGCACATGAGCAAGTCCGTGAACAGGTCAGTACAAACGTACAGCAAACAGACGAACTTGACTCCCAGATAAATGTGATATTTTATCACTTATTTTGTTTGGACATGTGATTGTTGATCACTTATTGAGGTCGTATGCAATATGTACATGTATGTATGGTATCATGGAAGATCTAGACTTCGTCTCCGTTGTTTTCGGTAAAAGAAACAACCATGATACCCAGACGATAAACATCATAAAGTCCACATATCTTAGAACCTCAGCAATCTCTCAAACGAAATTTCGGTACCAAGACCATATGCCAATGAGTGGTTCCCACACAGTCTTCAGTCGATTTAAGTTCATATCACCCTGCACACTTTAAAATGATTGTGAGCCTACCGATACATCTTATTTAGAGATGCTTATCGTTTTTCGTTTAAGGTTTGAAGAGATTTGGACAGAACACTGATGTACTATCATTTTCTCTTTTGCTCGACAGGAAACTCATTTTTGTTTTTCTATTGTTTTTGTGTTTTTGAAATTTTTCTATTTTTTTGGATTTTTAAATTTGGATTTACTCCCCCTAAAATGTAAAAACTATGATAAATTAAAGAACAAAAAGATATTTACAAAAACGATTTTCCGATGTCGGTTTTACTCTTGCTTGACCATAATGCCGTTTACCAGTAATAAAAAGTCAAATCTTGATTTATCAAATGCTTTGGTAAAAAGGTCGGCACGTTGGTCATCGGTGTGGACCTTAACAACATCGATTAGTCTTTTATCAACGCAATCACGTATGAAGTGATACTTAATTTCGATGTGTTTGGTCTTTGAATGCTGCACAGGATTTTTAGTGATCTGTAAGGCAACATAATTATCAACGAAAACAGGAGTAGTTAGGAAATTAAAACCGTAATCGCGCATTTGTTGTTGAATCCACAGGATTTGGGAGCAACAACTTGAGGCAGCAATGTATTCAGCTTCACATGTTGATGTAGCGACACAAGTCTGCTTCTTGCACTGCCATGTGACTAGGCGATTTCCTAAAAACTGACATCCAGCCGTTGTGGATTTGCCATCGATTTTGCATCCGCCAAAATCAGAATCACTGAAAGCGATCAAGTCAAAGCTATCATCCCTAGGGTACCATAGACCGGTGTCAGGCCAACCCTTCAAATAACGAAAAATCATTTTTACAGCTGCAAGATGTGAGGCCTTCGGGTTAAGTTGATATCTGGCAAGTAGACACATTGGAGACATTATGTCTGGTCTTGATGCTGTGAGGTACATAAGAGATCCGATTATAGCGCGGTAATATGAGGAGCTAACAACTTCACCCTTCAAGTCAGGATGAATTCCATGATTTTGCTGCACTGGGGTACCAATGGGCGATGTGTTGGACATCTGAAATCGGTTTAGGATGTCATTGACATACTTAGTCTGATGGATGAATATCCCAGACTTTGTTTGTTGTACTTGTAGGCCCAAAAAGAAGGTCATCTCCCCCATAGCGCTCATTTCAAATTTCTCCTGCATAACACGCTCGAAATTCCTACACAAAACATCGTTAGTAGAACCAAAAATAATATCATCTATGTATACCTGTACCAGTAGAAGATCTCCATCCTATTCTTTGATGAAAAGAGTGCAATCGATAAGACCTCTGCGAAATCCATTCTCCAGCAGATAATTAGATAAGGTTGCCTACCAAGCTCGCGTTGCTTGATGTAGACCATAGAGAGCTTTGTTGAGCAACCAAACCCGATCAGGGTGAATAGGATCTTCAAAACCTAGAGGTTGTTCGACGTACACCTCTTCTTCAACCACACCATGTAAGAATGCACTTTTCACGTCCATTTGGTAAACCTTGAATCCTTTGAAGGAAGCATAGGCTAGAAAAATCCGAATAGCTTCTAGACGTGCAACTGGTGCATAAACTTCGTTGTAGTCGATCCCTTCAATCTGATGAAAACCTTGAACAACTAATCTTGCTTTGTTTCGAATAACTACACCACGGTCATCCTTTTTGTAATATTCAGGTTTATCAACGAGTTTCCAGACACCTAGCTTCTGGAATTACTGCAATTCTTCCTGCATAGCTTCCACCCAAGAATTATCTTTCAAAGCTTCTTTAATAGATTTTGGTTCTTCTTGTGATACATACACGTGAAGGACCAATCGTTTTGTTGATCAGATTCTTGAATCGCCGCATACAAGCCTGCATTGTTGTCGTTTCGCAACATGTTTCTCGTTTGAACGCCACTTTGTACATTTCCGATGATGTTTTGTTGAGGATGGGTATTATGAATTCTTGTTTCTGGATTATCTGGAACTGGAATGTTTGTACCCAGATTGTTGAGATTGAGATCAACAACCAATTCAATACCCTGAACTGGCGAAGAGGATGATGCTGTAGCTTCAGCTTTTTTAGGGGTGTCCACTGGGGGTGTAGCCTCTGAAGTACCATGAACAGCTTCTTGGTCTGCATCGAGAAATTCATCATCCTCTGAAGATTCGTTCAATTCGGTAGCATCGTGAAAATCCTCATTGTCGAGAGCATTATTGTTCACTGAAGCTGGTTCTTGATTGTTGACAATAATTGGACGAACCAACGGTGAATCTGTTGCGTTGTCACTCTCAAAAAACATCCTTGCCGCAGCACTTTCTTCGACTTCTTGAATATTGATCGAATTGAAAAGGTCATCGTACTCAAACATCCATGGTTGACCTGGACATTTGACTGGCAATGTGTGCCGTTGTACCCTGACCTCAGACCATTCCTCGGCCCTTTTAGTCTCTAGGTTCCAGACTCTTAAGTTCGGGGTGGCATAACCAATAAAGTAACCTTCACTAGCTTTTGCCCCAAACTTTCCATTAGGATCGATCATTGTGCAAGGAGCTACAAACGGTTCAAGATATGAAAAATCTGGTTTCCGTTTGTGAAGAAGCTCGAAGCAGGTCTTGTTGTATCTTTTGATTGTAAGGACTCAGTTCAATGTATAACAAGCTGAGGACACAACTTCAGTCCAGAAGGGAATCGGCAATTGTGACTCTACCAACATCGTCCTAGCAGTCTCGATAAATGTACGGTTTTTACATGCAGCGACGTCGTTCTGTTGAGGAGTGTAAGCCGCACTAAATTCGTGAAGAATACCTTTTGATCTACAGAACTCCTCCATGGCATGATTCTTAAACTCAGTTCCATTGTCGCCGCGAATCCGTTTAACCTTCAAAGTATACAAATTCTCAATCTGAATGATCAAGTTTTTGATAATACCGAAAGTATCACTCTTATGTGCCATAAACGCCACCCAAGAAAATCTTGAATAATCATCTGTTATTACGAGGCAGTATTGATCATTCCGAATGCTTTTATGCTTAACAGGACCAAACAAATCCACGTGCAAACGTTCAACCGGAACGGCCACCGTGTTGATCTTCTTTGTAGGGTGCGACTTCTTTCTTTGTTTTCCTTTCTGGCATGAAACACAGACGTCTTGAAGATGGAAGTTTTTAAGAGGAACACCATTCACTAATTCATTCAAAACCAAATGATTCATTTTGCGTAAGTGAATGTGACCCATCCGTCTATGCCAAGAGATTGAGTCTTTTTCTGTGGCTTTGGAAACGAAACAAGTTGCTTGTGCAGACATAGTAATTGCTTGGCTCATATCAAGGACATATAGATCATTAATCCTTGGAGCAGATAAGAGAATCCATTCTTTAGGAATCTTGAAGCCGGGTTTTAGCACATAAGATCCATTTGCATCAAAGTGCACTGAAAACTGCTTATCACAAATTTATGAAACGCTGAGAAGATTGTGATCAAGTTGTTGCACAAAGTTGATCTTATCAAAGCTTACAACCCCGTTGGATACCATTCCTTCACCAGTAATATATCCGCCTTTATCTCCAGAAAAAGCAACATAACCTCCTCTAATAGATTTGACGTCGTAGAGAAACTTCATGTCGCCTGTCATGTGCCTGGATGCCCCACTATCAACAATCCAATGACTGCTGAAAGTTCCTCCTGGAACACCATGCACATGAACTCACATGATTAGTTGGAGATGGGGACCCAAGCCTTTGTGGTCTTGGGTCTTCTGCTTTCATTGACAAAGGTTATTTCAATTTCTCGATGGTTTGGAAATTGTGATGTTCCCCCTGAATTTGTAACCGTTTTTGGTTTCCATGTCTGTTGTGTTTTACCAGTTTGAATTTTTGAAATCTTAACTTCGTGATTATTAGAAGTTTTAGAAATTTATGCTTTAACGGAAACAAGTTGTTTATGAACCACGTCGGTTTTAATTGCCTTTTCAATTACCTTGACTTGTTGGCGTCTCTGTTTCTTTTCCCTTTCTTTTACAAGACGGGGATCTTGTTTTGTAGAAACAGGTCGCTTTCGGTAATTTTATTCACGGGGATCATCAACTTTGGCTTTTAACTTATGAAGATACGGACAATTTCGAATGATATGTCCAATTTCACCACATTCAAAACATGATCTTCGTTCAACAAACCCCGAAGTAACATGTGACTGTCTTGTTGATGAACTTTGTGATCCCGAGGTACTTGGTTTTGAACTGTTTTATTCATTTCTTTTCAAAGATTTAACTTGATTGACATGATCTAAGTTAGATTTATTTGCAAAAGTTTCCAATTTATCCGTTCCCTTTGATTTCACAAAGTTCCCTTTCTTGTTCTTCTTTTGGTTCGGTTCCTTTCGACCTTGAGTTGTTGATTTACCTTTTGATTTGGTATGATTTTGCTGATTTTTCACTGTTGGTAAGTTCTGATTGCCATATTGTTTTCGAACTTCGGCCTTTGGAATCGGAGGGCACTGTGTTACCACAACGTGTGAACCCGACTTTCCCAAAAACCTACTTGTCGAATCTTCAAAAACTTTACTGATTAAAGATTGATTTAGAAAATCTTTGTCAGAATAGATTTTATCATCACCAACAAGTGTGTACAGCAACTTCACACTCTCAGATTCTTGCGAGGAAGTGGACTCGACTAGAACAGTCTTAGCAGGTTTTGCGGGAGGATCACATAAAATATGATTCTCAAGAGGTATGTCCTCTTCTTTGATTACCGCATCAGATTGTGCTGAGTCGGTATCATCGGATTCATCATCTGAAGAATCAGCATCCTCAACAATGACTGGAGGATCCTGATTTTGTTCAGCAGTTGACACACTTGTAACTGTTGAAACATCCGAATTTGATGATACTTCATTTTTGTATCCAAGTCCGGTTGCAAATTCCTCAATGTCTAAAGGAACAGATTGCTCATAATAAGTTCTATTCTCCTCATCAGGCATTGCATCATAATTTTGTCTAACATGTGGTGGACATTTCTTGTATCCAATGCACGTGACATCCTTTTTCTCTTTTTGTATGTCAATGATGTGATCCAGCACATACCTAGAGTTTGAATAACTGTCTAGCTTAAGCCGGATCGCCTCACTTTCACACTTAACACAGGCTAACTCTTTTTGCATGATTTTGAGACGATTGATAGAATAGTTTATCTCAGTTTGTTTTCTTGAAACCATTTTTGTTAGCTCGGTTTTATCTTTTCTTAAATTTCCAACCACCATTTTAAACTCTTTTTCATGGTTTTCATAAAACATGTTAGCCTCTTTGCATTTCGAAAGATCCACTATCAACTTTTGATTGTGGATATATGTCACGTCATACTTGCTTTGCAAATCATCATATTTTCTTTTCAAGTCCGACAATTTATCACCTAAACTAACACATTTATCACAAGTTGGATTATCGACACATACCTGATTTGATGAGCCGCCCACATTAGCCATAAAGGCTGAATAATTAGAAGAAGAAGAAGAAGAAGAAGAATAAGCAGCTTTATCCACCAGAATTGATCTTCTGTCATTCCTTGCTGCAGCTTCTCCCAACAATTCATCAACATCTGCGTCAACTGACACACTTGACGTTTCATCCAAATGATCATCGCCTGAGGTTGAGGATTCTTCATCTGAGCTTCTACTATATCCGGAACTGTCTTCATCTTCAGATGATTCTCCACCACTGGCGGAAGATTCTCCACCACTGGTGTGTTTTAGATCCTTTACAACCTCAGCAAAACAAGCTATTCTATCCTGAACATCACTTCCCAATTGAATCGACCAGTCGCAACCTTCATCGACTTGTACCACAAGAGCCTAGTTGGCATTTGATGCTCCTGCTTGATTTGGATTGTTCACAGGCATCAACGTACGCTCGTTATTCCTGTTTTGATCCTGATTCTGATTCTGCTGGTTGCCTTGATTCCTGAACGGATTCTGGTTCCCATGCTGAGCTGGTTTGGTACATTCTCTCTTGAAGTGACCTAGTTCACCACAATTGAAGCACTTGACTGATTGTTTATCGAACCCATACTTGGTATATCTCTTGCTTTCCAAGCTGGTTCTACCAGTCCTTTCCATGAAGTCTTTAGCTCGCCTAACCGCACTAGCAAAAGCCCACTTGATATCCATCATATCCATTTCCTCCTTATCGATCTGGTGATAATCTTCTTGTTTCATATTGATGTTTCCAATCTGACCTGCTATCAACCTACAATACGCGCTCACCAATGTGTTTAGTAGCTCCATATGATCCTTAGCTACTTCAACACTTACTTTCGAGAAATTCGAAGTGTCGAGCCGAACAGTATTTGGATTAGATGGCTGACCAGCAGATGAAGTGCTTCTATAACAAGCTTGTTGTGGAACTGGTAGTGGATTTCTGTACAAATCAGTTGCTACAGAAGACCTTTGGGCTTGCTGCTAGGGAACTGGTTGTAGTGGATTTCCATACAAGTCTGTTATTCTTTGTTGTTGAGGAACTGATTGTATTGGATTTCCATACAAGTCAGTGCTTGAGATAAAAGCCGTTTGTAGCGGAGCATGTGTAACAGGTCTTGCAACAGTGCTAGAACCTCCACAGTTACCATAATACATATCAGGATTTTGTTGCACTGGAATCCGTTTCGCTTACATGATTTCTTCTTGATCTTTGTTCTCCAAGAGCTGAATGAAATCATTGATGTTTGTCGTAGCCAATGTGCCATTGTATTTCAATATTTCCAAGAAACCATTCCATTGAGGTGGCAGTGCATCGGCAAACTTTGTGACAATCTCTGCTGGAGTTATTGCCACCCCATAAGTATTCAACTCAGTCAGCAAGTGATAATATCTACTTGTCAAATCTGCCAAAGATTCTTTTTCTATACATGTGAAGTCATCAAACTCCTTTTTGAGTAAATCATGTCGCAATTGGCGTGACGCTTCATTTCCTAGACCTCTCGTCTTCAATGCATCCCATAACCGCTTTGACGTCTTGAAGCTGATAAACTGATGATATATATCCTTGCTCAACACCTGAGTTAGAATAGCATATGCTTTCTTTTCTAAATCATATGCCTTTTTCTCGTCTTCCGTAAGATCTGCAAATGTCGCGGCAGTTGAAGCGGCAACATCAAGAGCTTGATCGAAAACTGTAGTAAAACATAACCACAGTTCCGTGTTTTGCCCAAGGACATACGTATGGAATCTTTCTTCCCATCCAGGATATTCATTCATGTGCATTAGCTTCGGTGGACGGTTAAGGCTTCCGGTTTCGCTTTCGCTTAAAAGTATACTTTGAATACTTTGAGTTTGATTTGAAACAAACGCCCATTGACCCGTCGAAATTGGATTCGCTTGCGATGGAATAGATGAAGATGCGGGTGCGGGAGATTCGGCCCATGATGGCGACAAACCCGTGCTTCTATACTTGCTCTCCGTATTAGATGCGGGTGCGGGAGATTCGGCCCATGATGGCGATAAACCCGTGCTTCTATATTTGCTCTCCGTATTGGATGGAATACCCCACCAGTCAGGATTCATTTTGAATATATAATACTGAATACCTGAATATATCACTTAAAACAAACCGTTAAAATAACTTGTGAAAGCTTTTGTTAATACTTGACAAAAGTGATCCACGAAACACTTGGTTTTTGGCGAAACTCCTTTTCTAACGAAAAAGGGTTTCGTCAAGGACCAATTGTGAGGAAAAATGAGAGTTTCGTCAAAGACAAATTTTGAGGAAAAATATGAAGTTTCGTTGACTAAAGGTGTACTGACAACTTTACTATATATTTTGAAAAAAAGAAATCAAATCCTTTTATCTCTGACACAAGGAGTGTTGAGCCACAATTGTCAAACAACCATACCCTTACACACTCACTGTTTACCAACCACTCATCATGATTTGTGTGAAGACTTCAAACAAACAATATTATAATTAACTTCAACAGTTTAGTCTTCAACCTCAGAACCCAGAAATATGATGAACATACAAGAACTTTTGAAGATGTGAAGAACCCTATGAGTTTTTCGATAAACTTATGAGTTTTCCGGCCAACCTAAAAATTTTCGAACACAATTTTTGCAAGAAAACTTCAATAAAAACCTTGACACAACATATATAAATGAGATTTAACAAGGTTTTGTATGAACTAATCAGCAAAAACACCAAGTTTTTCAAGATTTCTAACTGATTTTTCAGAAAATATGATTTTAAGAGCTCAAACTTGAGAAATTTTTTTGAAAAAAACTCGGTTTTAACAAGGAGAAGAGCCAAGGCTCTGATACCACTTGTAGGTCCAACTAGCGGAGGATCTAGTCGCCTAATCCTTGTATACTAACAGACCCGGTTGTGCGGAATCCAACCGGGAAAGCAAACCGGGATAAGAACACGAAGACACACAGATTTACTGTTTAACACATATGATTGTATATATGAGAAGAGTTCAGTTTACAAGATTACAATATAAGTTTCACACACACTAAGCACTCTCACAGTTCTCTCGTTTCTCTGTGATGTGTCATCCATCTTCTGTCTTCAGTCCACTGCTGTTATATATAAGCTGCACTCGACGAAACAACTTCAGCCGACAAAACCTCATGGCGAAACATCAACAGTGACGAAACAAGGAGAGTTTCGTCACACCTTTATATACGACGAAACATGAGTTTCATCAGCAGGAGTTTCATCAAAGGAGGTCAGGACTTTCATCATGCAGAACTGGACCAGGAGTTTCGCCAAACATGTATGATGTGCAGGAGTTTCGTGGACAGCAGGTCATGCATGAGTTTCGTCCTTATGCAACTGCTACATGTGTTTCGTCAGCAAGCAAATAGCAGCAACCGATCAGCTGCAGACTTGAACATGTAAACAGACAATAACAAACAGCAACATGTAGAACAACAACAATAACCAAGACTTGATGGAGGAAATCAAGCCTTGTTCTTCAACTCGAAGCGATGACGAACCGAACGGAGTCGCGTCCACATAAAGTGTATCAACAGGCGGCCGCGAACATCATTTGTGGTGGTATCATTTTGTTTATTTTGCAGCGGAATTTACATCAGGACCGTAGTTAGGAAATGTTTATCAGAGTAAAACCACCATATTTTATATTAATAACCACATGGGTAAAACCCAAGTTTCTTTATTACAATATGTTTATAGGGATAAACCCTATTTTATTGAATTTAAAACATCGTCTTTTAGGTAACTTTTATAGCCACATTTTTTTTCCAAGCCGTCAGTGCTCTTCAGCTGGCTTTTTCCTAAATGGCTGTCACATTGTGTTACTTGAAACGCGTTTTAAAAATATTTGTCAGTGGGAAATACTGGTGAGTGAATCCCAGTTTAATCAAGAAGAGTTTTATCAATTAACACAGTATTGAGAGCAATCACAATGTTTATTTCTACACAATTACTCATTCAGTACTGTCAATCCTGACTGGTGTGTCATATTACACATTGGCTAACTCGTTGTCCAATTGTAACGTGTTCCGCATTTTGTATACAAAACCCCAACATACCGGCAGTAATTGAAGAACTACAAAGACTCAATCACTGCTTAATCACATTGTAAAACATTTAAGGTTTTGTAAAACAGTTCACAAAAAGTTTTACAAAAAGAGGATAAACTCACATTGCTGTTTTAGACTTCGTTTAAGGGTTCCTGGTGTTAATCTATAATTTACACAAATGTACATATGTTAGTATAATTACCCTTTATTTATATTAACGATACCCTCCCTGAGACGGTATTCCAACAACTACGTCGGGCAGAACCACGACAGTCGTTACGGAACCCTGGATCAATCGGGCAGCGTATCTAATACGTAACTGGGGTTATAATACTTACAACGGAGCAGAACTTCGTTAATTAGGGGGATATAATACCCGAGTATTACTTATACTACGTAGAAATTCGTTGAGAGAGAAAAGATTTGAGCGACGAAAAATGAAAACCCGATGCCCTCTTATATAGGGCCTGAAATCAAGTTTCTCGCGGCCCGCGTAAGGTTAGGCTAAGGTCTTCGCGGCCCGCGTAGTAGGGGGGTCTAGGCGTAGGTGATCCGGGTCACGAATAGGTTCAACACGCGTTTGACACGTGTCAACACCGGGTGCGATCTGGCCTTATAGCTGTCGCGGCTCGCGTAAGGTGTAGCCAAGGGCTACGCGGCCCGCGAGCGCCCCTAATATTTTGTTTTTATTTAATTTTTATAAAAATAAAGGTATTCGGGGTCCGTTTTCACGTACGGGGTGTATATTAGGACATATTAGGGTATTAGAAAAATAATTTGGAGGGTTGTTATATATACTCCTGAATTAGATCGAAATATTCTTAGTCTTGATCAATTAGTGATTCAAGGATACACGGTACAATTCATCGGTGAAAAATGCAAGATTTTTCCCACCTTTAGTGTACCCGTTGTAAATAGAAGGAATGAAATCTCTAGTCTTACAAGGGAAGATGAGATTGGAATGAGAGAAAAAGAATCAATAAACAATCTAGAATCAGATCATGAAGCATATAAATCAGATTATTTGAACAAATATTTTGAAAGTCTGAATATATCTTCAAGTGAACCTGATTGGAACCTGATGATTCTACAAGCCATGTCTTTCAACGAATTTCAATACTGTAAAGCATTACTCGAGATGCTGGAAGATGTTGTGTATGTTAACAAGTATAAGTTTAATCTGGAAAGTAAGTCTGATGAGATGGTTGACTGGTTCTTAAGAAAGAAGTTAGAGATTACTACAACACCAGTTCCGCATATGCTTCTGATAATCGAAAGGTCAATCTATTAGAATTATATATGGTGGTTAAAAGAGAAGGAGGACACATGAGAGTTACTGAAAATAACCTGTGGGCTGTAGTTGCTAAAGATATGGGCTTCGATTATCATGACGGATAATTTATGAGGCTGATGTATGCTATATATCTTGATCAGCTTGTTTATTATTACAAGATTAAATCAACACAGTAGAAGGTGGCCGAGAAAGAGATTGCTGGGGATGTGGCAGAAGTAAGAAGGAGCCGGAGTTTAGATAATCAGGAAGGAACCGAAAGAAACAACGCTGCTGAATAAGATGGAGAGCATTATGCGTTCTATGCAGGTAATGACTGGCACTGGCTGAAAAAGCTGCAAAGGAGGAGGAAATTCGATTTCAAACAGGCTGAAAAGGCGGTGAATGAAGAGAACAAAAGTGTTATGATGCACTGTCGAAAGAACAATTAAGTTTAGGGGAATGTATTAGAGTATATAAACTTAATTATATATGTGTTATGTATGTATTAGAATATTAAACCTATGTTTATAAGTGTGTAACGATAATATTCGAACGGTTGTGTTGGTTTGAGAGACACCGTTTAAATGGCGGTTATTCCCTCCAAAACCAACCACCTTATAACCGTCATGTATGATGTGTATATATTGATCTTGCCGGGAACATTTACCGGTACCAAGACAATTTCCTACTCGAATTGTCCATTTTGTATCAAACTGCATTTACATGTTCTTGTGAACCTTAAACATGAATCCAAATATTCAACTTTGTTCCGCTGCAAATCGCTGTGATAATCAACAAAATAATCATTCTTGTGTGGATGATATGTTTCCTCATGTTCATGTGTGAACATTTTCTCTTTATCCTTTCTTAATTCTTCTTCTAGTATTTGATTTGATTGTTATTCCCTAGATAAAAGTGGTTCATGGAATAGGGATTTGATTTTACAAGTGTTCCCTTCGTTCATGACCACAAAGCCTTGCATTCGAAGTTGTTCATGGCTTAGCACACTCTTAATCCAGGAGAATAGAAAACACTAGGTTTCTTAAAATTTCCTTTTCTAATCTTAATTCAACAATGCTTATACCCCTTATAATCAAGATATTTGACTCACCCATTTTTGTTTCCATACCAAAGGAATTCTTAATTCGTTTAAATTGTGAAATATTTCCAGTGTGATGATTCTTGTAGCTTGTGTTGACATACCAAAATTCGGACCATAAGCCACTATCAGTTCCAGTGACTGTATATTCTTCTGCATAGTGAGGATTTGTTGTTTGATCAATTTTTCCAATTTCTGTTTCCTGTCGTATGAGACTCATGGCTTCATCTTTTTCTTTAATCTTGTAGAAATCCATTAGATGACCAGGTTCACCGCAGTAGTAACATAATTTCTGGGATAGTTTTGAGCGCCTTTTTTTCTAAATTCCATTTTGCAGCATGTAAGCGGATGAATTGGACCTAGGATCTTTTGGTATTTTGCTTGGATACCACTATGTTGGGTGGAATGATAAAAATATAAGTTGTTAAGGTTTGTGTATGGAGAATCTGAATTAAATCAACAAAGTATCAACAAGAACACAATGAACGAAATACGTGCGGATTCCTTGGTGAGTGATCATTATCACAGATCCTCACATATATACATACATATCGCTGTTGTTTGGTGCCATTTTCAACCATCACAACCATTGGACTTGTCAGTTGAAAAATAACTGCCATTAACAACCATTTCTATCTAATTAATCTAACTCATACAAAGTTTAAGGTATGAAATACATAAGTGTTACATATGAATATATGATTATGACATATATACTAACAATTAATAAAGATAATACTAAGTCTAAGTTTACATAATCTAATAATTTAACACATAATTTACTCATTTCTTGGTCAATGAAATGACAATAGTAAATTGCCTTGTCTTGTTGATTGCTAAATGTTTTGTAACATGCTTCTCGTACTTCTTAAATAGCACGTCAATTATGGAACTCCCGAAATGATAAGTCAACAATGGTTCTGTAATAGCTCTAATCACTTTTGCTGTGTTTTTCTTTGTTGTGTTTTTCCCATGGGTGTGGTTGGGGTCTATGTTTAAGTCTTTCATATTTGTGTAATCAGTATCATGTGGATCCCAATTGACTTCATAAGCATCCATGCTATCAAGAGAAAACGATCCATCATCTTGAATAATGTTCACAAGTTCATCCTCACATGGAAGATAAAATGGAAGATTGAATGAGTTAATATCTGATTCTCGAACCAACCCCTGTAGTAATTGATGAAACATAAAAGTTAGCGGTTGAAGCAAACTAAAAGCTCCACAGAGCATATTGTCACGTCTCGCCTAAATATATCACTCTGTGACAATATTCTCACTTAATTTGAGTTTGCAGTTTGGATACAAAAAGGCATTATACCTCTTTAAGCAATTCAAGAAGTGATATGGTGAGTAAATCCCACAGACTCCAACAATCATCACTAGTTGGATCAACTTCACTCCGACCGGGTAAGACTAAAATCATGCGTCCACCATGTATTAATTCTTCGTAGCGTAGTTGTAAAAACCTTGTAAAGTCGGTATGAAATTGCTTTCTATATGCTCGCAGTACATTAAGAGGGCTTGTTTTGGAAATATATATATTTAATTTATTGCATTCAAGACCTTCAGGTACCTATCACATTCATAAATTGCAAGGACAAAGTTTAGCATCCAATTTTTTAATTATTCTTTGTATTTATATGACCACAAAAACAAAGTATCTTTAAGGACCATTATCCAGATTGGTTGGTTAAGTTGAAGTCCGAGGTATAAAAACATGGTTGCAAATCAATATCCCATAAAACTAACTTTTCAGAATATAAAAGATATTCCATCTTGAAAATATATATATAGTATACACGTTTGTAAAACTAAAGTATGTCATACATATCACTTGTTTGATATTCTTGCTAATATAATCATATTGCATATACTATAACTATAGAGTTGGATAGTAAGGTACCTGAGAAAGCCATTGAATGCTATAAGAGGAGTGAACAAAGTGCAAACTTTTGTCCGGAAAGAGTCTACCATAGAAAGAACCTGGAACGGCTGAAACAAAACAAGGACCAATATTTTCTCCCTTGTCCTTCTTTAGATCTTCGTAAAAGTTGGGTAATAACTTAAAAAGATTATTAAAATCATTTACAAAGAGATCATTCAAGCACACTTGAAACTGTGGTGTTTTACGGTTATTTTCTTGACACACATCATGGACTATATTAATTATGCTAGATGCAACCAATAGAGTATTCATGCCAGATGAACATCCTAAATCTGCAATCATGAAACAACTGTTGAAGAAGACATCACGATTAGCCATATCCATAATTGTATGCTTTATATATGGTAACGCTCTCCGTATTGCATGTTCCTGAAAAGAAGTTATGTTATGATAAAGACTTGAGAAACCATTGATGAATACAAAAGCGTAGAGATGAAAAGAGACCTGAAGAAAGGAATTGCTAGCATAACTTGAATCTCCATTGCCATCATTCATATGTAGCACGTCTATTAGATTATCTCCATCTCCGGAGAAGAAGGGCCGTCCGTTCAGATGTGGCAAAGGAGGTGGAGGAGAGAGATAGTGGCAGTAGGACATGGCGGAGAGAGGTTGTAGGTGCAACCCTTGCACAAGGGCGCGCCTGTGAGGCATATGTGGGGTTGGTCTGAGAGGGAGAGGAGAGAGAAGAGAAGGGTTCCCGTAGAAGCGGGTGGATTGCGTTGGAGAAAGTCTTAATGCCATCTGCCCTAGACCCAAGTGCTCCTCAGGCATGCCTAGGCCTTCATGTGTTACTGCTTTAAATAAGATTTGTGCAAGTTGTAACTAGGTCATGCATGCTGCTGAACGTACGTCATCCCACCCTACATGTTATCTGGCTTTCCTTAAAGCATCACGTCCTCACAAATATTATTTAAACTAACATACCATTTTGTTTTCAATATTTTTATGGATATATTTATAAACAGTCCAATATGCATTTAATGTGGCATTCTTCTGCTTATAATAATAAATTATTGGGAAAATTACCAATCTAGCCGGTTGACCAAGTGGTTTACAAGAATAGCCATTTGACCAGGCATAAAAATGCCCTTTCACGCTTCCCCAGCCAAGTGAACTCCCATTTTTATGCACCTTCAACCAGCCACTACCAAGCGGACACGTGTCTAGCCAAGCCGTTTCATGCCCATGCCGCTACACCGTAGCCGAGCCGTTTCAGACCCAAGCCGAGCCGCTTGGCCCTGGAACTAAGCCGCTTCGCCGAATCTCTGATTTTATGCCGCTTTGTGGTACTGCCAAGCCAAGCCGCTTCATGGCAAGCCGAGCCCGTTCTCCCCGATCCCGAGCCGCTACACCTGGCACTAAGCCGCTTCACATGCTACTTACCCCCAAGCCGCTTCATGGCAAGCCAAGCCCGTTCGCCCCGATCCCGAGCCGCTACACCCTGGCACTAAGCCGCTTCACATGCTACTTACCCCCAAGCCGCTTCATGGCCAAGCCGAGCCCCTTCGCCCCGATCCCGTGCCGCTACAACCTGCCCCCAAGCACATGTGTTTTTTTTATATAATTTCGTAACTATATATATAACATCTGAACTTTGCACACATGTGTTTTTTGTCTTCTCGTTTTATTCGTTTTATTTGTTTGAAAACACATGGGTGTTAAGTTTGTGATATACACCGGGGGAAACTGGGAGGTTGTTAACGGGAACATCGAGTATGTTGCCGGTCACGATTGTATTACTAGACGTGGTTTAGAAGTTGAAACCAATTTTTCCTACATCACTTTTTTAAGTTATATTAGCAAAATGTGTGATATTCAAAATATTACACGGATATCCTACCGGATGTCTTCGTTTACAGATCCGATCGATATAATGAATGATAATGATGTTGTTTTTTTATTTAATTTGGCTCAGAGTAAACCTTTTGAATTATTTCAATTATATGTCATTCAAGAACCCGGTGTTGAATCTTCTGATTTTGCATCTTTAAACAATTTCAAAGTTCCTGATTTAAATTTATCTCTTGATGAAAGTGATAAAAAAATTTATGAAAACAGTACCCAATTATACTTACCCAGTAATAGCCAAGGCATATCTTCTATTGTGTTCGAGCCAGGCTACATTTTTAATAGCAAAGAAGAAATGAAACTTGAATTGGGTAAAAAATGTTTGTTAGAACGATTTGAGTTTAAAGTTGACAGATCGTCTAAAACACGGTACGAAGTGTCATGTTTTGTTGATGGTTGTGAGTGGCGTTTTAGGGCATACGGCTTTGCTCGTGATAGTGCATTTTACGTTAAATATTTCAACGATAAACACACATGTTCAAAGACGCTCACACACCCACATTTTCGTCAGGCAAACCCCCAAGTTGTGGGTCATTATTTAGTGCCTCAATTAAAGGACGGTGGTCGAATTTATCGCGGAAACGAGATAAAGTCCGATTTTAAACAAAAATTAGGAATTGATATTAGTTACATGCAAGCATGGCGTGGAAAATGTCATGCTTTAGAACTCTTACAAGGTACAAGCAGAGATTCTTTTGCTGAACTCCCAATTTATTGTTACAATTTGGAGCGGGCGAATCCCGGAACAGTGACTCACATTTGGGTTGACGACGAGAGTCGGTTTGAAATGGTCTTTGTGGCTATTGGTGCAGCGGTAAGATGGAACCTTAATAATATTTTTTTATCTTAAAATAAGCTGGCCATTCACTGATTTTTTTTATCTTTTTTTCAGGTTCGTAGTTTTATGCGTAATTTAAGACCTGTTATTATTATAGATGCTGCCCATTTGAAGGGTGAATTTAAAGGAACGTTGTTTTTAGCAGTTGGCATGGACGGAAATAACCAGATTTTACCAATTGCCTATGGAATAGGCAAATCAGAGGATGGTGCTTCTTGGACATGGTTCCTCTCAAAGCTTAAAGGCTGTGTTGGTGAAATTCCAGATATGGCGATCATATCGGATAGGGCCAATTCAATACATTTAGCTGTAAGCAACGTGTTTCCGCACGCTTATCACGGTCTCTGCTGTCGACATTTAATGGTGAACTTAAGTTTACCGTCGAATAAAAAAAAGGAATACGAGACCCTCTGGTGGAAGACATGTAAATCTTACCGGTTGTCTGATTTTAATGAGTCTTTCCACACTCTATGTCTTGCAGTTCCTAGAATACGGAACACTTTAGTAAGTATCGGGTTTGGTCGGTGGGCAAGAGCGCATTGTCCCGGCAATCGATATCATTATATGACATCTAACAGTGCAGAGTCAATTAACGCTTTGTCTAAAGACTATCGTAAATTGCCAGTAACCCAACTTATTGAATTTTTCCGTCAATCTGTTCAAAAATGGTTCTATGATCGTCGGCTGGAGGGAATTAAGGAAAGACATGAGCTTACCCAGTGGGCTCAAAAAAAATTGTAAAGAAAATTTATGGGTCTAGAACTTGGACTGTTGCTGGTGTCGGGTTGACCACTTTTGATGTTGAAGACACGAAAAAGGGTGGTTTTGTAGATTTTTCCGATCGAACATGCAGTTGCCGTGTTTGGCAAGTTTCTGGACTACCTTGTGGGCACGTGATTGCCGTATCCAAATTCTTATGTGAAACTGACTGCAGTCATTATGCTTTCCGATGTTATTCCAATGAAGTTTATAAAAAAACTTACGAGGAAGCGATTAATCCTCTTCCTCATAAGTCTGAATGGGAGATACCAGAAGGTCTTATAAATGTTCGGCCCCCGCATATTACAAAACGTCAGTCTGGCCGTCCGCGAGCAAACAACCGAATCTTGTCTCGGGGGGAAGAACCCACTCCTCTATATTGTGGTAGGTGTAAGTCAAACGGCCATCATCGTGACGTTTGTTCAGCCCCAGTGCCATCGCGACAACGTTCGCGTAAAGGCAAGGAAACCGTTGCTCATGAAGAACCAGAAAATCATCCGTCAGATAATTATTTTCCGTCTTATAATTTGGGAGATTTTTAGTTTTAGTGTAGTATTTTGGTATTTTTTTTATGTACAACATTATGTTGAAATCCTTGTACTCGAAAAAGCTATTTATATTTTAACTTGAATTACTTTTACATGCATAGACACAAACATCAGTTATTTGTAGGTGTGAATCGGCCAGCGTAGAGTTCATCCGCCATGTACCGTCTGTATCTGACACAAGCATCCTGTAGATTTTCCTCTTCCCATGTCAATGCAACGTTTTGAACAAGTTTTTCCATTAACATACAAATAATTACACCTGAATTTCGACCTGTATGATCCCCGTTATCTGGCCACACATTATCCCCCGCACACTCCAAGGCATCAGTCTCGTTTATTCCAGAACGTTGCCAGTACGATATGCGACCCAAAAACCATAAGAACGGAGACTCAAATTCAAGTAGAATTTGATGTATTTTTTTATGTATGCAAAACGACTCTCCACAATGAATTACATTACAATTATTTGGGAAATAAACTTTAACTTTTAGTGACAACATGTTTATCTGTAAGATTAACCAGTGTTGATCCTTGTGTGAAACTGGCATGTAGACCTACAAAATGTCGATATTTAAATGGCTGGATCAAATTATTTTCGGATGAAATTAATAAAATAATAAAAAACTTTTACCGTATCCACATTCCAAAATGCAGGAAATTTTTCTCTAGACCCATCTGCGTAGCTGTAAGCATCATGATTCTGTTCAACTAGCATGTTGAAAAAATGAGGGGGCATAATAGTCCAACGATAATCATTTGACTGGCACGGCCGTGTCTGGCTTTGAGTTTCCCGTAAATACATTAGCTTGTTACACCATGCATTTATGTGCTGGAAATTAAAGGGCAAAAGTAATTTAAAAATATTAAAAAAAACATATATAGTTCGTATGTTTACGCTTTTAAATACCGTTTCTTGTATAAAACCATTGCCACAATAGCCTAGAAGTCCGCCCCACCAGTCTTTTCCTAACGGTGTAATGCCCATGTATGTGGAATAGCAAGTTGGTGTATCACCATCGTAGTAAAACTCAAGAGCATTTGGAGACCAATTGTCATATCGATCATCTTGAATGATCCAAAGTGTATTCTGTACTGGATGAGGAATGGTTGAGCAAGACCTCCTCTTCGACATTATTAGTTCCTCAGTATGTTGGAAAGAGGAAGCATAAAGATGTGTATATATAGCCACCTCCATCTGACCAAGATATCCAAAAATCTATGTTTTTTAAATTTTTTTTCTAACAATTACTTTAAAAAAAAATGCACACTTTATATTTCGAAACAATTTATATATATTTTTTAAAATATTATGTAAGGTACATATAAATGTATAGGTTATATTAAAAGTCACCGAACTTATTTGTAAAGTTTTCAAGACAATAATTACAACTTATACTTTTATCATTTTTCTTAATGCACACTTTATATTTCGAAACAATTTATATATATTTTTTAAAATATTATGTAAGGTACATATAAATGTATAGGTTATATTAAAAGTCACCGAACTTATTTGTAAAGTTTTCAAGACAATAATTACAACTTATACTTTTATCATTTTTCTTTTATTTTTAAAGTTTTCAAGACAATAGTTACAAACTTATACTTTTATCAGTTTTCTTTTATTTTTAAAGTTTTCAAGACCATAATTACAACTTATACTTTTATCAGTTTTCTTTGATTTTTAAACCTCCTAATATTTTTAAAAAGGCTGTCACATCGTATATTAAAGCACACATTTTAATAAAAACCAAACAATTACACAAAACGGTCTTATAAAGCCTAAAAATATTACAATATTAAATCCTAACAATATTACACAACCTACTTATTAAAACCTAAATATATTACACAATCTACTTATTAAATCCTAAAAATATAAAAGTACATAGCATTAAAAAAAAATTACTACAAAGTAAGATAAATATTAAAGTGGGGAACCAACTTAAAATCCATTTTCTCTTCGTGCCTATACTCGACCCTCGCGATATATACCCGATCATCGTGGCTCAAGCCATCCGCCGGGACACGGTTGAAGTAACGTTTAAACCGATCCAACTTCGGTTTAAGATCACGCCATTTGTGTTGACACGCGTTTAAGTTGTGTCGTGCGTTGCCGACGTGCTGTTGATATTGTTGAAACGCTTGCCCCCAATACGCGGTTTGTCCGCGTTGTAAATTCCGTTGAGTGTCAACGATAGCAGTTACTAATGCTATTTCTTCTTCTTCTGTCCATTGAACCATGTTGGCTAAATATACTTCTTATCCTTAATGAAATACTACAACAATTTTTTTGTAGAATGGTTGCTATTTATAGCCAACCTTCGCTACCCCCCACCGCTACCCACCCACCACCACCGCTACCCCCCCCCCCTACCACCCACCCACCCACCCCAACCACCTTCGCTACCCAACACCTTTTTTCTGTTTAATACTTTTATAATTTTAAATATTTAAAGTTTTTATTGTTTTTAAAAGTGGATAAAGTTATTAATTGTTTTTAAATATTACAATTTAATAGGTTAGTTAAATGAATGGGGTATTGGCTGCTGCTTCGACTTGAGTTGGTAACTCAAGAATTAGTTATATATGCATGTGAAGACTTATGTGTTGGTGAAAAGTACAGAAATGTCATTCACCCACGGTTGACAAAGATCGCCGTTTATTTAGGAGCTTTGTTGGTGCATTTGCGGTATTGGAAAAAGACAGGCAAACCGGAAAAATGCATGACTTTCGAGCTTAATGAAGAATACATGGTGTCTAACAGGTCACTCTCAGGAAATGAGGGAGTCTATCTGTGTATGCTTATGGAGCATCTAGTAACAGACAAACCAATTAATCGATCCGGTGAAACAATTCAAAATTTTTTAGCATACAGACGTTTCATGGCCGATAAACTGTATTTCTGGCGATGTTTACCACGTCCAAATGTTGTTTAGTGATATTTATTTCAAGTGTTTAATTATTTATATGGAATTATGATGACTTCATTTATACTTTCATAAAATAACATAAAATGCCTTATATAAACCCCCCAACATCCACACACACACCTTTACACCTTCAAATTAAACATAACTCACTATGAACACCAACATGGGTGTAGGTAACCAAGATACTAACGAACCAGTGGTATCCGCACCCCGTCGGCGATCCACTCGACGTCGGCCGAACCCTCCACCTTCGAACCAGATTCTTCCCGCACCTGGGAGATTAACACGACGTCGTCTGAACCAAGAAACTACAAACCCACCACCTTCAATTACCTCAGCTGCAAACCAACCGCTAAAAAACGAAACCATTGTTTATGAATATTACCAGCAAGAACATCCAGACGATTTAACAGTTCAAGATTTGAACTTGGCATACGATTTAGCAATGAGCACACTTCAAATTGCATCGCCAAACACTAATCAACCTAACCAGATGTTGGAGCAAGGAAGACCGGAAGGCTATGAAACGGACCCGGGAGAGGAATACGCAGAATGGTGGGGGGAGGAGGACACTCGATGCCCAACACCAGAGAGCCCACGTCCACTACTAGAAAATTGTCCAATTTGTGACAACCAAATTTGTAGCAAATTTGTAGCAAATTGGCCTTACCCACAAATTTCCTACAAAAAAATTCGTAGGATATAAACTTGTGGGTAACCGGATTAGCTATAAAAATACGACAAAATCTGCTACAAAATTCCTACAAAATCTCTGGTCGCAAAATTTGCTACAAAATACTGACAAAACTCTCTTCTTACAAAATTCCGACAATTTTTCCACGTTTTTGCCTTTTTTTATATTATTTTATGATATTTTATATTTAAAATTAATAACATTATTAAAAAAAATATTCATAATTTTTTATTTTCCCGACAAAATTCCTACAAATTATAAAACGTTTTTGCGACAAAATTCCTACAAATTATAAATAAGACAAGTGACAAAATACCTACAAATTATAAAACTTTTCTGCGACAAAATTCCTACAAATTATAAAACGTGCTTGCGACAAAATTCCTACAAATTATAAAACTTTTCTGCGACAAAATTCCTACAAATTATAAAACTTTTCTGCGACAAGTTTCCTACAAATTGATAAATTTTCTCTAAACAATTTGCTACAAATTTCCTACAAAGTTTTCAAAACAGTTTGCGACAAATTTCCTACAACAAAAAAAAATGTAGCTACAAATTTCCTACAAACAGTTAAAAACATTCTTGCAACAAAATTCCTACAAATTATAAAACTCTTCTGCGACAAAATTCCTACAAACTATAAAACTCTTCTGCGACAAAATTCCTACAAACTATAAAACTCTTCTGCGGCAGATTTGCGACAAAATAACAAATCTGAATTTTAAAAAACTAAAAAATGCAGCAAAATATAAAATATTCCAAAAAATGCAGCAAAAATGCAGCAAGCAAAATTGTAAACCATTCCAAAACATTCGCAACAAGCAAGATTCTAAAACATTCCAAAAGTTCCAAAACACACAAAAAAATCCTAATTAAGAGCAAGTTTTTTGATTCAAAACTAATCCAACATTCCAATACTTAACAAAACGAGAGCTTTGTTTACTTCTTTCCGATGTTTTTCACCATTTCTTCCATATTTTTTCACCATGCGTCTTGGTCGGCCCGCTCTTTTTCACGCTCTTGTTGAAATAGTTCGAAACGGGCTTCTATGTTTTGTCGAGCCTCAAGCTCTCTTTCTAGTTCCGCCTGAACTTTTTGAAGCTGAAAATTATAAAACCGTAATCATCACATATAAACCCGAACAGGTCGATCAACACTACAAAAATCTAACTAACAACGTAAAAATCCCGTATAACAAAATACAAACAAACATACATATTAAATTCATTTGATGGAACTTGAATACCAACTAAAACATTTGCCCCCATTCCTCCCTGAAAAATGACAGTAAGCAGGCATTAGAAATTTAAAATCACCAAAATCCAAAGGGTAAAATAGGAATTTTATGAAAATCGTATCATGCAACTCAAACCTGTGCACGGTAGTGAAACAAACTGATGTTCCAACATGGACTAAGAGCGTGCAAGAACTTCATCAAAGCCCCTGGCCTCTCGGGGAATACAAACCGACAAAGAAGCTCGTTTTCTGCATTAGTTCTGCCTCCCATCTGATTATTGACACCGGTTTTTGGTAAGTTCTTAACGCATGCAACATGCTAAATCGCTTTTATTCCAAGAACGCGATTATTAAATGTTTTACAGAATAATACAAAATAGAGAAGAATGTTACCAGATGGCGTAAATGATCTTTAACCATGTCATTGTTTTAAATTCAATGGTTTTTAGTTTATGCGACTCCATTCTCTCCACCATTTCTTGGAGTTCAAACTTGGTATGAAGACCGACACTACAAAACAGAGAACAAACATCAGTTTTAAATAAAATATGTCAAAAAAATATATTTTAACTTTCTCAAAACAAATGTCCAGCGCAAGCTGCGTTTTACACGGTGCCCATCGGCTAGCAGGGTATTGGTAGGGCCCAATGAGTTTTGGGTAACAGTTTCTCAGGGTTATAAAAATAATAAGAGTAAAATGCCATTTTCATCCCTTTCTCAGGGTTAATAAGAGTAAAATGTCATTATCGTCCTTGAGGTTTAGCCAGTTTTACGACTTTTGTCTAAATGTTTGTTTTTCTGCATTTGGATCCAAAAGGTTTGAATTCTTGCCATTTTCATCTGGCCCGTTAACTCCATCCATTTTTCTCTGTTAAGTCAAGTCGGGGGTATTTCCGTCTTTTTTGTTACTTAAAGGGCAATTCAGTTTTTTTCCGAGGTATTTGGTCTTTTTACATAAAATGAAAAAGACCAAAATGCCCTTTAAGTTAACAAAAAAGACAGAAATACCCCTGACTTAACACGGAAAAATGGATGGAGTTGAAGAGCCGGATGAAAATGGCAAGATTTCAAACCATTTGGATCCAGATGCGAAAAACAAACCGTTGCACGAAAGTCGCTAAAGTAACCAAACGTCAGGATGAAAATGGCATTTTACTCATAATAATACTAAAAGGCTCTTACCTGTACAGAACAAGAGCTTGTTTCTTTTCATGTTCATATCTGTACTTAAACTCGGTAATATCCATCTTCCCAACCTGCCAACACATGTCAAAATTCATTTGGTATTTAGAAAGTTAACATTTGACGAGTTTGAACTTTTTTTATTAAAAGCTTTTAAGGAAAAAAACTTACCAGTTCAGCAAACTGTTTAAAACTTCCAGGTTCTTCAGGCAGGAAAGTTGCGAGTACAGCCTCCCGTTGTCTACCAACATTTGCAAGTTCGGTAACCAATCTTAATCTATCGAAATTCATGTTGGCCCCACTAGTTATAGCTACAATAATTTGCATCAAATCGAGCACCATATCACTCATTTTGACTCGCTACCCAACCCGCTAATGTTTACATCCATAAATAAGGGTTATGTGTTATACCTTCGGATCCCCGACCTGAACCTCGTCACATTTCTTTAACCTCAAACAGAACATGTAGGTAAAGACGGCTGACCAGAACTTCGCATGTGATTTTCCTCCTCGCGCGTTGCGCGAGTGAATTCGGTGTTAAATATACTAACGCATATCCGCGTTCTTTAACCGCAAACCCAACAACCCCACTTGATTTCGCTTATTACTTTTTCTTCACAACCCATGAGTTGGTATGTAAAGGTTACAAAATACATTCAGCGTACACTTATTATCACATGTAGGTTCCTATAGAGCTGGTAAATGGTAAATTTTCTTACATTCCTAAGCAAATATCAATATTACCAATTTGATGCATAACTCAACATTTATCATCACCGGTTTAAGATGTCATCCTAACGACCACAACGGAAAAATTACTAAGCATAATACTATTTAGACTACAATAGACTGCATTTAATTTACCAAGTGGATCTGCAAAACTTAAAAATGGGTCAACTAAATTCAATTTTAAAGCAGATCAATCGAATTCCTTGAAACGCCAAACAACTAATACATGTCACCCACTTAAAAAAAAACATAAAGAATCACAGATTAAAAGCAGAAAACATAACACGATGTACACAAGATTAGAATGCATATCAGCATACCAATTCGACCAACAAAAGGGAAAAGTGGGTCAATCAAATTCAGATTTCAAATGGCCTAATTCTTTCAGGTTTCAAACAGCCTAATTCTTTCAGCATACGACGACTATATATATGTCAACCCAGCCACACTTTGGCTCAACTAAGAAGTTAACCTTAAAACGGAAGAAACAGAGCGCGAACCGAACCAGTGGTACAATAGGAAATAAATATCAACTAAAATCAAAACAGTATTGCAGGTAGCAAATTATTTTTACAATGCAATTATCATAGACAAATTAGTATTAAAGAAATTGAAACAGAAACAGGTTGACTATGGTATTGTTGCATAAAGTAGAAACGAATAAATGAATATTTTTAATCTAAATAAATCAAAACAAATATATGATAAACCCATCAGTAAAAGAAATAAACATGTCTGCCAACAATCGTTCTAGGCGACTACACTCCATCCACAATCACCATTTTAGTGTTTGTCACCAGCATTTCCGACCCCTATCACCAACGTATAGGGTGGTGCTTTTATGAGAATCAAAGATGGCAGTGATTTGGACGACATGCATTGATGGATCTATATTATGGTTAAGGTATTTCGGCGATTTCATACCAGTGTTCAAGTGGGCATATCTGATTCGATTTCCGCTGGTGGTAAAGCTGAAAATAATCATATTCCATGCTTTCCGGTAGCAACACGATTTGCCTCTCTCTTTTCTCTGTTGTATGTACCTACTTTACACGCGTAAAGACACCAAAATTCAAGAGAAAAGTGGACGCCCAACTACATGATCCCACGCACCACCTAGTTACTATTCACAACATTTATGATTTAATAGAAACAAAAGCATGAATTTGTGCTACCTTATCTGTCAAATGCAACGATGTTAAGAGCCTCATTAACATATATATACATCTGTTATTATTATCAACAGATTATGCGCCACATATGTTTAAATATACTTTCCATGTTATTATTATCAACAGAACCATACATAATGATACATCTTAAAGTTATCACCAACATGAAACTGACCAACATAATAAACCTGGTCTGCAAAAGTGCATCAGCAAAATTGGCAAAAAAAATTAACATCGAACAAAACTTCGGTAATAATAACATTTCAATCCAAAATAAATCAACTACTATCATTGAATTGGGCGGCATGCTAGGCCAAAGCGAGCTCGGGTCAAAACGGATTAAACATCCGTAATAAAAACACTTCGGTTCAAAACGGATCGATAAG
Organism: Helianthus tuberosus; assembly: GCA_030545235.1. Taxonomy (NCBI): domain Eukaryota; kingdom Viridiplantae; phylum Streptophyta; class Magnoliopsida; order Asterales; family Asteraceae; genus Helianthus; species Helianthus tuberosus. Next base: position 33,672,675 of record CM060389.1, on the reverse strand, counting down.
AAAAAAAAGGGTTGTTTTGATTCGGGGAAGAATTCCGTGATAAAAACACTTCAATCCAGAATAACTTAACTATTTTAATTGGATTGGGCGGCATGCTGGGTCAAAGCGAGCCCAGGTCAAAACGGATCAAAGCATCCGTAATAAAAACACTTGGGGATACTTTTATTATCTTCTTGACTTTTTAGTTGGATAAGCTTGTGTCAACCGGTACTGGTATCGAAATTACCGGTACGGTTATCGGTACATAAAGGTAAAAACCGACACCAGCCTGGCCAATGAATAGTGTTTTAAATATTATAATAATATATATATTTGATTAAAAGTAGAACTGATCAAATTTGTACAAATATACAGCCTCCTGTCTCAATTAATTCAAATATATTAATTATTAGAGTTTTGGTTTTGAAACTAACGTTAGTGGGAGAATGAGATGCATTATTCCTATTTAGAGCTTGCAGATTAACAATTAAGTGCAAACTAAACAACCTAATCTTTACTTTAACAAACCAATTTTGAATAGCATAGATAACTGTTAACATGTGATATTTAACTTATAACTTATTCTAACACAGAATTCATCTTTCAACCCAGTATCCAATCAATCAAGGGCGCGTAATATTGTATTCAAAGTCTGGTGGATTCTGTAATCTAAGAGAAAAAAACTAATAGTGGAACTGGAATGAATAGTTTTATAATATTAGGACCATTTGGAAATAATGTAAAGATTTATTTTTGAATGTTAAACCACACAATGCAGAAATGGTGAAGATGATTAGCAACACTGGACGACACCGATCAATAACAATTTGCAGGGTAGTGGAAACGGAAACCTCTACTTGGCGCCCTTGCCCGCGACGCCGGTTGGACCGTTCAACGGTAGCACTATTTCCCAATCCCTATCCTATTCTAAATTTGTAGCATAGTATTTTCCTTCAGATGAAAATTGTTTTCAGTCAACATCTCATGCATTTGGAAGGGCGTCAACATTCGACAAAGCAAGCATCTGATGGACTCATGCATTTGGAAGGGCGTCAACATTCGACAAAGTAATTGCGGATGCTTAGCCTTTCTTTAGTTTATATAATCAGGAACAAAAGGTTAAAAGCTTAACAATAAATATTTAATGAGTTGTGTTGCTAATATCTGACTAACAATCTTATGATTGTAATAGCAACTTTAAATCACCATAATCGACATAGTAAACACCTATATAAGGTGGAGATTTATGAGGTCTAAGATCAACACTTGGCACAAGTTATGGTAAATGGAAAGCTCTTAAGGTTTATAAACATCAAGATTAGAAAATTTGACTTACATACTTGGTTTCGGGCGGAAAAACGGCACTGCTTCCGGCTTAGAGTTTCCAATATTTTTGCAGCAGTAACCTAATTGCATCCCTGTATGCTATCGATGGCACCAAAGCCTTCTCTCAAGCCTCAACATCCAGCAAAACCCAACTAATCCCACCACCACCACTGGCTGCGCCAACGCATTGTCAGCCGCTTCAACTGTAATGTATAAATAAGTCAAAAAATAAAGTTCTCTAGTATAGTTTCCATACCGTTGGTAACATAATGAAAAATCAACGAAATGTTAGTTTCTAACCTCGAATTTAATATCAAAATCAGAATCAAAGTTAAAAAACAGTTGGGTTAAGATCTCATTACCAGCTCAGTTTCTCCAGTTTCTCCATCTGCATGTCTCTTAGCCTCCTTGAAGGATCTAAACTTCCGATTCGTTTTGGGTTCATAATAAAACTACGCAAGTGCATCATAGATAGTTACAATAACTAAGATAAACTTTATCATCTTCTGGCTACCACTTTTAACAAAACATAAGCAATTACAGACACCTGCAGCAATAAATGGCATTAGCATATGCAGACCTCATTCAAGAACAGGTGACATAAACCAAATAATAGACCACATTACCAGCTTAGTTTCTCCTTTAATATGTCGCCGAACCTCGTTGAGGGATCTAAATCTTTGATTGGTTTCGGGGTCAATATAATACTACACAATTGCATCATAGTATTTTAAAACAATCGCATTACTATAAAGTTATCATCTTTTGGCTACTAATATAATAAAACTTAAGCAATCTGAGATTTACCTTGTCGATGACTCCATTAGGGCGTACGTTTTGTTCAATTTTCCATTCTGTTGCTGCTGCCGGATTCATGGCAACATCATCGAGTTTCCGATAGATCGCCAAAATACAAAGCAGGGAGCTGCTGATATCACCAGAATTATGGCCGTAGTTGTAGCGGTTCTGAAAAGATGATGAAATCCGTATTAAACATTATAAACATCCAAAAAGATGATGAAATCGGTATTAATTTTTCAAAGTCAAAACGTTATGCATACTGTGGAAGTAATTAAGCAAAATATGAAATATACCTTAGAGATCTGGCAGATAATATAAATTTCTTTCTGCAGAAACACTTCTTCTATCTATACATTGTATAGTACTTGTGAACAGCTAGATTAAAAGAAAAGGTTAACAGTTAGAAATGTAATCCAGTCTTGAGCTCGTTCTATTGCATCAGTGCTATGAAACAGAGTGCTAAGAGATACGAACCTTGCTTTAGATCCATTCCTGTTCAAGATGTTGGATCTGAATCCACTGTTGATTCACAATTGCAGTCACCATTTTCTATTCACCTTCGCAAAATCCCAAACTCCCAATCTACAATATTAGAAATTGCAATTAAGCCAGTTGATTCAAAATGAACGATAATTAACACATTAGGGTTCTGGTGCTTGCTGTGAGCATAACCGGCGGCGTAGGTGGTGGTTACATAACACACCGCTGGTAGTGATGGTGGGAACAATTGGGGGGAAATGAGGAAAATGAGGATGCGGCTAAACCGGAAGATCGTAGGTGGGACGGAGGGACTCACCGTGGCGGCAGCGGAGGTGGTTGTGGTGGTGACAGCGGCAAGAGGTGGGGATTGGTCGGAGGGGTTGCAAGACCTTGGAAGCAAGAGTTGGGGAAATGGGGTGAAGATGAGGAGGGAAATGAAAATAAGGGTAGATGTTTGGCGCTGGTTGATGAGATATGAAAATTTTTGACCGGTCAACTCTACATAGGTTAATTAATTTAATTTCTTAAAACAATCCTAACAAAATGAAAATTGTATTTATAAAATTGGGTAAATTACTTTTTGAGTCCCTATTTTTTATGGTTTTAACTAGTTGGGTCCAAAAGCAAAAAGTTTAACGACCTGAGTTCCCATAAGCATTTTCTTTAACCATTTGAGTCCAAATTTCTAACACTGTAAGAATTATTCTGTTAATTTTTGTTAAATGACCAAATTACCCTTATCCCCTCCAAAACCCTAACAAAACACCCAACTGGCTCCCATCCCCTTCACAATACATATCCTTCATATCCCAAACCCTAACCCCACTCTCACATCCCCCCACAACTGCCTCCCATCCCCTGTCCCCTCCAAATCTGTAACAGAACACCCAATCTGCGTCTCCCTTCAATTTGAATAAAACACACACTCCTTTTTTCTCTGTCAATTCGAATACCATTTCATCCAAACCCTAATTTCAATCAATCGTACATTTGTGTCCGTGAGATCTACACCATTCATATTCACTATCTGTTATAAACTAATTGGAGCAGAAAAGAAACAATGTCTGCTAATCGAACAACCGGTAACAGTTACAGTGGTAGCCTAGTTGATCCGAGCAATCTGCATCTAAAAAAGGAGTTAACTCAATCGTCATCCAGATCCACCACCGCCGCTGCCGGTGATGGTTCGTCTTCAGTTACCACTGTTCACGGGCCTAAACAAATCCCTTTTTGTTGTTTGATCCATAATAATGCGTTGACTACAAGATGTCAGATTCAGTTGGAGAGATTTTGAAGGGATTAAGGTGTTACTTTGACAGGGCCTTGCCTGTTATACTTTTATACGATAAAGAGCGTGTACAATATCGCGAATAAGTTAAAAATGATGTTTCTCCGTCAAGCGTATACGGTGCTCAACATCTGCTACACTTATTTGGTAAGATTCTTTTTTAACCAGTCCTCATTATGGTAAGAGTTAACTGTCATTCTTCTGCTTATAAAATGTGGGTCCCAATGCTTCATACAACTCACATCCAGCAGGAAACTTGAAAGAAAATTTGATTCAATCCGACAACAACCGACGGTGACTGGTGGTGTTGATCGATCTTTCGTTACCTACCTCCTTACATCCAACACCCTTCCCTATCGCCTGCTGTGTATCCTAAACCACTAATTTCATATTTAATTGCTACTAAACCCTAATAAATCAAAAAATTTCCTTTTTCAAGTATAACTGCAAAGGGAACCCTTCTAAAACCCACCACCGCCGAAATCCACAACTTCACAAAACTAGATCGGAACTCAGAGATATTGTCGGAGATGATGAGACACATGGATAGTGGTGGTTGTCGAAGACAAAGAAATATAGATATGGTGGTGGTATCGTATCGTATCGCATCGTATCATATCGTATATTATCGTATCGTATAGTATAGTATGGTATCGTATCGTGTAATATGGTATCGTGTCGTCTCATATGGTATGGTATCGTATGGTATCGTATCGTATCTTATCGTGTGGTATGATATCGTATTTTATCGTATGGTATGGTATGGTATGGTATGGTATGGTATGGATGGTGTTGTATGGTATGGTATCGTATTTTTCGTATGGTATGGTGTCGTATCTTATCATATGGAATGGTATGGTATGGTATGGTATGGTATGGTATGGTATGGTATGGTATGGTATGGTATGGTATCGTATCGTATCTTATCGTATGGTATGGTATGGTATCTTATGGTATGGTATGGTATCTTATGGTATGGTATGGTATGGTATGGTATCTTATGGTATGGTATGGTATGGTATGGTATGGATGGTGTTGTATGGTATGGTATGGTATGGTATGGTATGGTATGGTATGGTATGGTATGGTAATATGGTATGGTATGGCATCGTATCGTATCATATCTTATGGTATGGTATGGTATGGTATCGTATCATATCTTATCGTATGGTATGGTATCGTATCGTATCGTAAGTGAGTAAATGACCTTTTTATTTTGCAGAAATTCAGACATTACAAATATAAGAACTTTTGTTTTTGTAAGAAAATTGTAAAAAACGAGGTCAATTTGCTACAAATTTTCGACAAATTTAGCATTTTATTTTTAATTTTTTTTATTTAACTAAGTTAAGAAATAACAAATACTTTGACCCTTTTTGTCGAAAAACTGTAGCAAATAAGGTCAATTTCCTACAAATTATCGACAAATGTAAAATTTTATTTTCAAAACTATATGTTTTTTATAATCAATATGGTTTTGTAGGAAATCTGTAGCTACTGGTGTGTTAGTTTGCTACAAATTGCCGACAAAATATGGTTTTGTAGGAAATCTGTAGCTACTGGTGTGTTAGTTTGCTACAAATTGCCGACAAAATATGGTTTTATAGGAAATCTGTAGCTACTGGTGTGTTAGTTTGCTACAAATTGCCGACAAATTTAACATTTTATTTCTAAAATTGATAAATTAACAAATAAAATAACATTTTTGTAGGAAATCCGTAGCAACTTGCTACAAATTTGCTACAACTTAAGTTTTAATTTTTTAATTTTTTTATTTTGCAGAAATTCAGACATTAAAAATATAATAACTTTTGTTTTTGTAAGAAAATTGTAGAAAACGAGGTCAATTTGCTACAAATTTTCGACAAAATTTAGCTTTTTATTTTTAATTTTTTTTATTTAACTAAGTTAAGAAATAACAAATAATTTGACCCTTTTTTGTCAAAAAATTGTAGCAAATAAGGTCAATTTCCTACAAATTATCGACAAATGGAAAATTTTATTTTCAAAACTATATGTTTTTTATAATCAATATGGTTTTGTAGGAAATCTGTAGCTACTGGTGTGTTAGTTTGCTACAAATTGCCGACAAAATATGGTTTTGTAGGAAATCTGTAGCTACTGGTGTGTTAGTTTGGTTTTGTAGGAAATCTGTAGCTACTGGTGTGTTAGTTTGCTACAAATTGCCGACAAATTTAACATTTTATTTCTAAAATTGATAAATTAACAAATAAAATAACATTTTTGTAGGAAATCCGTAGCAACTTGCTACAAATTTGCTACAACTTAAGTTTTAATTTTTTAATTTTTTTATTTTGCAGAAATTCAGACATTACAAATATAATAACTTTTGTTTTTGTAAGAAAATTGTAGAAAACGAGGTCAATTTGCTACAAATTTTCGACAAATTTAGCTTTTTATTTTTAATTTTTTTTATTTAACTAAGTTAAGAAATAACAAATACTTTGACCCTTTTTGTCGAAAAACTGTAGCAAATAAGGTCAATTTCCTACAAATTATCGACAAATGTAAAATTTTATTTTCAAAACTATATGTTTTTTATAATCAATATGGTTTTGTAGGAAATCTGTAGCTACTGGTGTGTTAGTTTGCTACAAATTTCCGACAAAATATACTTTTGTAGGAAATCTGTAGCTAATGGTGTGTTAGTTTGCTACAAATTACCGACAAATTTAACATTTTATTTCTAAAATTGATAAATTAACAAATAAAATAACATTTTTGTAGGAAATCCGTAGCAACTTGCTACAAATTTGCTACAACTTAAGTTTTAATTTTTTAATTTATTTATTTTGCAAAAATTTAGACATTACAAATATAATAACTTTTTTTTTTGTAAGAAAATTGTAGAAAACGAGGTCAATTTCCTACAAATTTTCGACAAATTTAGCATTTTATTTTTAAATTTTTTTTATTTAACTAACTTAAGAAATAACAAATAATTTGACCCTTTTTTGTCGAAAAACTGTAGCAAATAAGATCAATTTGCTACAAATTTTCGACAGATTTAACACTTTATGTTATTTAATTATTTATTTTACTGAAATTCAGACTCGAAAAATAAAATAAATTACACTTGTCGCAAATTTGTAGCTAGTTGCTACAAATTTCCGACAAATTATGAAAATTTATTTTTTAAATTATTTATTTTGCTATAGTAACAAATAATTTAAATTTCTTATTTATTTTGTAGGAATTTTGTCACAAAGATAATATATTTTGCTACAAAATTGCTACAAATGCTTGTTGTGTGGCAATTTTGTAGGAAAATTGTGGATAAGTTTTGGGTTTTTTTTTGTTTTTCTTTTTTGTCAAAAAATTGTAGGAAAATTGTAAAAAAAATTGAGTTGTGGGAAATTTGTAGGAAACTTTTGTAGGAAAAAATTTAGTTTTCTAGTAGTGGTCGTACATGTTGGTATTCGCCAAGATCTGACGGTCGTGACAGTGATCGTTCGGTCTCGCCGCCCCCATTCTTCTTGGGTGATTGGCCTTAGGAATAATCTATTTTTATTTTTAGATTTTTAGTTTAATCGTACGTTTACATAAATGCTTGTCCGTTTATTTGCTATTGTATCTTAATAAATAAAGTCTTGTCTTATTTAGTCTTCAAAATACAAAATTTAAAATTTATCATATATAAAGTCTTCAAAATATAAAATTTAAAATGTATCTTGCAATGTACATAAAATATAAAATTTATCATAAAATATTTAAAATGTATCTTGAAATGTGGGAAAGGGGGCGAAGCGGCTCGGCTACACCTTGAAACGGCTCGGCTACCTTGTGTAGCGGCTTGGCTAGCTTGTGGGGCAGGGGCGCGAAGCGGCTCGGCTTGGGCCTGAAACGGCTCGGCTAGCTGGTGTAGCGGCATTAAGCCTCTTCAGGTTCAAGGGACACGTGTCAGTTTATTAGTGGCTGGTTGAAGGTGCATAAAAATGGGAGTTCACTTGGCTGGGGAAACGTGAAAGGGCATTTTTATGCCTGGTCAAATGGCTATTCTTGTAAACCACTTGGTCAACCGGCTAGATTGGTAATTTTCCCTAAATTATTTATATTTTACATCATAAAAACAATACATACAGCACAATATTGTTATTTATCTACAATTCTTATTAACATTTAGTTATTTACACCCTTTTTACCAATAATAACACTTAATTTAGTTGACTACATGTTTTTTTATATTGTGTCACTAAGAAAAAAAATAGGTACAGATAAATGTTTTGTTAGGGTGAGAGGGGCACTAAGAGGGGAGTCCCCTCTCTTACGCACACCCAATCAAGTTATGCCACGTCAACTCCCCTCTTAAACTCCCCTCACACCCCAATTTGATGGCGGCACTCCCCTATTAGGTGACTTGTTTTTTTATTCAAAAAAAAAAAGGGAAGTTTTCATTGGTTGAAAAAAAGGGTGGCCCACCTTCTCTCTCCTTCCTTCTTCGGTGTCTCCTCCCCGATTCCCCTCCCCGCACCCCCTCCTCGCACCGATGGCGCCGGTGTTCCAGAGCGGTGAATGGGTTCACCGATCCCCCTCCCCGCGAGTGCCCCGATCACCCTTACTCCTACACAAATGAGTTTCACATGTGGCTTTAATTCCGGACAAACTGTTGACGTTGACGGAACCTGACAAAACCCAATAAAAGAATTGAAAATGTAATTAAAATATCCAAAAAATCCAACGTTTCTAATTAAAGTTTATTATTTTAAAATTTCGAGAAAAACAGTTCGGATAATTTGAATATAAGAAATTATTTAAAAGGACTATCCAAATTCAAGAATTTCAGCTATCCAAATTTTCAGATAATTCGGGTTCGATTTCTATTTGGATTTTTTGTTTTGCACACACATAGATATGATTTTATAATCAGATATAAGACTGATATTAGCGATACTCGTCCTGTTCCTGTTGCTATTCCTATATGCTACCCCAACATTTCTATAGATTATATTCATCTCTTGTTTTTTGTATAAATGCTGGGTTCAATTTGCTACACGTTATGTAACATATGCTAAAACCAAGGCCTAAAGCCCAATTTGCCAAATAATATATTTTTAGTTTCTAGTATTTTTTTTTTAATTTTTTTAGGAAATTTGATATAAGTTAGTGGTAATTTTTTTAAAATTAATTAACATTATTGACTAATTACCAAGAGAAAATTCCCGTCGGTAATCCTATTGTACTGTGTTCAATCATTATATACCATGATAAAATGATTTTTTTTTCTTGTACAAAACAATATTGTAACATGTTTTCAGTAATTAAATAACAACAATTGGATTAAGAGTTAAATGTTTGGTTGGTCCCTGTGGTTTGCAAAAGTTTCATACTTGGTCCTGGTGGTTTACTAATTACACGTGTGGTCCGAAAAGTTGTCAAAAATGAACTCGGTTTGTCCCCTGATCTAACCTCTGTTAAATTTCTCAGTTAACTATGTGTGAAATTACTATATTACCCTGAACAATTAAAAGAAATAAAAAAAATTCTCAATTAACCTAGCCTCCTTTGTTCTACAATTAACGGATGCAAATGTGGGATTTGAATTTCTTGAATTTATAAATGGAAGTGGGGTACATGTGAAAAAGATGATGTTCCACAGCCAATGATCTCTGATTTCCCATTGAAATTATACAACTTTTAATTTTATTTTTTCTTTGTGACGAGAACTTCTAGGATGAAGCTGTACTCCTTGGATCCATTCGGTTGAAGATGACGATGATTCCATAAAGTGTTGGTGCGTGAGAGTCTGAGGAGTGATTTTGTTTCTTGTGTTGATTTTTATGAACATGATCGGTTGTGCTTTTTGAAGAATCGAGTTTGTTTTAGGTGATTAAGAGGTTAACAATGACACTTTTAGAGGGAGAAAGTGGTGTGTGAGAGAGAAGACTGGACTGAAAAAAAGGAGGAAGAAGAAAATGGTGGTGGAGGAGGTAGTTGCAGGTGGTGGGTTGTGAAGATGGAGGAGGTGGTGGTGTTAGAGTTTTGTTAGAGAGAGGGGATGAAGAAGATGAGAAGTGGGCCATATTCTTCATATATACATATACAGGGAGAAGATCATGCGAGAACCATCTCTTATTGCGAGAACCGCGAGAACCAATGTGAACACAACCAAAAATGCCTAAAAATAGCTAAAAATCACACAAATTTTTTTTTTTAATATTTTTTTATATAAAAATCGCTACTTTTCGAAGCAAAAAAAAAAAAAAAATTAAAAAAAAAGATTTTTTTAAAAAAAAAAAATTTGTTTTTTAAATTTTTTTTTCCACTAAGAGTACCGATTTGAGCATAAAAAATATTAAAAAAAAAATTTAGATTTTTTTTTTATTTTTTTAGGTTTTTTGGGGGTTTAGTTTTTAGCATTTTAGCTTGGGGGGGGGGGGGTGGGGGCGGTTTAGGTTTTTTTTTTGGGGGGGGGGGGTGGGGGTTGGGTTTTTTTAGCTATTTTAGGTTGTGTTCACACTGGTTCTCGCGGTTCTCGCACTAAATGGAGTTCTCGCATGAGCCCCTCCCTATATATATATATATTTTCTTTAATTGTTCAAGGGTAATATAGTTATTTCACAAATAGTTAACGGAGAAATTTAACAGAGGTTATCTCAGGGGACAAACTGAGTTCATTTTTGACAACTTTTGAGACCACGTGTGTAATTAGTAAACCACTAGAACCAAATATGAAATTTTTGCAATCCATAGAGACCAACCAAGCATTTAACTCTTAATGGGCCAAACAAACACCTCATAGCATAGCCTCCTCCACAAACTCCCGAAACCAAAGTGGCCCCTAGCTCTTGACCCTCCTATAACTTTAATGCCCCCACTTGGATCACCCTCCTATATTTTCTTTTTTGTTAAATGACCAAATTACCCTTATCCCCTCCAAAACCCTAACAAAACACCCAACTGGCTCCCATCCCCTTCACAATACATATCCTTCATATCCCAAACCCTAACCCCACTCTCACATCCCCCCACAACTGCCTCCCATCCCCTGTCCCCTCCAAATCTGTAACAGAACACCCAATCTGCGTCTCCCTTCAATTTGAATAAAACACACACTCCTTTTTTCTCTGTCAATTCGAATACCATTTCATCCAAACCCTAATTTCAATCAATCGTACATTTGTGTCCGTGAGATCTACACCATTCATATTCACTATCTGTTATAAACTAATTGGAGCAGAAAAGAAACAATGTCTGCTAATCGAACAACCGGTAACAGTTACAGTGGTAGCCTAGTTGATCCGAGCAATCTGCATCTAAAAAAGGAGTTAACTCAATCGTCATCCAGATCCACCACCGCCGCTGCCGGTGATGGTTCGTCTTCAGTTACCACTGTTCACGGGCCTAAACAAATCCCTTTTTGTTGTTTGATCCATAATAATGCGTTGACTACAAGATGTCAGATTCAGTTGGAGAGATTTTGAAGGGATTAAGGTGTTACTTTGACAGGGCCTTGCCTGTTATACTTTTATACGATAAAGAGCGTGTACAATATCGCGAATAAGTTAAAAATGATGTTTCTCCGTCAAGCGTATACGGTGCTCAACATCTGCTACACTTATTTGGTAAGATTCTTTTTTAACCAGTCCTCATTATGGTAAGAGTTAACTGTCATTCTTCTGCTTATAAAATGTGGGTCCCAATGCTTCATACAACTCACATCCAGCAGGAAACTTGAAAGAAAATTTGATTCAATCCGACAACAACCGACGGTGACTGGTGGTGTTGATCGATCTTTCGTTACCTACCTCCTTACATCCAACACCCTTCCCTATCGCCTGCTGTGTATCCTAAACCACTAATTTCATATTTAATTGCTACTAAACCCTAATAAATCAAAAAATTTCCTTTTTCAAGTATAACTGCAAAGGGAACCCTTCTAAAACCCACCACCGCCGAAATCCACAACTTCACAAAACTAGATCGGAACTCAGAGATATTGTCGGAGATGATGAGACACATGGATAGTGGTGGTTGTCGAAGACAAAGAAATATAGATATGGTGGTGGTATCGTATCGTATCGCATCGTATCATATCGTATATTATCGTATCGTATAGTATAGTATGGTATCGTATCGTGTAATATGGTATCGTATCGTGTCGTCTCATATGGTATGGTATCGTATGGTATCGTATCGTATCTTATCGTGTGGTATGATATCGTATTTTATCGTATGGTATGGTATGGTATGGTATGGTATGGTATGGATGGTGTTGTATGGTATGGTATCGTATTTTTCGTATGGTATGGTGTCGTATCTTATCATATGGAATGGTATGGTATGGTATGGTATGGTATGGTATGGTATGGTATGGTATGGTATGGTATGGTATGGTATGGTATCGTATCGTATCTTATCGTATGGTATGGTATGGTATCTTATGGTATGGTATGGTATGGATGGTGTTGTATGGTATGGTATGGTATGGTATGGTATGGTATGGTATGGTATGGTATGGTAATATGGTATGGTATGGCATCGTATCGTATCATATCTTATGGTATGGTATGGTATGGTATGGTATCGTATCATATCTTATCGTATGGTATGGTATCGTATCGTATCGTAAGTGAGTAAATGACCTTTTTATTTTGCAGAAATTCAGACATTACAAATATAAGAACTTTTGTTTTTGTAAGAAAATTGTAAAAAACGAGGTCAATTTGCTACAAATTTTCGACAAATTTAGCATTTTATTTTTAATTTTTTTTATTTAACTAAGTTAAGAAATAACAAATACTTTGACCCTTTTTGTCGAAAAACTGTAGCAAATAAGGTCAATTTCCTACAAATTATCGACAAATGTAAAATTTTATTTTCAAAACTATATGTTTTTTATAATCAATATGGTTTTGTAGGAAATCTGTAGCTACTGGTGTGTTAGTTTGCTACAAATTGCCGACAAAATATGGTTTTGTAGGAAATCTGTAGCTACTGGTGTGTTAGTTTGCTACAAATTGCCGACAAAATATGGTTTTATAGGAAATCTGTAGCTACTGGTGTGTTAGTTTGCTACAAATTGCCGACAAATTTAACATTTTATTTCTAAAATTGATAAATTAACAAATAAAATAACATTTTTGTAGGAAATCCGTAGCAACTTGCTACAAATTTGCTACAACTTAAGTTTTAATTTTTTAATTTTTTTATTTTGCAGAAATTCAGACATTAAAAATATAATAACTTTTGTTTTTGTAAGAAAATTGTAGAAAACGAGGTCAATTTGCTACAAATTTTCGACAAAATTTAGCTTTTTATTTTTAATTTTTTTTATTTAACTAAGTTAAGAAATAACAAATAATTTGACCCTTTTTTGTCGAAAAATTGTAGCAAATAAGGTCAATTTCCTACAAATTATCGACAAATGGAAAATTTTATTTTCAAAACTATATGTTTTTTATAATCAATATGGTTTTGTAGGAAATCTGTAGCTACTGGTGTGTTAGTTTGCTACAAATTGCCGACAAAATATGGTTTTGTAGGAAATCTGTAGCTACTGGTGTGTTAGTTTGCTACAAATTGCCTACAAAATATGGTTTTGTAGGAAATCTGTAGCTACTGGTGTGTTAGTTTGCTACAAATTGCCGACAAATTTAACATTTTATTTCTAAAATTGATAAATTAACAAATAAAATAACATTTTTGTAGGAAATCCGTAGCAACTTGCTACAAATTTGCTACAACTTAAGTTTTAATTTTTTAATTTTTTTATTTTGCAGAAATTCAGACATTACAAATATAATAACTTTTGTTTTTGTAAGAAAATTGTAGAAAACGAGGTCAATTTGCTACAAATTTTCGACAAATTTAGCTTTTTATTTTTAATTTTTTTTATTTAACTAAGTTAAGAAATAACAAATAATTTGACCCTTTTTTGTCGAAAAATTGTAGCAAATAAGGTCAATTTCCTACAAATTATCGACAAATGGAAAATTTTATTTTCAAAACTATATGTTTTTTATAATCAATATGGTTTTGTAGGAAATCTGTAGCTACTGGTGTGTTAGTTTGCTACAAATTTCCGACAAAATATACTTTTGTAGGAAATCTGTAGCTAATGGTGTGTTAGTTTGCTACAAATTACCGACAAATTTAACATTTTATTTCTAAAATTGATAAATTAACAAATAAAATAACATTTTTGTAGGAAATCCGTAGCAACTTGCTACAAATTTGCTACAACTTAAGTTTTAATTTTTTAATTTATTTATTTTGCAAAAATTTAGACATTACAAATATAATAACTTTTTTTTTTTGTAAGAAAATTGTAGAAAACGAGGTCAATTTCCTACAAATTTTCGACAAATTTAGCATTTTATTTTTAAATTTTTTTTATTTAACTAACTTAAGAAATAACAAATAATTTGACCCTTTTTTGTCGAAAAACTGTAGCAAATAAGATCAATTTGCTACAAATTTTCGACAGATTTAACACTTTATGTTATTTAATTATTTATTTTACTGAAATTCAGACTCGAAAAATAAAATAAATTACACTTGTCGCAAATTTGTAGCTAGTTGCTACAAATTTCCGACAAATTATGAAAATTTATTTTTTAAATTATTTATTTTGCTATAGTAACAAATAATTTAAATTTCTTATTTATTTTGTAGGAATTTTGTCACAAAGATAATATATTTTGCTACAAAATTGCTACAAATGCTTGTTGTGTGGCAATTTTGTAGGAAAATTGTGGATAAGTTTTGGGTTTTTTTTTTGTTTTTCTTTTTTGTCAAAAAATTGTAGGAAAATTGTAAAAAAAATTGAGTTGTGGGAAATTTGTAGGAAACTTTTGTAGGAAAAAATTTAGTTTTCTAGTAGTGGTCGTACATGTTGGTATTCGCCAAGATCTGACGGTCGTGACAGTGATCGTTCGGTCTCGCCGCCCCCATTCTTCTTGGGTGATTGGCCTTAGGAATAATCTATTTTTATTTTTAGATTTTTAGTTTAATCGTACGTTTACATAAATGCTTGTCCGTTTATTTGCTATTGTATCTTAATAAATAAAGTCTTGTCTTATTTAGTCTTCAAAATACAAAATTTAAAATTTATCATATATAAAGTCTTCAAAATATAAAATTTAAAATGTATCTTGCAATGTACATAAAATATAAAATTTATCATAAAATATTTAAAATGTATCTTGAAATGTGGGAAAGGGGGCGAAGCGGCTCGGCTACACCTTGAAACGGCTCGGCTACCTTGTGTAGCGGCTTGGCTAGCTTGTGGGGCAGGGGCGCGAAGCGGCTCGGCTTGGGCCTGAAACGGCTCGGCTAGCTGGTGTAGCGGCATTAAGCCTCTTCAGGTTCAAGGGACACGTGTCAGTTTATTAGTGGCTGGTTGAAGGTGCATAAAAATGGGAGTTCACTTGGCTGGGGAAACGTGAAAGGGCATTTTTATGCCTGGTCAAATGGCTATTCTTGTAAACCACTTGGTCAACCGGCTAGATTGGTAATTTTCCCTAAATTATTTATATTTTACATCATAAAAACAATACATACAGCACAATATTGTTATTTATCTACAATTCTTATTAACATTTAGTTATTTACACCCTTTTTACCAATAATAACACTTAATTTAGTTGACTACATGTTTTTTTATATTGTGTCACTAAGAAAAAAAATAGGTACAGATAAATGTTTTGTTAGGGTGAGAGGGGCACTAAGAGGGGAGTCCCCTCTCTTACGCACACCCAATCAAGTTATGCCACGTCAACTCCCCTCTTAAACTCCCCTCACACCCCAATTTGATGGCGGCACTCCCCTATTAGGTGACTTGTTTTTTTATTCAAAAAAAAAAAGGGAAGTTTTCATTGGTTGAAAAAAAGGGTGGCCCACCTTCTCTCTCCTTCCTTCTTCGGTGTCTCCTCCCCGATTCCCCTCCCCGCACCCCCTCCTCGCACCGATGGCGCCGGTGTTCCAGAGCGGTGAATGGGTTCACCGATCCCCCTCCCCGCGAGTGCCCCGATCACCCTTACTCCTACACAAATGAGTTTCACATGTGGCTTTAATTCCGGACAAACTGTTGACGTTGACGGAACCTGACAAAACCCAATAAAAGAATTGAAAATGTAATTAAAATATCCAAAAAATCCAACGTTTCTAATTAAAGTTTATTATTTTAAAATTTCGAGAAAAACAGTTCGGATAATTTGAATATAAGAAATTATTTAAAAGGACTATCCAAATTCAAGAATTTCAGCTATCCAAATTTTCAGATAATTCGGGTTCGATTTCTATTTGGATTTTTTGTTTTGCACACACATAGATATGATTTTATAATCAGATATAAGACTGATATTAGCGATACTCGTCCTGTTCCTGTTGCTATTCCTATATGCTACCCCAACATTTCTATAGATTATATTCATCTCTTGTTTTTTGTATAAATGCTGGGTTCAATTTGCTACACGTTATGTAACATATGCTAAAACCAAGGCCTAAAGCCCAATTTGCCAAATAATATATTTTTAGTTTCTAGTATTTTTTTTTTAATTTTTTTAGGAAATTTGATATAAGTTAGTGGTAATTTTTTTAAAATTAATTAACATTATTGACTAATTACCAAGAGAAAATTCCCGTCGGTAATCCTATTGTACTGTGTTCAATCATTATATACCATGATAAAATGATTTTTTTTTTCTTGTACAAAACAATATTGTAACATGTTTTCAGTAATTAAATAACAACAATTGGATTAAGAGTTAAATGTTTGGTTGGTCCCTGTGGTTTGCAAAAGTTTCATACTTGGTCCTGGTGGTTTACTAATTACACGTGTGGTCCGAAAAGTTGTCAAAAATGAACTCGGTTTGTCCCCTGATCTAACCTCTGTTAAATTTCTCAGTTAACTATGTGTGAAATTACTATATTACCCTGAACAATTAAAAGAAATAAAAA
Source organism: Helianthus tuberosus (assembly GCA_030545235.1). NCBI lineage: Eukaryota > Viridiplantae > Streptophyta > Magnoliopsida > Asterales > Asteraceae > Helianthus > Helianthus tuberosus. The sequence continues at coordinate 33,655,880 of CM060389.1, read as the reverse complement.
AAATTCTCAATTAACCTAGCCTCCTTTGTTCTACAATTAACGGATGCAAATGTGGGATTTGAATTTCTTGAATTTATAAATGGAAGTGGGGTACATGTGAAAAAGATGATGTTCCACAGCCAATGATCTCTGATTTCCCATTGAAATTATACAACTTTTAATTTTATTTTTTCTTTGTGACGAGAACTTCTAGGATGAAGCTGTACTCCTTGGATCCATTCGGTTGAAGATGACGATGATTCCATAAAGTGTTGGTGCGTGAGAGTCTGAGGAGTGATTTTGTTTCTTGTGTTGATTTTTATGAACATGATCGGTTGTGCTTTTTGAAGAATCGAGTTTGTTTTAGGTGATTAAGAGGTTAACAATGACACTTTTAGAGGGAGAAAGTGGTGTGTGAGAGAGAAGACTGGACTGAAAAAAAGGAGGAAGAAGAAAATGGTGGTGGAGGAGGTAGTTGCAGGTGGTGGGTTGTGAAGATGGAGGAGGTGGTGGTGTTAGAGTTTTGTTAGAGAGAGGGGATGAAGAAGATGAGAAGTGGGCCATATTCTTCATATATACATATACAGGGAGAAGATCATGCGAGAACCATCTCTTATTGCGAGAACCGCGAGAACCAATGTGAACACAACCAAAAATGCCTAAAAATAGCTAAAAATCACACAAATTTTTTTTTTTAATATTTTTTTATATAAAAATCGCTACTTTTCGAAGCAAAAAAAAAAAAAAAATTAAAAAAAAAGATTTTTTTTAAAAAAAAAAATTTGTTTTTTAAATTTTTTTTTCCACTAAGAGTACCGATTTGAGCATAAAAAATATTAAAAAAAAAATTTAGATTTTTTTTTTATTTTTTTAGGTTTTTTGGGGGTTTAGTTTTTAGCATTTTAGCTTGGGGGGGGGGGGGGTGGGGGCGGTTTAGGTTTTTTTTTGTGGGGGGGGGGGGGGTGGGGGTTGGGTTTTTTTAGCTATTTTAGGTTGTGTTCACACTGGTTCTCGCGGTTCTCGCACTAAATGGAGTTCTCGCATGAGCCCCTCCCTATATATATATATATTTTCTTTAATTGTTCAAGGGTAATATAGTTATTTCACAAATAGTTAACGGAGAAATTTAACAGAGGTTATCTCAGGGGACAAACTGAGTTCATTTTTGACAACTTTTGAGACCACGTGTGTAATTAGTAAACCACTAGAACCAAATATGAAATTTTTGCAATCCATAGAGACCAACCAAGCATTTAACTCTTAATGGGCCAAACAAACACCTCATAGCATAGCCTCCTCCACAAACTCCCGAAACCAAAGTGGCCCCTAGCTCTTGACCCTCCTATAACTTTAATGCCCCCACTTGGATCACCCTCCTATATTTTCTTTTTTGTTAAATGACCAAATTACCCTTATCCCCTCCAAAACCCTAACAAAACACCCAACTGGCTCCCATCCCCTTCACAATACATATCCTTCATATCCCAAACCCTAACCCCACTCTCACATCCCCCCACAACTGCCTCCCATCCCCTGTCCCCTCCAAATCTGTAACAGAACACCCAATCTGCGTCTCCCTTCAATTTGAATAAAACACACACTCCTTTTTTCTCTGTCAATTCGAATACCATTTCATCCAAACCCTAATTTCAATCAATCGTACATTTGTGTCCGTGAGATCTACACCATTCATATTCACTATCTGTTATAAACTAATTGGAGCAGAAAAGAAACAATGTCTGCTAATCGAACAACCGGTAACAGTTACAGTGGTAGCCTAGTTGATCCGAGCAATCTGCATCTAAAAAAGGAGTTAACTCAATCGTCATCCAGATCCACCACCGCCGCTGCCGGTGATGGTTCGTCTTCAGTTACCACTGTTCACGGGCCTAAACAAATCCCTTTTTGTTGTTTGATCCATAATAATGCGTTGACTACAAGATGTCAGATTCAGTTGGAGAGATTTTGAAGGGATTAAGGTGTTACTTTGACAGGGCCTTGCCTGTTATACTTTTATACGATAAAGAGCGTGTACAATATCGCGAATAAGTTAAAAATGATGTTTCTCCGTCAAGCGTATACGGTGCTCAACATCTGCTACACTTATTTGGTAAGATTCTTTTTTAACCAGTCCTCATTATGGTAAGAGTTAACTGTCATTCTTCTGCTTATAAAATGTGGGTCCCAATGCTTCATACAACTCACATCCAGCAGGAAACTTGAAAGAAAATTTGATTCAATCCGACAACAACCGACGGTGACTGGTGGTGTTGATCGATCTTTCGTTACCTACCTCCTTACATCCAACACCCTTCCCTATCGCCTGCTGTGTATCCTAAACCACTAATTTCATATTTAATTGCTACTAAACCCTAATAAATCAAAAAATTTCCTTTTTCAAGTATAACTGCAAAGGGAACCCTTCTAAAACCCACCACCGCCGAAATCCACAACTTCACAAAACTAGATCGGAACTCAGAGATATTGTCGGAGATGATGAGACACATGGATAGTGGTGGTTGTCGAAGACAAAGAAATATAGATATGGTGGTGGTATCGTATCGTATCGCATCGTATCATATCGTATATTATCGTATCGTATAGTATAGTATGGTATCGTATCGTGTAATATGGTATCGTATCGTGTCGTCTCATATGGTATGGTATCGTATGGTATCGTATCGTATCTTATCGTGTGGTATGATATCGTATTTTATCGTATGGTATGGTATGGTATGGTATGGTATGGTATGGTATGGATGGTGTTGTATGGTATGGTATCGTATTTTTCGTATGGTATGGTGTCGTATCTTATCATATGGAATGGTATGGTATGGTATGGTATGGTATGGTATGGTATCGTATCGTATCTTATCGTATGGTATGGTATGGTATCTTATGGTATGGTATGGTATGGTATCTTATGGTATGGTATGGTATGGTATGGTATGGTATGGATGGTGTTGTATGGTATGGTATGGTATGGTATGGTATGGTAATATGGTATGGTATGGCATCGTATCGTATCATATCTTATGGTATGGTATGGTATGGTATGGTATCGTATCATATCTTATCGTATGGTATGGTATCGTATCGTATCGTAAGTGAGTAAATGACCTTTTTATTTTGCAGAAATTCAGACATTACAAATATAAGAACTTTTGTTTTTGTAAGAAAATTGTAAAAAACGAGGTCAATTTGCTACAAATTTTCGACAAATTTAGCATTTTATTTTTAATTTTTTTTATTTAACTAAGTTAAGAAATAACAAATACTTTGACCCTTTTTGTCGAAAAACTGTAGCAAATAAGGTCAATTTCCTACAAATTATCGACAAATGTAAAATTTTATTTTCAAAACTATATGTTTTTTATAATCAATATGGTTTTGTAGGAAATCTGTAGCTACTGGTGTGTTAGTTTGCTACAAATTGCCGACAAAATATGGTTTTGTAGGAAATCTGTAGCTACTGGTGTGTTAGTTTGCTACAAATTGCCGACAAAATATGGTTTTATAGGAAATCTGTAGCTACTGGTGTGTTAGTTTGCTACAAATTGCCGACAAATTTAACATTTTATTTCTAAAATTGATAAATTAACAAATAAAATAACATTTTTGTAGGAAATCCGTAGCAACTTGCTACAAATTTGCTACAACTTAAGTTTTAATTTTTTAATTTTTTTATTTTGCAGAAATTCAGACATTAAAAATATAATAACTTTTGTTTTTGTAAGAAAATTGTAGAAAACGAGGTCAATTTGCTACAAATTTTCGACAAAATTTAGCTTTTTATTTTTAATTTTTTTTATTTAACTAAGTTAAGAAATAACAAATAATTTGACCCTTTTTTGTCGAAAAATTGTAGCAAATAAGGTCAATTTCCTACAAATTATCGACAAATGGAAAATTTTATTTTCAAAACTATATGTTTTTTATAATCAATATGGTTTTGTAGGAAATCTGTAGCTACTGGTGTGTTAGTTTGCTACAAATTGCCGACAAAATATGGTTTTGTAGGAAATCTGTAGCTACTGGTGTGTTAGTTTGCTACAAATTGCCTACAAAATATGGTTTTGTAGGAAATCTGTAGCTACTGGTGTGTTAGTTTGCTACAAATTGCCGACAAATTTAACATTTTATTTCTAAAATTGATAAATTAACAAATAAAATAACATTTTTGTAGGAAATCCGTAGCAACTTGCTACAAATTTGCTACAACTTAAGTTTTAATTTTTTAATTTTTTTATTTTGCAGAAATTCAGACATTACAAATATAATAACTTTTGTTTTTGTAAGAAAATTGTAGAAAACGAGGTCAATTTGCTACAAATTTTCGACAAATTTAGCTTTTTATTTTTAATTTTTTTTATTTAACTAAGTTAAGAAATAACAAATAATTTGACCCTTTTTTGTCGAAAAATTGTAGCAAATAAGGTCAATTTCCTACAAATTATCGACAAATGGAAAATTTTATTTTCAAAACTATATGTTTTTTATAATCAATATGGTTTTGTAGGAAATCTGTAGCTACTGGTGTGTTAGTTTGCTACAAATTTCCGACAAAATATACTTTTGTAGGAAATCTGTAGCTAATGGTGTGTTAGTTTGCTACAAATTACCGACAAATTTAACATTTTATTTCTAAAATTGATAAATTAACAAATAAAATAACATTTTTGTAGGAAATCCGTAGCAACTTGCTACAAATTTGCTACAACTTAAGTTTTAATTTTTTAATTTATTTATTTTGCAAAAATTTAGACATTACAAATATAATAACTTTTTTTTTTGTAAGAAAATTGTAGAAAACGAGGTCAATTTCCTACAAATTTTCGACAAATTTAGCATTTTATTTTTAAATTTTTTTTATTTAACTAACTTAAGAAATAACAAATAATTTGACCCTTTTTTGTCGAAAAACTGTAGCAAATAAGATCAATTTGCTACAAATTTTCGACAGATTTAACACTTTATGTTATTTAATTATTTATTTTACTGAAATTCAGACTCGAAAAATAAAATAAATTACACTTGTCGCAAATTTGTAGCTAGTTGCTACAAATTTCCGACAAATTATGAAAATTTATTTTTTAAATTATTTATTTTGCTATAGTAACAAATAATTTAAATTTCTTATTTATTTTGTAGGAATTTTGTCACAAAGATAATATATTTTGCTACAAAATTGCTACAAATGCTTGTTGTGTGGCAATTTTGTAGGAAAATTGTGGATAAGTTTTGGGTTTTTTTTTTGTTTTTCTTTTTTGTCAAAAAATTGTAGGAAAATTGTAAAAAAAATTGAGTTGTGGGAAATTTGTAGGAAACTTTTGTAGGAAAAAATTTAGTTTTCTAGTAGTGGTCGTACATGTTGGTATTCGCCAAGATCTGACGGTCGTGACAGTGATCGTTCGGTCTCGCCGCCCCCATTCTTCTTGGGTGATTGGCCTTAGGAATAATCTATTTTTATTTTTAGATTTTTAGTTTAATCGTACGTTTACATAAATGCTTGTCCGTTTATTTGCTATTGTATCTTAATAAATAAAGTCTTGTCTTATTTAGTCTTCAAAATACAAAATTTAAAATTTATCATATATAAAGTCTTCAAAATATAAAATTTAAAATGTATCTTGCAATGTACATAAAATATAAAATTTATCATAAAATATTTAAAATGTATCTTGAAATGTGGGAAAGGGGGCGAAGCGGCTCGGCTACACCTTGAAACGGCTCGGCTACCTTGTGTAGCGGCTTGGCTAGCTTGTGGGGCAGGGGCGCGAAGCGGCTCGGCTTGGGCCTGAAACGGCTCGGCTAGCTGGTGTAGCGGCATTAAGCCTCTTCAGGTTCAAGGGACACGTGTCAGTTTATTAGTGGCTGGTTGAAGGTGCATAAAAATGGGAGTTCACTTGGCTGGGGAAACGTGAAAGGGCATTTTTATGCCTGGTCAAATGGCTATTCTTGTAAACCACTTGGTCAACCGGCTAGATTGGTAATTTTCCCTAAATTATTTATATTTTACATCATAAAAACAATACATACAGCACAATATTGTTATTTATCTACAATTCTTATTAACATTTAGTTATTTACACCCTTTTTACCAATAATAACACTTAATTTAGTTGACTACATGTTTTTTTATATTGTGTCACTAAGAAAAAAAATAGGTACAGATAAATGTTTTGTTAGGGTGAGAGGGGCACTAAGAGGGGAGTCCCCTCTCTTACGCACACCCAATCAAGTTATGCCACGTCAACTCCCCTCTTAAACTCCCCTCACACCCCAATTTGATGGCGGCACTCCCCTATTAGGTGACTTGTTTTTTTATTCAAAAAAAAAAAGGGAAGTTTTCATTGGTTGAAAAAAAGGGTGGCCCACCTTCTCTCTCCTTCCTTCTTCGGTGTCTCCTCCCCGATTCCCCTCCCCGCACCCCCTCCTCGCACCGATGGCGCCGGTGTTCCAGAGCGGTGAATGGGTTCACCGATCCCCCTCCCCGCGAGTGCCCCGATCACCCTTACTCCTACACAAATGAGTTTCACATGTGGCTTTAATTCCGGACAAACTGTTGACGTTGACGGAACCTGACAAAACCCAATAAAAGAATTGAAAATGTAATTAAAATATCCAAAAAATCCAACGTTTCTAATTAAAGTTTATTATTTTAAAATTTCGAGAAAAACAGTTCGGATAATTTGAATATAAGAAATTATTTAAAAGGACTATCCAAATTCAAGAATTTCAGCTATCCAAATTTTCAGATAATTCGGGTTCGATTTCTATTTGGATTTTTTGTTTTGCACACACATAGATATGATTTTATAATCAGATATAAGACTGATATTAGCGATACTCGTCCTGTTCCTGTTGCTATTCCTATATGCTACCCCAACATTTCTATAGATTATATTCATCTCTTGTTTTTTGTATAAATGCTGGGTTCAATTTGCTACACGTTATGTAACATATGCTAAAACCAAGGCCTAAAGCCCAATTTGCCAAATAATATATTTTTAGTTTCTAGTATTTTTTTTTTAATTTTTTTAGGAAATTTGATATAAGTTAGTGGTAATTTTTTTAAAATTAATTAACATTATTGACTAATTACCAAGAGAAAATTCCCGTCGGTAATCCTATTGTACTGTGTTCAATCATTATATACCATGATAAAATGATTTTTTTTTCTTGTACAAAACAATATTGTAACATGTTTTCAGTAATTAAATAACAACAATTGGATTAAGAGTTAAATGTTTGGTTGGTCCCTGTGGTTTGCAAAAGTTTCATACTTGGTCCTGGTGGTTTACTAATTACACGTGTGGTCCGAAAAGTTGTCAAAAATGAACTCGGTTTGTCCCCTGATCTAACCTCTGTTAAATTTCTCAGTTAACTATGTGTGAAATTACTATATTACCCTGAACAATTAAAAGAAATAAAAAAAATTCTCAATTAACCTAGCCTCCTTTGTTCTACAATTAACGGATGCAAATGTGGGATTTGAATTTCTTGAATTTATAAATGGAAGTGGGGTACATGTGAAAAAGATGATGTTCCACAGCCAATGATCTCTGATTTCCCATTGAAATTATACAACTTTTAATTTTATTTTTTCTTTGTGACGAGAACTTCTAGGATGAAGCTGTACTCCTTGGATCCATTCGGTTGAAGATGACGATGATTCCATAAAGTGTTGGTGCGTGAGAGTCTGAGGAGTGATTTTGTTTCTTGTGTTGATTTTTATGAACATGATCGGTTGTGCTTTTTGAAGAATCGAGTTTGTTTTAGGTGATTAAGAGGTTAACAATGACACTTTTAGAGGGAGAAAGTGGTGTGTGAGAGAGAAGACTGGACTGAAAAAAAGGAGGAAGAAGAAAATGGTGGTGGAGGAGGTAGTTGCAGGTGGTGGGTTGTGAAGATGGAGGAGGTGGTGGTGTTAGAGTTTTGTTAGAGAGAGGGGATGAAGAAGATGAGAAGTGGGCCATATTCTTCATATATACATATACAGGGAGAAGATCATGCGAGAACCATCTCTTATTGCGAGAACCGCGAGAACCAATGTGAACACAACCAAAAATGCCTAAAAATAGCTAAAAATCACACAAATTTTTTTTTTTAATATTTTTTTATATAAAAATCGCTACTTTTCGAAGCAAAAAAAAAAAAAAAATTAAAAAAAAAGATTTTTTTTTAAAAAAAAAATTTGTTTTTTAAATTTTTTTTTCCACTAAGAGTACCGATTTGAGCATAAAAAATATTAAAAAAAAAATTTAGATTTTTTTTTTATTTTTTTAGGTTTTTTGGGGGTTTAGTTTTTAGCATTTTAGCTTGGGGGGGGGGGGGGGTGGGGGCGGTTTAGGTTTTTTTTTTGGGGGGGGGGGGGGGGGTGGGGGTTGGGTTTTTTTAGCTATTTTAGGTTGTGTTCACACTGGTTCTCGCGGTTCTCGCACTAAATGGAGTTCTCGCATGAGCCCCTCCCTATATATATATATATTTTCTTTAATTGTTCAAGGGTAATATAGTTATTTCACAAATAGTTAACGGAGAAATTTAACAGAGGTTATGTCAGGGGACAAACTGAGTTCATTTTTGACAACTTTTGAGACCACGTGTGTAATTAGTAAACCACTAGAACCAAATATGAAATTTTTGCAATCCACAGAGACCAACCAAGCATTTAACTCTTAATGGGCCAAACAAACACCTCATAGCATAGCCTCCTCCACAAACTCCCGAAACCAAAGTGGCCCCTAGCTCTTGACCCTCCTATAACTTTAATGCCCCCACTTGGATCACAGGCCCACGTCGTTTTAGGTCGACGGTTTGTTAATGAAGTTTACGTTAAAAAAAAAAAAGCATTTAACTCTTGAATTAATGGTGATAGAGAAACAATTGCCTTCTACCTACCTACTTAATTAAATGAAATGCAACGTGTGTTTCAGTCAACCATACAACTACAACTTAATTTTTTTTAGCACGTTTTAAAATATGTGTAACCCAACTTTTATTACATGATGTGTACGATGTATCACACTCGATCATACGACTACATTTTTTTTTGTGGAACAAGTAATTTCGATTATAAATCAATAAAAGATCGTATACGGTAGGTCACAAATAAATACTGATGAAAATAGTTTTCTTTTTTTTTTTTCTTTTCGAATGAAAAATAGTTCACGAGAATAATAACTTTGGATATATAGAGGGTAAGTTTCATGCGAGAACCACCTTTATTTGCGAGAACCAATGTGAACACAACAAAAAATATCTATAAAAAAAACCTACCCCCCGCGCCAAAAACCTAAAAACTACCACTACCACCTACTGTAGACTCTAAGAAGGGCCAGGCTCAGTTTATCCAGGAGTGGCAAATGTAGAGGAAACTGATTGCTGATCATCAAAAGAAGTATCATGAGATCCAACGATACCCTCTTAATCATTGGGAACAGATGAAACCTCAGGTGCATATACTTCATAGAAATAAAAAAAAAGTTATATGATTTAAGGTTTTATCTAATATTACTTGATTATAATATTGTTTTGATTTAAAGGGATAAACATTCTCATAAAACTTTACATCTAAGGAAAAGAAAACCTTTTTATCATCTAAATTCCATAATTTGTGTCCCTTTTTAACATTAAAGTAACCATATTAAAACACACTTATTAGCATGATAAGCAAATTTATTAGACTCATTTAGAACAGTACAGAAACATAAGCACCCAAAGTTCCTCAAATGGGACAATTGTAGGTCCCTAGAGGAGGATCTAGTTAACCTTATCTTTGTTACCGAACACACCCGGTTGTGCGGAATCCAAACGGGTATGTGACCGAGACAAGAAGACACACACAAGAAAAAAGATTCACACTTTAAAGCTCAAATGTATTTCAAAATAGAGTTTGCTACAAGATAATCAAACAAGTTTCTCTCAAACTCACTGGAAAATACACTCTGTGTTCTATCTGTTGCTCAACTAAAACAGTCTGCAACATGCCTTTTATAACCAAGCCTTATCCATAGTCTACCAAGAATAGATGGGCTTGAACAAGGAGCCCACGAAGAACCCATAACCCACGAAGAAGGTTTTTCGCTGAATGAGGTCCTTCGTGGACTTTACAGGCTAAATAACATTCTTCGCCTAAGGGTTCTTCGCCATGCATGTTTGTCACAAGTTAGGTTCTTCGTCCCTTGGTTCTTTGTTATAAACAAGATCAGCAGGTTCTTTGATATGTGCACATTCTTCGTGGATTGGCTGCACACATGCAGACTTGCAGAACATTTAACAACAACACCAGAAAACATGCAGAACAACAACATGGACATGATTGATCCGAAAGTTGATGGAGGATATCGGGCTTTGGTCTTCATTTCGTAACGCGGGCGAACCGAAACGAGTCGTATCTACATTAGATGTATCAACAAACTCCCCCTTGGATGCTGCTTGTGATGGTTCGTTCTTTACATTGTTGTCGGATCTTTAAAGTCTTCACGTGTCACGGATAGGGAGTGTATCAACAAACTCCCCCTTGAACGTTGCTCGTGAAACGTTGATTTTCAAATTTGAGATTCTTGTGGTGTTGATGAGTGGTCAGCTGCAACTCGATCATCTTGATCCTTTGATTACATCCATGTCGTGTCTTCATTCCAAGCTTGTCATCGAACACGTTCTCTTCGCCTTTAGCTGGTTCGAATGTCGCATCTGCACATACAAGAAAGCTAAACGCGTAATGAGAACAACCGCTTGGAATATAGTCAACGTAAACAACCGAAACACATGTGACTCTTAATCAACTATCGACCGACAACAGTTTGAAAGTTGTAAAATTTGAACAATTTGAGGTTTTAACTTTCAAAACTTGTTAACTTTGACCGTTTATGAAGATGCAATTGTTTTAGGTTTCGATCAGGTTTCAGGTGGAAAAGACTCGAGATCCAACATCGGGCAATCAAAACTAAATTAGAAATAAAATCTTTTTGGGTTTTATAAAGTTTATATTAAAACACACCTAAAATCTTTTTGGTATTTTTGCATTTTTGAAATGTAAAGGTGGAAAGCAGTAAATAAATATATACAGAGATACAGAAACGGAAAGCAGTAAATAACTATTTACAGACAATCTTTTTGCGAGTTTCGAGGGTAAGAGAATCATATCAGTGTACGGTCACGCCAAAACTCTCTTGTTGTTCAATTAGTTAACATTAAGATAAGTATCCTATAATGATTATCGGTATTGTTGTCCACTTAAGCTCAATTTATCAGATGTACTCGCGGTAAGGGGATACGTTAAGGTATGATTTATACTTACCGACCTGTGTTCATCCACACACAAAACATTCCTGTATCAAGGTATGCATGAGAGTTCATCTTACTGGTGAGTATACCATTTATCATCTTTTTTCAACATATATGATATGAGACACTCACTTATTTTTGGAGGAATACAAGCCCTATGTGATTAAATCACTTATTGACGCGGAACTTGATATTCGATGCATGCAGGGCACAATAGCAAGTCCGTGAACAGATAAAGCAAGGTGTGCTTTATCGTACTACCGATGTTTCGTGTAGAAAGTGCCATGTGCAGTTGAACGTTATTTAGACGTATACTATTATGGTTATTTTTGACACGCTAAACTAATCCACAAGGCGTAACATCCAAATCGCATCAACGCAAGACTGGTCGTAAGTCTGTCGCAATTAATCGCATCACGCACACTAACGCTCACGATGCTGTTGAGTGAGGACCTATTCTACCCTCCTCGATAGTCGTGATGCGTCGCAACGCAACGCATATTCGAAGCAAAACTCGATTAATCGCATCGCTTTGATACTCGCATCGCTTATCGTTTCTAACGCTTATCGCTACTTGTGTTATGTGAGCACGCCTGACGTCGATTCACGAAACGGATCTAGTATGGTCGAAACATGGTGGATACGCCGCTTGTACTTCCTATATATAAGTGTTTTAGCCATACTAGCAAACTTTTGTGGAAAGATGCCATGTGGGGCTTCCTGTTGGTTAATTTGTGAAACTATGGAGTCTAACCAAATCACACTACTCGCTTATCGCAATCGCGCGTCGCTTCTCGCTGATCGCGCATCGCGTATCGCTTATTCGATTGTCACTTATCGTGTACCGCTTATTGCTCATCGCACATCGCCTGATACTCATCGCAATTTGTGTTGTATCGATATGTATGACATCGCTTCACGGGACAAAACTAACCTGGTCAAACATGGTGTTTCACCATGTTAGCAAACTCTTGTGGAAACATGCCATGTGAAATTTAATGTGGAATCTAATCAAATCGCATCATTCGCTTATCGCTTGTTAGTCGTAGCCTACCAACACACGCTATTTAACGCTATGTGTCATCAAGCTACTCGCACGCGCTGTCATCGCTATGTTTGCAATCAATCTCGCCGCTAAATCTCTTCGATTCTACCTTCAACTCGGTCTAACTTTCTATCGCTTGGACTGAGGAGACGAAATTCTATCTATGTCCTATCGGCACACGTGACACCGCCTCATGAAACGGAAGTAATATGGGCGAAACATGGTGGATACGCCGCTGGTACTTCCTATATATAAGTGTTTTAACCATACTAACAAACTTTCGTGGGAAAGTGCCACGTGGGGCTCGATGATAAATTGTCTTTTCAAACCGTTAATAACTGATTTTCATAAAAAAAAAAAATTAAAGCCGTTGGACAAGTGAAATTTCCTTACAACGTGTAGGTAACATCGAATCAGCTTAACTCCATGCCCGAGGGAAGTTTCATAAGTCTAGTTTTCCTCAAAACTTTTGCAACATCAAAACAAAACCTTTCTTAAGACGTTGGTTCAACATCGAGTTCAGCTTGAACCCATGTCATAGGAGAATTTCTGTAACCCCAATTTTCATTTCCGAATTCCTTAAAATGTTTAAAACCTAAACTTTCTTGCAACGTTGGTTGACATCGACTCAGTTAACTCTACGTTACAAGAAAATTTTTCAAGATTTCCTTCCGAACTATTTTTAAATGTCTAAAAACGAACGGTTCTTGCAACGTTGGTTAACATCGACTCAGTTAACCCTACGTTATGAGAAACCTTTCAAATTCTTTAAAATTTCGATCGCATCGAACTTGCAAATTCTTCGCGACTCGTGGTACTTTTGAAATGTCAACTCGGGGGATGCAACTTTTGTCATTACGTCGTCTTCTCGCTATCGCAATCGATCTCTCTTACTCGAAACGCGTTCGCTTGTCAATTCCCAGTCAATTAACTCGCTGTATCGCTAATTATACGAGATCAACTCTCAAAAGTCTACCTGTTGGATTAATTTCGGGACGAAATTTCCTAAAGCAGGGGAGACTGTAACAACCCGCACTTCCGTGACTTGTTACTACTCGCTCCACTCGTTACGCCTAGCACCAAAGATTCGGATCATAATGTAACTATATCGCATACATCGCTATTTCGCAGTATAATCGCATATTTTAACGTTATATCACATCACAAATACTAACACTCACGGCGAAATTGAGTGAGGACCTATTCTACCCTCCTCGATGGCCGTAATGTGTCGCAACGCAAACAATTAACGCTAACAAGGACTTTCGGGTGAGTACTATAACTCCAGCCGTCGTGACGATGATGGCAATACGAGCAGTTGTACCCTGTCAGTCATTGTGGCACGACGAAACATCACATCGAAAGCGCACCCGCGATCACGCGCAACTCGATTTCCGCACCGAATATTGAAAGTATGGATACGTATATACGACCTTTTGTGATTAATTATAATAAATATACATATATATAGGAATGAAAATGTGTGACCAAACTATCGCAACGCTTAACGATCGAAACGGAACGCCAAAAATCAGCTCGTCGGAGGTGGTTGATCGAACGACACTTCGATCGGATAGCCATCCGGTCGGACAGCCATCCGGCCGGACAGCCATCCGATCCGGACCACATCACATCCTCTCTTGCCTATAAATAGCCTTGCCGCTTCACTTAAACAGTGAAGTGACAGCTCTCACCCGACCAGAACGCTATTGGCCCTATTTCTCTCGATTTCTCGCGATTCCGGTAAGATCTCAACCTAAATCTTGTACTTCTATGATCTACACTCAATTCTACACCTTTCTATCTTTTAAAAATCAACTTTTAACCGTGAAATCTACTGATTTGAGGTGTTCTAAGATGATGTCATCAAGAGTTCATATGAACTTCAAAGTGTGACCTCATTTTCACCATGAACAACTCAGACCTGAGTGATTTCCACATGTTTTTACAAACAATCCCATCTAAATCTATGTTATATAATCAAAGAGTGTGTGATTCCGGGTTAAACATGGAAAAACCGTCAAGAACGGCCAGATCTGATGGAACGGGGTGGTTCCCGGCCGTCAGAACGGGTCGGATTGGATGGAATTTCAGTTGTTTAGCACAATGACGCAATGTCTCGGTCAAATCATCTGTATTCTTACTAAAACCCACCAAGTGTGACTTAATCAGAAAGTTGGAACGGATTGCCGTCCAATCGGACTGCTGTCTGATCGAACAGCAAATCAACTCCAACTGTTCGACCGGACTACTGTCCGATCGGACAATCCATTCAAGCACCAAAGCTGTTCGAACAGACATGCCATCTGACCGGACAAGCATCAAAGTAATGTTGTTCGACCGGACTGCTGTCCGATCGAACTGTCTAACCGAACCAAACCATCCGACCAGATAGCCATCCGATCGGATTACCACTAGATATATTATTCAACTTTTCACCGTTTATCGCACCGCGCCTCGCTTACGCTACCATTCCATGTTTATGCTAACTCAAGCGCACTCTAAATCAATCCAATCAAGTTGTATTCTTGCTAAATACGCATTGTGAGTATACTTGAACCCGTTTTGCTTTCGCACTTTTGGGTGTAACATACGTTGCTATCGAATCAAATCATATCAAATGCTTAAACTATTTATCACTTGCGAATGACTTACTTGCATAGTTATACGTGATGCTAGTTACATAAGTGCTAGGACTTATACTCGTGACGTCCCACCATGACTAGTATAGTACTATTGCGCCCGACGGGGTCCAGTTTGCCATCGCGTATTCGAGCATCGAGGACTTAGCTGGTAGTATCGGTTTTGTGAGTATATATGTCGTGTATCCCGTTTATGTATGTAGGAATTCACAACACTTTTAACCTATTATGCTATTACATATCAAACCTGTATACTCGCCAATACTTTTGTATTGACATTATTTTAACGTATGTTGCAGGTCAGATCACAGGCTACATCAAATCAAGCTAGGAAGTCTAGAAACTCACCTAAAATCTAGGTTGTCAGATTTGTATTATTCGAGAGGACAAGAAATCTGTGATAACTTATGTGATTGTACTGATTGTTAGTATGGGATAACAAATGTAATAAATACTGTAGCAATATAGTTGTTATGGATTCTCTTGAGCAATCTGATTCGCCTAGTGCCGTGCCCCGATGATTCCGCCATCGGTTGGGGTGTGACACCAAACACCTCAAAGCCTATTTCTAAGCTATGTAAAGGATATTTAGGGCATATTTAACTTATGATCAAGTTCCGGAATGTTCGTTACAGTACGAATCAACATACTTTCGCAGTTTGTTGAAATTAGTCCCTGTAAGCGAATAAACTTGATTTCGCCATACCAAACCTTCCAAAACTTATTTCTAAGTTATGTAAAGGTTATTTAAGGTATGTTAAGCCTATGTCACTGTTCCGGAGTGTTTGTGGCATTAAACTGGTTATATTTACGCATCAGTTCGCGTATAACCTTCCAGAAAGCGATTTAGAGCTCGAAATCGATCAAGAATTGATATGTGCAAATGATACACATATTTATACAAATCCCAAGTATGAAATACAATATTTCATTGGTTTGGTATTCGTATGATGGTTGAAGTGACACAGGTGTCACAGTCTTCCCTACTTTAGGAAATTTCGTCCCGAAATTCAGTTTTAGAGGAAACTTGTGAAGACAACTATGATGGTTTCGCTTTCGAATGAATCCCTCTAACCCTAAGTAAAACTCTGGGCCATGATTGGATTCTTAGCGAAATTGTCAACCATCAAAGTGAAGTCCTTGTAGTGACAAAACATGGAGTTTCGAACTACGGACAGAAGAACGTTTCTTATGAAGACTTATCATAGGAAGCTTGTGTGTGCTCGAAATCAGAGTCGGAGAGTGTAAAATAAAATGACATTGTTCAAGGTCTAAGACTTCTAGTAACTTAAATAACGCTACGTTCGCAATGTAATAAGGAACACTTATATATAGGAAGTACCAGCGGCGTTTCCACCATGCCCTTTCTACATTGTTCCCGTATCGTTATTCTTGTCACTATAGGTCTTAACACATGACAAAACTTGCTGTGGTTTTTGTGCACTGAATCCCATAATTATGTATGCATCCATAATTACGTAATTCCCTGCACAGTCCACACAGTTCATTTCATAATGCGTAGGGGTAAAAAAATCAATCGAATAAACATAATGTGACTTGATTAGACCACCAGAGGATCTTTTTAACTAGATCAACGAACAATCTTTTTAACTAGATCAACACATGATCTCTTTAACTAGACCGTTGTACGATCTCCGTAAATAGACCACTTAAGGGATCTTTTCAATTATATCATCACATGATATTCCTAACCAGATTTTTAAATTAATCTGCTTAACTAGACCACTCAAGGGGTCCAATTATGGAATAGTACTTCATAACCCAAGGGACTTAACTTCAATGTAGAAGTCCATTAAGGATTTAAGATAGTATCTTCAGATATCCTTCTATGAATCCCTTATACGAAGATATGGAAGGTATTACGAGGATTTGGATATTGAAAATTCAGATTACACAAAAACACAAGACATAAAAGGAATCACATAAGCACATATAATCACATAATTGTTTAACTTGATCTTTATTTGTTATTTTTTTTTCTTGTTTAATTAAGCACACGAGTATTCAAAGCACACCAGGAATCTAATCCGTGAATTCCTTTTTGGCACTTTAAACATCTTAAAGAATCTAACTATGAAGATAGGAAGATCTTTATAGGAATCTCATCTTTGTTTCTTAAAAAGAAACGAGTATTTAAGATTTTTGGGGAGATCACAAGTGATCCTAAAAATGACAGAACCACACGAGTAGTTCGTCTTGGTGTTGGCATTATAAGGTTGCATCAAACACTCACACAATCATTTCAGTTTCGCAAAATAAAAATTGAAACAACAAATTTTATTTATATAACAACTGAGTTGATTCAAACATCAAAAGATAACAACCAAGGAATTTCAAAAGACTAATTGTTCACTGCTGTATCATTGCCCGCGTTCGCCTCATTGATGTTAAACACTCGTCCACGCGCTGGATTTGCGTTAACAAGTCTTGGGCAATTGTTTCCGTAGTGAGTAAGATCACCACTGTTATAACATGACCCAGGTGGGAACCGTGCTTGGACAGCAGCAGGATTTGCAGCAGCTTGGTTTGCATAACGGCAGGTATCGACCAAATGTCCCAATCGCCCACAGTGGGTACATTTGTGACATTGCACTTGCCCCAGATGATGACGGTTGCATTTGTTGAACAAAGGTGCGGTACTAACATAATTTTTCCTTTTGGGAGGTTGGGTTGGCTGGTTTGGTGCAACCTGATTGTCTTGAGCAGTTATGGCAAAATTTTAAGAAGCCTTGCGCTTCTTCTTCTTGGGTGTCTCGGCCTGTTTTTCCTTTGGTTCAACTTGAGCAGTCTTGTCAGATGGTCTTGGGTCGCCCTTTCGAGAAAGCTTACCCTTCCTGATATGGGATTCAGTCAGGGTGGTAGACAATTCTATGGCCTGTCTGACGGTAGTAGGATTGTTGCCAGTAACGATATCCTGAACTAAGTCAGGAAGACCATCAATGTACTTTTCAATCGCCTTCTCCACAGGCGTAACCATAGCAGGACATAACAGGCTCAACTCCTCGTAACGGTCAGTATAGGCTCGATGTTCACCACTGTCTTGCTTCAAATCGTCGAATTCTCTTTCCAATGCTCTAAGCTCATAACGAGGACAAAACTCCTTCGTCATTAGAGCTCGAAGCTCCTCCCAAGTTTGAGCTAGTGCCACATCGGCACCTCTACCACGCATCACCCCGTTCCACCATGTAAGAGCACGCTTCTCAAACACGCTGGATGCAAACTCAACCTTACGCTCATTCGGACATTGCACATGCCTGAATGTACTCTCTAAACTTTCAAACCATTGCAGGAGCGCGGTTGCTCCTTGAGTCCCAGAAAACTTCAAAGGTTTAGCAGAGTTGAAGGTCTTGAAATTACACTGAGCATTGTTGTTGTTGTTGTTGTATATCTGATGGATCTCGGTTACTAGGCCCGGAAGCACAGCAGCCATTTACTGAGCGACAAGGGCTGCGACTTCTTCATTGGTTTGGGGTTGTGCTTCTCGTCGAGGAGGCATTTTCTAAAAAGAACAAGAAAGTGAAATGGCATTGGGTAAGAATGTTACAATTACCAACCAAAAGGCATGGGTGATGGTCATTTGTTCGAACTACGAAGCAAAAGCTGAATCAAAGTAAATAGGTCTTCATAATGTATCGCGAAGACATGCTCGCCTATAAGTGGATACTCACCCCAAGAGTTCCCTGGTAAGACTGACTGGTCCGATACTGCGGATTTGTACGAACACTCTAGCCTTAGACAGAAGACTCAGGGTACAGGCACCTACCCTTCCAGTTTGCACGTGTTCACATTATTTAGACCCAAACTTTGACGAGATTTTGAAAACTTAGAAGGTTCAAAACCTAGTAATCAATCATCCTAGAGCAGATGATTAGTTTTCAAAGCGGAATCGAAATTTGTGTTCTCGTTGTGGATGTCACCTTAGGATAAGTGACGGTATTGTTTTAAAACTAAACACAAGATAACTTGAGTTAGGGTCCTAGGAAGGTTATAGACTAGGTCAAAGCATTACTAATAACCTAATTCCCTATAACCATTGGCTCTGATACCAACTTTTCTGTCACACCCCGACCACGTAAAACAACAAAACGTGGCAGAAATGTCGGGGAGTGTTGTAACAGAATCATTGTTTCACAACCATGGATTAAATAATTTCGTTTTATTGAATTATTGAACTCATTGTTTTATTACAAATTAAATTAATACAAATATTGTCTTTCAAATTTTAAGTCGCTAAGGCACGAGTCCATCCTATGTATAGCATGTATCAACAATCATCACATAGCAGCACCTGAAACATGTGTAAAAATAGGTACGTCAGCATAAAAATGCCTGTGAGTTACATAGGTTTTATTGAAAATAGGATTCGTGACTTGTAAGTTTAAAAGAATGTTTTAACAAAATAGTCATGAACTTTAAAAATGTTTTCTTTTATAAATCATATAACAAGTGATAAGAAAACAGATGATATAAAAGAAAGATGTATAAATAAATAATTAAGTAAAATGAGTTTGTATAACAATATTTTACCAAAAAGGTTTGTAGTATACATGAAAATATACTTTGGTTTTAAGAAAGTCGAATAAGTAATATATCAAAATATATTTCGGTTCCAAAATGCTTAAAAAGATAGTATATTAAATATACTTTAGTCGTCAAAATAATCGTTTCGGTAGTATATCAAAAGTATACTTTGGTTTATAAATAACATATTAAACTATGCTTTGGTTTCATAAATAACCTATCAAACTATGTTTTAGTAATTAACAAAATATATGTTGTTTTGTACAATATCACACATGAGAGTATATCAAACTATACTTTTGGGAGTATAACAAAATATACAATAAAAATGTGATTTAAGAATTCAACCAAACCTTAGTGCATCAAAATACACCTAGGAGACTATAGAAATACCACGAAGGCAATCCCTATTTGGATAAAATATCGGTTTCTAACATTCCATAAACAACATGAATGGGGTGTCAAATCCTATAGCGCTATATCATACTACCAACCGGTCTGGTGAACATAAAATAAGTACTATCCAACAATTAATTTTATAATCTTTGAAAAATTAGAGTTTAAACCATAAATAATCATTCAGTTTGTAAAAAGATAAGTATAATATGTATAATCAATTATACTTTTGAAAACAAGAACATAACAAATAGGTACACATGCTTCACCCCAAAACATTTGAAAACAGTAAAAGAGGGGACTATGTACTCACTTGAGGATGCTTAGAAGTCTTGAATAACAACCAAGCAAAGCTAGAGGGATCACGGAATCAAACGGCACCTAATATAGGTAACTAAGTAAATAAATCGGACCTATATCGGAAGATCGGATAGAACGAGGTTTCGTAAACCAAATGAGTATAGGAACTCATGTAATATGGTTTAACAAAGCCAACATCCTAAATCGAAACCTAACCTAAGTGCTTACGACCCATTACGACCCGTTTAGGTAGCTTACGCTACTTTAACGCGTCGTTCGCGTAAAATGCGTTCGGATCGCCTAACTAGTCCTATAACAAGTATTATATTCCTTAATAAGTCTAATAATGTTGCCTAATCAATTTAGATGTCAAAATTTATGTTACATATGCTTAAAATGAATTTATGCGTAAAAAGGGCATTTTGGTCATTTACCTAAGGCATATAAACTACCTATCATACAACTACTTAAACGAAGTGACCATAAGGTATAACCTCGGAAGGTTATTCCCTATACAACTATGGTCACAAAATGTGTTTGGTCGGATCCTAAAGATTGACCAAACGGGACGGGTTCGAAAGTCTAAGCGGTTGTTTAGACCGCTTACCTTATGATCCTATATAAGAACTAAACCTAAAGTGACGAGCTAAACATGTTAAAACATGTTTAACGAATTTAGAAAACAGGTTTGGTATCAAAACAAACGGTTTTGATACCTAAAAGTAGTTTGGTTACAAAATACGCAAGAATACGCATTTTGGCCGAAACTACGACTCGTCACTATGCCTAGATAACATGGTAATCAGTAGGTATAGTCACAAGAGACTAAAACCATCGTGATTACGCTCACGTTATGAAGTTCAAACGAACTTCGTGTTGACCATAAACTGGTCAATGCAGAAAGTTAAACAAAGTTTGACTTTTACGCTAAAAACGCGTAAAAGAACGAAAGAGGACTTACAAAAGGTCCAAGAATGGAAGTTTGATCTGAATTTTCTCAGGTATGAAGTGTTTCCACTCCAACTTAGAGAAAAATCTGATCAAGGTGTGAGTTACAACAAGGAATGGAAGGGGTATTTATAGTTTTTGCACAACCGTTAGGATCGTTCATCGTAAAAGGAGCTTCGATATCATCCGTACACATGTGCCCATGGTTTTGTGAAACCATGGGAGCCCCTAAAATGGCCCATAGTACTGAAAATACCATTTGCAAAGGTGCACAACAGCTGGAACAGCTGGAAACAGGCTTGAAAATCATTTTTTTGCAGATCTGGCATGTTCATACCGTCCGCGTAAGGTCCAAGGGGGGCTTACGCTGGCCGCCTGAGATCCCCAGTTCAGCAACAAGTTTGGTAAATTGCAGTTTTGGTCCCTGCAAGCTTCTAAGACCATTTTTGTAGCGTTTACGACCCGTTAAGCCATTTTCAAGGCTCTACAATGATGCCTAAGTATAGGGGACATGAAACATGCTCAAAAATATGTCGGATGTCGGTTCGTTTGGTCGTACGATCACGTTATTTGGTTAATTACGACGAAACACGAACGGACGCGAAAAACGATCCAAATCACGCGACGAATGGAATTTTATCATGCCAATCACTAAAACATAATATTTTAATGATTACATAAATTTTTGGATGTCCGGATGTGTTAGGATCGGAGGCTCTCACGATTGTGTTTGTTTGTGTAATTTGAACAAATCAAATAGAAACGAATAGAGTTTAAGTGCAGCGGAAATGATCACAAACTTTGTAAACACAATCATAGGAAAATAGTTTTGATAAACAAATGCTTTTCATCAATCAAAAGGTTACAAAGCAAATCAAAAGATTACAAGCATGCTTACAAACTAAACTCCCCCTCAGCCTGATACTTCAGTGGTTGGTTGCACAAGATGAAAGGATTGAATTGAGGAGAAGAACTCACTCAAAACGATCAAATGTAACAGTACAGAGTACTGCTCCATTTATAGACAATCCAAACCACTGAGGCATCTCAGTTGACGTCACCATGAAAGCGACGTCTAACAGCCTAACAACCTGTAACAACTGTTCCTATACAAACACTGCTAAACCTAACCACTGACCATACATAAAACAGATGACATATTAAACTACTACTCTCTCTTTACATCAGTGCTTTCCTCAAGGTTGATCAGTTCTTGATTGGGCAGTGCTTTGTCATCAGTAGATAGAGCCAGCAGTGTTTACCTCTTCAGGGCTTTGTCAGCAGTGGAAAGGGTTGCAGCAGTTGTATACGGACAGTGGATAAATACCATCAGATGTTATAATCACTTTCAAGGGGGAAGTCTAATGTAAACTGCTGCTTATTGTGAATCCACTGTTGTGATCCGGTTTTGGCTTTCATTATCTGTTCCTCTGGTAGGGTTCAATCCCAACAATCTCCCCCTGGAACATATAATGCCAAAACCCCTCATTATTGTGGATCTTTATTCCTCATCAGAAGTTCCTTGGCTTGTCTTTTAAATTCTTCTTCAAATTCTTTGGAACTTGTGTCATCCTCATCCCTACACAGTGAGAGTTCAAGGAGATCCTGCAAATCTTCAACACCAAGACCTAGTGCTTCTTTCCTTGATATATACTTCACTTCTCCATTGGATCTGACTAGAGTCAATACGTGGGTCTTTTGATCAGACATCCACTTTAGTACTTTTAAACCCAATGGGTTTCTTGTGAGAGATTTATTTTCTAATGGGTTTAGAGAAATTGGTCTTGAGAAAAATTTTAAACTTTCAGACATTTGTTTGAAGGCAGTTTCGATAACATCATTTGCTGCATCTATATCTTCTGCTGTTTCTCTTTCAATCAGCTCTTGCCTCTCAATGTCTGTCATGTCTGTTGAAGTGTTTGGTGATGCAGGTTTGGTTAATACCCTTTTAAAAAGGTTTTGAAGTTTTACTGAGCTATCTTCTTTTAGATCCATTTTCTTGATGATATCTGTGAAGTACTCAACTTCCTTTTCTTTTTCTTCTTCACTGGTCTGCAGTTTTCCTTTTCCTTGGTTTTCCACAAGGGTAGGGTTATCTGCTGAGGTGATCAGTGTTTTAAGATAATCAATCCGCTGTTCTAGCTTTTTGTAGTCAGGCCTTTTTGAAGTGTCTGGAACTGTTGTCCTTCTTTTCTTCAGCCTTTCATAAGCTTCGTCGGTGTACTGCTTTGTCCATTTTGCTATGGCTTCAGCAGTATCCACTTTAGCATCTATCAGTTCCTGTTTTTTCTTTTTGTATTCAGAAGTAAGATCAGCAATTAGCATTTTGTACTTATTCCAATTTGGAGCTGTCTTCTTCTTACTTGGATCATTTTTAACCCTTTCAATCCTGTTTGCTTCATGCTTCAAAGCAACCAGTGGCCACTCTTCAAATTGGTTTTCTTCAGCTTGATAGAATTTTTCTTTCATTATATATGCAAGATATTCTTTTCTCATTGCTTTTCGTTGATCTGTCTTTTCTTTGACCAGATCTTGTGCATAGTCTTTCATCAGCTTGACTTTTGTGAGCAAGAGTACCACTCTTTCTGCAATGGCTTCATCACCTTCATCTTTGCATTCAAGCTTAGCTCTAATCCTTGCTTGCCTTGCTTTCATTTCGAGATATTCATCCATGTCTTCTGGGACTACGAAGCCAATGAGAGAGGGAAATCTTCTTTTTGAAGGATCTTCCTCGGTGTAAAATTGTCTCATCTCGTTTTTCACAGCATCTAGTTCCAGTGGATATTTTGCGGCAACAGGATCATATTTTTCATCAGTGGCTTGAGTTGTTTCTCTTTTTCTTTTGTGAAGCTTTAAGGATGAAGAGGGTTTTGGTTGTGATGTAGGAATGATAAGAGCAGTGGTGGATGATTGACTAACAACTGTTGAAACAACTTGTGTTTCAACCTCTGTTGTCATTACAACTACTGATGTGTCAGTAGATGTCTTCTGCTTTTGAGCAGGGGTTGAAGGTGGTGAGGTAGTTTTTGATGGTGGTGGTGAATCATCATCAGGAATGAAAACTCTTCTCCTTTTTATTGTAGGAGAGGCTGATGATGTCGTTGGTGAATCAGTGGTTTGAGTGGTGGAAAGTGTCTGACTAACAGCTGTTGAAACAACTGGTGCTTCAACCGCTGTTGTCATTACAACAGATGTTGTAACATCTGTTGTCTTCTGTTTTATGACAGGAGGTAATGATGATGATGGTAGGGCAGTGGTTTTGGTGGTGTGTGGTGAAGTTGTGTGTGTTGATGAGATGGCAGATGTTTGGCTAGCAGTTTTTGAAACTACTGTTGTATCAGCTGTTTGGATGGTTTTGGTGGTGTGTGGTGAAATATGAGATTTTGTGGTTTGAGGTTTAGATGTCTGTTTTTCTTTTCCCGGTTCAATGTAAACACCATCCTCAATTCCCTTCTTCTTTAACTGTTGGATTTTCTCCCCCTTTTTGGCATTATCTGGAAGGGGGTTATCCATAAAGAAGATAGTGGAAGGAACTTTTTCACCATGGGCAGTCTTTTGTATGCTGGCCTTTATAGCCATGATGTCTACTTGAGTATCTTTAAATCTTGACTCCACCATGTTTTCAGCATTTTTACATGCATTTCATGCTGCTGATCAGCCGTTTGTTTTTGTTTTTCTAGCAAGGGTTGAAAAAGATTCCAGAGCTCATTTGCAGCAAGTGCTTGTGGTGGAGCAGGTGCTTGAGGTGGAACAACAGTGGATTGTGCTTTTTGAGCTTTTAACAGCTGTTGCACCATATCCTTTATTTCGGCAACTGATGTTTCAAGTTTTTCAACTCTGCCCGTCATTTCCTGATATTTTGAATCATCACCCAAATTAATGGGATCATCTGAATCCCCACCAGCAGTGGTTGTATCAATGTGTGACTTAGGAACTGAGTCCCAAAAATCACCCATTGATGCCCCTTGTTCTTGGTACTGGGGACTTCTTTCTTCAGCACTTGATAAACCTTTGATGGTACCAGTGGTTAGAACCAACTCACTGGTGGTTACCGATGGTGCTATGGAAGAAATTGCCTTCAAGGGAGTCTTATTAATGAAACAACTGTCCAACTGAAGATCTGTTGATCCATCAGTTGTAGTTGCTGCTCCACTTGAACTACCACCGAGAGTTACTTGTAACTCAGGGGGTGTAACCTCCTCAGTTGTTGCTGGGATAGCAGGAGTAATAGCATCAGACCCAGTCACTTGTTGGAGTATACTCTCAGTGATAGGTGATAGAGAGGAACTGGTTTGTGTCTGAGCTATAGCAACTGCATGCAACAAGGGTATTATTGATTGTGGCATTATGATTGGTGAGGGTATGGGTGTAGAAAGAGACATGTCCTTGGGATCAGGACTGAGGAAGATGGATCCGATTGGGTCCAGAGCTTCATATTGTGGGGTCCTCGTGTTTACAACCTGATCCTTTTGTGAGGATGCAGGAGGAGTTTGAGGTAAGGGTGGAGATCTTTCTACCAACTGCTGTGAGGAAGTAGCAGCAGTGGTTTTTGGTGACATTTGTTTTGTCACTGGCAGTTGCTCTGGGATCTCATCTTCCAGAGTTGCCTTTGTTTTGGGTTTGGTGGGTTTTCTGGATGTTTTCTTTTTGGTCTTTTTGGTAATGGCAGGTGTGGGTTTCAAAGCAGTGGTAGTGCTGCTATGATCACCTGGAGCAGTGGGCTCAGCAGCAGATGTCTGAGGAGCAGTTGTAACTGCTAAATTCTGCTCAGGCACCTCTGCTTTTGTTTTTATTGGTGCCATCATTCTAGAAAATGTTTCAGATGTTAATCCTTTTATTTGGAAATAGACACCCTGTTTGAGCAAATTTTCATTTTCTTTTACAAACTTTTGTTTGAAATAGTAGCTTAAAAATCTTGGAAAAAGTAAAAATGATTTGCTATCAGCATTTTTTACCAAGTCATTAAAGATCTCCTGGGAATAGTTGTAGTTTTCATTCTTTAAAATAGCATAACCTAGACATTGAATCTTTAATGGTATTTCGTTAAACGCTGTTATTTTATTTGAAACACACATCAAAAGTGTGTGAAATAAGAACCTTGATGCAAAAGGGAAGTAACCTTTTTGTAAGGTATCTACCTTTGATTGCTCTGCATATCCCCTTTTCAGAAAATCAGCTTTCAACTCGTTTTTATCAAAGGAAGTTTTACCTTTTTGATCATCGAGTTTGAAGACTTCTGAGATTGATTGCGGAGTAATTTGAATCGCTTTACCCTGTATCGAAGAGTTGATGGCTACTACTTTCCCGTCTTGTTTTTCAAGCGTAGTATTTTTCCAGAACTCTCTCTGGTTTTGCAAATAAATGGGAGCGTCTGCTATCAACAAAGTTTTGTACTTTGATTCAGATAATGTGTCGATGATGGAGTCAAAGGTGTGGTTGTTTGTGGGTTTTGTGAGTAGACCCAAATAGTTATGAGGAGATTTGTACGGGATTTCAATGGGTTCTTCGGCCGTTTGAACGACCTCTTTGGAAGCAGAGGATGGCGATGATTTTGGTTTTGATTTCGATTTTGATTTCGTCATTTTTTATGAAGAAGATCGAAGAATGCTTTGAGAAGGAAGGTTGGAAACTGCTTTGAGAAGAGAATTTTTGGAATTCAATTCGACAGTGTAAAACCCTGTTTGGGTTTTGATCAGGGTTTTATTTAGGGAAAAGAAAAATGGATGCTAATGTGGCAGCGGTTACAAAGATCTGAAGGTTAAAAACTGACCACGTGTCAACCTCTGATGAAATGAATGAATAACGGAGGACAGTTGTTTTGGAGAGCCACTGATGAAATAATCATCAGTAGTTATAACGGTAATAATGTGGCAGTGGATGATTTTCACTATCAGTGGATAGCATATCAGTGGATAAGACACTGCTTTGAACAACAGTGTTTATCAAGGAAGTGAGAGAACAGGGATTGACTTTCAGCAGTGGACAATATTTAAGAAACATATGTTTGAACACAACAGTGGTTAGGGGTAAGATAATGGTAAATGAAATGAAGGCTCAATATATCAGCAACTTTTACAGGAATTTTCATTCAAGGTTTTACCACATGTCATTTGCATATTTTGAAGCTTTTACAACTCCTTGACAGTGGTTTAGTACCCCAGATGATGTACACTTTTTACTAAGGCTACTCATCCTTGTTATAATATTTGAATTAAAACATGAGTACCCAAGTATTTTAAGATCTGTTAATAATCAATCTTTTGCATAGTGTAAAAACAAACTTGAGTTTGACATGACCTTGACATGTGTACCATTTCCTTTTGATCTGCTTGAGGATAATATAACCAATCAAAAATAAAGGTTATCTATCCTGACAGGAGATTGAAACTTTTACTATCAAAAACCAGTAAAAGTTCAAAATATATTATTCTTAAAAAAATGAAGAATGATATATCCTGCTTTATTCGAGAAAATCCTTTTACAGAAAAATAAGTAAAGGATTTTCTGAAAACAACACTAAAAAGAAACTGGTATAGTTTTCTCTGAAACTCCTAATCATATCTATCTCAAGCTTATGAAAATGATCAGTGGTTTGACAACAGTGGTATGAAGTTTTAAATATATTTTGACCACTGTTTGGTACCATTCTCTTGTTGATTGATTGACAATAAACAAATGAGAACACAAGATCACATAAGTTTTTGAAAACCCTGGTGTAGATTTTGTTACTATGTGATGATTCTGAAAATTTGTCTAGTCCTTTTGAAAGTTTATTCTCTGTGAGTACTATCGTTACCTGAACCCTTTCCTGAACCAATGAATGCACATGATTTCTTAATGACCATAGTTACCCCAAACTTTAACTCTTAAGTGTTTTATGTTTATACTCTTTCCTTCTGACTTCAAAAGTTTTGAGATAAACACACTTCTGAGTTTCATGAATTTTCTTCTTCCCTTTTTGCCCTTCCCATTCATAAGTAATGAAATACTTACTGGGAGGTCTTTATTGAAGCAATACTCAATCCAGAATCATTTTGCAGTAATGTTTTGAGAAATTTGGTCATTTATGCACATGCTCATGCCAAATTTCACATTACCTATGATCTGGACATTTTTTATCCCTGATTTTCTTAATGTATTTTTAACTAGGTTGGTTTGTTCCTTTTGAGGATCTCAACCTGTTTTTCAACACATAAGATCTTATGACTAAAGTTTTAATTTCCCTCTTTTTACGTTAGCAAAAACACTAATGTTTTTATGAACATAGGCTTTTGTTAATCTGAGGTTCATACTTTAGCATCTAATATAGTGACATCACAAGTTTCATAACAACAGTTGAAATTAATTTTGAAAAATAAGAAATAATCCTATAGTTTAACAGATATATTTTCAGATCTAAAAACCATGAGTGTCTTGTGCATGATATCACTTGTTATGTGAGATTTGTGTGTCTTATGACATCTTGGTTGTTTTACAGAGTATTTGAATAACAACTTTAAGCGTTATCACTCGTTACTCTGTTTTTCAACAAAATACAACCAACCTTAGTATCAATGAATTTTGAGCCGAACTGTTATGTCAAATTGATTGTTAGATCGAATTTGACTGTCCAGGCTCTGATACCAATTGTTAGGATCGGAGGCTCTCACGATTGTGTTTGTTTGTGTAATTTGAACAAATCAAATAGAAACGAATAGAGTTTAAGTGCAGCGGAAATGATCACAAACTTTGTAAACACAATCATAGGAAAATAGTTTTGATAAACAAATGCTTTTCATCAATCAAAAGGTTACAAAGCCAATCAAAAGATTACAAGCATGCTTACAAACTAAACTCCCCCTCAGCCTGATACTTCAGTGGTTGGTTGCACAAGATGAAAGGATTGAATTGAGGAGAAGAACTCACTCAAAACGATCAAATGTAACAGTACAGAGTACTGCTCCATTTATAGACAATCCAAACCACTGAGGCATCTCAGCTGACGTCACCATGAAAGCGACGTCTAACAGCCTAACAACCTGTAACAACTGTTCCTATACAAACACTGCTAAACCTAACCACTGACTATACATAAAACAGATGACATATTAAACTACTACTCTCTCTTTACATCAGTGCTTTCCTCAAGGTTGATCAGTTCTTGATTGGGCAATGCTTTGTCATCGGTAGATAGAGCCAGCAGTGTTTACCTCTTCAGGGCTTTGTCAGCAGTGGAAAGGGTAGCAGCAGTTGTATACGGACAGTGGATAAAGACCATCAGATGTTATAATCACTTTCAAGGGGAAAGTCTAATGTAAACTGCTGCTTATTGTGAATCCACTGTTGTGATCCGGTTTTGGCTTTCATTATCTGTTCCTATGGTAGGGTTCAATCCCAACAGGATGTATTCAGAACGTAAGATATGCGCGAAAATGCAAACTTATGCACTTTTTGACGCTTTTAGTCCCTATTGATCAAGAAAGTTTATTTTTTAGCGCACTAAACACCTCAAAGCCTATTTCTAAGCTATGTAAAGTATATTTAGGGAATAATTAACTTATTATCAAGTTCTGGAATGTTCGTTACAGTACGAATCAACATACTTTCGCAGTTTGTCGAAATTAGTCCCTATAAGCGAATAAACTTGATTTCGCCATACCAAACCTTCCAAAACTTATTTCTAAGTTATGTTAAGGTTATTTAAGGTATGTTAAGCCTATGTCACTGCTCCGGAGTGTTTGTTGCATTAAACTGGTTATATTTACGCATCAGTTCGCGTATAACCTTCCAGAAAGCGATTTAGAGCTCGAAATCGATCAAGAATTGATATGTGCAAATGATACACATATTTATACAAATCCCAAGTATGAAATACTATATTTCATTGGTTTGGTATTCGTATGATGGTTGAAGTGACACAGGTGTCACACAAACCCAAATATACACCACAAGTAAACTGATGAGGCCCAAGAAACAATTAATTAATACAAACTTTGGCCCACCCAAGAAATTAAGCAAGTGGAAATTTGGGCTTAGTAAGTCCACAAAAACAACAGAACAATTTTTAGAAATAGTGGCCTGAAATATTCTTGGTTTTTCGTGAAGAAAGGAACAAAAATCTAGTCAAAATAATTTAACACATCCATGCGAAGAACCTTAGTCTTTCGTGAATAATCTGGACGAAAAATAGACTGGTTCTTCATGAGAATGAACTGGACGAAGAACCAATATGTTTTTGAAACTCTGGTTCTTCGTGAGAATGAGACAAAGAGCAGGTTTTTGGTTGACCAAGGATTTTCGTAGGAATGGAAGTCTGACAAGGTTGGTGAGATTTGGTGAGAAAGTTGACAGTTTTAGCAAACACCTAATCTTTGAACAGAAAAGCTGGTGAAAAATCCTTTTTCAAAATATTTTAAGATTATCTTTTTAACAGGATAAATTCCGGTCACCTCTTCCGGCCAAAACCAACTTCAACGGAAAGTTTTCCGAACACAACTTTGCCAAAATTTTTAAGAAAAACCCAATCTTTTCATGAGTTTAATAAGGTTTTTATGAAAAATTTTAACAAACAACCAAGTTTTTCAGAGATTTAACCCTTTACACACTTAAAAACACATAAAATTTCTGAAAAAGCTGCAAGAAAGATGCTCGAAAACACGATACACGGCTCAGTTTCAACAAGGATGAGAGCTAAAGCTCTGATATCACTTGTAGGTCCCTAGAGGAGGATCTAGTTAACCTTATCCTTGTTACCGAACACACCCGGTTGTGCGAAATCCAAACAGGTATGTAACCAAGACAAGAACACACACACAAGAAGAAAGATTCACACTTTAAAGCTCAAATGTATTTCACAATAGAGTTTGTTACAAGATAATCAAACAAGGTTCTCTCAAACTCACTGGAAAATACTCTATGTGTTCTATCTGTGTGCTCAACTAAAACAGTCTGCAACATGCCTTTTATAACCAAGCCTTATCCATAGTCTACGAAGAATAGCTGGGCCTGAACAAGGATAAGGATCCCACGAAGAACCCAGAACCCACGAAGAAGGTTCTTCGCTGAATGAGGTCCTTTGTGCACTTTACAGGCTGAATAACATTCTTCGCTTAAGGGTTCTTCGCCATGCATGTTTGTCTCAATTAAAATTCTTCGTGATAAACAAGATCAGCAGGTTCTTTGATATGAGCACATTCTTCGTGGATTGGCTGCACACATGCAGACTTGCAGATAAGTTAACAACAGCATCAGATAGATCTGAAACATGCAGAACAACAACATGGACATGATTGATCCGAAACTCGATGGGGGATATCGGGCATCGGTCTTCATTTCATAACGCGGGCGAACCGAAACGAGCCATATCCACATTAGATGTATCAACAACAATGAGGGTTTAAAACCAAACGTAACTTCATAAGGACTCTTTCCAACTAACATAGAAGATGGTAACCTGTTAATTAAATAAACTGCAGCTAAATACAATCAGACCAGAATCTAAGAGGTAAACCACCCTGAAACATCAAAGCTCTGGTTATGTACAAAAGATGTCTGTGTTTTCGTTTAGCAACACCATTTTGTTATGGTGTATAAACACATGAAGTTTGATATATTATACCTTTGTTTTTACAAAACATACTCATTTAATTATTTACAAACTCAGTCTCATTGTCACTTCTAAACACCTTTAATTTTTTTTCTTAAACTGAGTTAAAACCAATCCACAAAAAAACTTTTAAGTTCTTAAACACTTCCATTTTAATTTTCAAAAGATAACACCAATCTGATCTAGAATAATCATCTACCACAGTTAAAAAAATATTTATACCCTTCATAGTTTGTTATCTTATAAGGTCCCCACAGATCTAAGTGAAACAAATCACCAACACATTTTGACTTATGTTCACTAAGTGGAAATGGAACTCTAACTTGTTTAGACTTATGACAAATCTCACATGGACCATGTTCTACTGAATTAATACCTAGACTCCCTTTTAAGATAGCCAGAACTTGATCAAATGGGTGGCCTACCTGCTATGCCACATACTTGATTAAAAAAAACCTGTTGAAACACAAATTAATTGAATTACCATTTTTACCAATTAGATACAGACCATTATCCTGGCTACCAATCACCAGGATTTTATTTGAGTTCAAATCCTGTAGCATACAATTACTCTCATTAAACAAAACAATTATTTGATTATCTTTAGCCAACTTATGAACTGATAGCAGATTAACACTATAATCAGGAACATAGAAAACATCTTTTAACACAACATTGTTTATTAATTTTAACTCTCTTATCACTTTAAAACTTGTACCATTAGGATGACTGACTTTTTATCCACATTCAGACAAATCAACACAATTAAACATATCTTTATCTGTTTTAATCATATGTTTATTTGCTCCTGAATCAACAATCCAATTATACTCATATTCAAGACTAACAATACTTGAACAACTGACAAAATTATTAACTATACTATACATACTAGAAGACTCACCTCCCATATTAGACCCGGACATATCTCCTCCAGTCTTATCACTCACCAGACTTAACAACCTAGATATCTGCTCAGAAGTAAATGGTAAAGCAGCACTAGCAGAACTAGAAGAACCAACAGAAATATTTGATATATTATTAAAACCAGTGTTATTATTATTTCTAATAAACTATCCTCATGGTCTTCTCTTCATACCAGGAGGATAACCAATCAACTCAAAACACCGATCAATAGTATGTCCTAACATATTATAGTGAGTACACTTCAAGTTAGGATTAGGACCTCTAGTAATTTTCCTCCCGGAATCAAAAGATTGACTAGACTTAGACACAAAAGAAACATTCTGCCCTTTTGAGCCACTACTATCAATTCTATGTGACTCTTCTCTAGAAATTAAAGCAAAAGTAGCTTTAACCAAAGGGAATGGTTCTCTTGTCAACAGATTTGTCCTTACAAGTTGATAGACATCAGCAAGACCCATTAGAAATTACATAAGTTTTATAAGAGTTGTAAAATCATTATAATCTTTTACAGTCTGACAAGAACATGAAGGCAGATGCACCATAGCATCAAACTGCTTCCACATTGTTGTCAACTTATTATAACTAGGGTTAAGACCCACCCGCGTTGCGGCGCGGGTACATCGTAATCATTGAATGTATTAGTCCAAACGTTATATGATGCATTAACCATATGAAAACACACATTTCAACGTACCCAGTTGAACTCAGTGTAACTTGTATAAGCATTGTGATTGGATCAAACGTAAAGTAAATGGAATTCAAATCGAACAATCATAACGTATTATATGTGACCCGACTCATACATAGAAAACGTAACGGGGATGAAGGAAAATATGCACGTGTAATCGGAAGGGATTAATTAAAGCTTTCGAAAAAAGAGGAAGAAAAAGAAACCATAATTTGACTCCACTCGGTTTGAAAAAAACCTAACGAAACATACATAAAATAAACACGAAAACATATTATATTTGACCTGAATCATTTCCCAAAAAAGTTTACGTCAAAACGTAGAACAACTTGAATTTATACCAAAATGTACAAAAAAATATGCATGTAAAAATGGTTTCTTTAAACGAAAACGTACTATATTTGACCTGACTCGTCTATAAAAAAAATTTACGTCGGAATATAGAACAAATCATATTTATACATACCCGTACATAAAATATGCACGTAAAGTTAGTTTTTAAGTAAAGGGAGTATAGGGCGAATCGAAACAAATATTAGTAAAAAATTTAATAGGTTAAAAACATTCGTAAAACCGTGCCAAGTAGCACCAATGCCACAACGACATCGACTCTCAAAATCGTAAAAATAAAATAGATAAAATGGTAAAAATTACACTGAACGAAAAGGAGACTAAAATCGTTGAACCACACACACCCATTACAGTGTCTTAATGCGAAGAAATTAACCAAAAACGTAAAACATACAAAATAAAAACTTAGTCGATCTAGGACCCACCCGTTGTGGGGAAGTTTCCAAAAGGGAAAAAATGGACGCGTTGCGACGGGTCTGTCAAATATGAAAAAATAGAGCAAAAACGTTGAACCTCACAGGCACGCTACGACATGTTAACTCGCAAAATTTAGAATGGAACGTAATACGAAAAACTTACGAAAGATAAAAAGTATGGGGGACCAAAGTTGTAAATAATAAAATGTTGTGTTAAATTACAAAAGATGAAAAAGTTTGAATTAAAAGTAAAAATTTCAAATGGGTTAAAATGTAAAAAGAAAAAACTTTAAGGTTGAAAGTGAAAAATCAAGTTTTTTTTTTTTGAAAAAGTCCCCAAGCATGAGGTACAAGTCATTATGCACAAAAAAACTTGCTAATTTATATATGGAATAACGTTGAACCTCACATGCACGCTACGACATGTTAACTCGCAAAATTTAGAACGGAACGTTAAACGAAAAACTTACAAAAGATAAAAAGTATGGGGGACCAAAGTTGTAAATAATAAAGTGTTGTGTTAAATTACAAAAGATGAAAAAGTTTGAGTTAAAAGTAAAAATTTCAAATGGGTTAAAATGTAAAAAGAAAAAACTTTAAGGTTTAAAGTGAAAAATCAAGTTTTTTTTTTGAAAAAATCCCCAAGCATAAGGTACAAGTCATGATGCACAAAAAACTTGCTAATTTATATATGGAATAATATTCAGCAATTGGACCACCATTTTGTGATATACAAATATTTTTTTTTAAATATCATAGACAACAGAACCATCCACCTTATCATAAGTTTCTTTTAAGTCATTCCAAACCTCAGAAGCAAATTTGGTGAAAAAACTTGTCCTAGAAACAACCCTTCAGACACATAATTCAATAACCAAGTTAAGACCACAGAGTTATACATATCCCATTGACTAGCTAACACATTATCATCATTTGATTTTTCACATTTACCATCTATAAACCCATATTTGTTTTTAGCCTCTAGTGCAAGTTTCATTGCACTAGTCCAGACATCATAATTCTCTGTCACCTTAAGTTTTATACTAACTGTAGTTAGAGCACTAGAATAACTAGATATAATGGATCACCAATATCAAGGTTACTAATAAGAGTGGCAGAAGTACCAGTACCATCACCCATTTTGAAAAAAACAATCAAACAACAAACAATAAAGCAACAACAACAATCCTAAGGTGAAACCATGTCAGGAGCAAGATTCCAGGATTGTCACTCTATGGTACCTGGACAAGTCTTTACACAAGAGCCAGTAAACTAATCACTCAAGAAAACAATAACAGATAACACACCACAGATAGTACCAAAGAACAAACACTAAGTCAGTCGTCACTACCCCGGCATCAACAACTAAAATCAACGGAAATAAACAACAAAAGAGAAATTAGAACAATCTTACAGAAGCGTTTAACTCCCTCCTTAAGCAGATCTGATTAATAACCTTCTAACAATACACCAACAAGAAACCCAGTTAGTTTGCTTTGTAACCTTCTATGGTTACAAAGACCTACACTGGCCTTCAAGATCCAAGATCTAGATCCTCGAGTTCCACAACTTCCGTACAACAAAAACCCTAGAACTCCAACAATAGGTTTTCAAGATAAGAAAAGCCTAAAATCACACACAACAAGATCAAATACCACAGCGGAAGACTCGGATCAAGAGCTAAATAGCTCTGATACCATGTAAACGATATGAAATAACTATGAAATTATAGCAAACACCAGAAATAGTGATAAAACGGTGACGGAAAAATTTTATTATGTTACCAACCCAGAAAAACACCCAACCAAAACCCTAGATCTTACCAATAGTAAGATCGATATCAACAAGGATACAATCATAGATATGGACAACACAAAAAATACAAGATCGCACAGGATCTACAACGGAGATAACAATATCTCAACAAGCCCTAACCAACTAAGAGATATGAACAGAACAAGATGAGTGAAAATATGAGTGATAAGATGATTCTAGAAACCCTAGAATTTCTTATATACCCAGAGCCAATACAAGTTACAAATCAACCCTCCTTCTCTTGCACATATTCTCTATCAACCCTTCCAGCATATCACAAGTTACACTCCAATCCCTCATACTTAATAACTGCACATTTTCAGAACAAAATAAGTCCACAACATATGTAACGTGTTATAATATAAATATGATTAGTATATGAATTACATATATATTTCTCAACAGTTTGTAATCATCACTCAGATGAATCATTATGTGGACAGTGAGATCATCATCATCAACTGGTTTTTGTGTGAGTGCTAACTCATCGGCAGTGGCTTTCATCTCAGGGAGAAATTATGCGACTGGTTTGGTTCCTTTGTTGTTCACGGAGAGTTTTTAACGAAGGGAGATAATTCGAGATCACGACACATTGGTATAACTCTCGGTTAGGCGTTGAAAGAGTTGACGTGATGTTTCAGCTAATGATATGATTGGTTGAATTGGAGCAGAGTAACTGCCAATGAGGGCTCTGAGAAGGATTTGATTCTATCAGAACCACAACCGGTAGGCTGTATTTGGTTTTCCCTCAAGTTTTTTTGGTGGTGGTTCAGTTAAACCATCGATATATTGTTCTAGTTCCAGGCCTGTGAGTATAGAGAGGACATGTTTTCGGATTTTCGCCAAGATGGGAAGTTATCGGAAGATAGTTGGATGGGATAGTGAGTAAGGGTGGAGAGTGAAATAATACTGGCGGCCATGCTTGAGCGGAGTAAAACAACAGATGACTGGATCGTGAGGCTCAGAGGAGCATAATTGTGACATTCGCCACAAAACCAGGTAAATCCTAATTTGAATTACCCAGCTTACACGATTAACAAACTGATACTGATTAAGCCTTGGTTGAATCCAAAGGCACGTTACACATAACTATGAGAAACAGGACAAAGAAAAACTGTTACATTAGGGCAATTGAATTCAGTAAACTGATTAAACCGAAGAAATTCTGGATGACCGGGTTTTAACGGGTTAAAACTGCCATAGGCGTCATAGGTGAACCTACGAGTACAAAAATGCTCAGACATGATCCGTAATCTATAACCTAGGATCATTGATGCTTTATTGGGTAGAAAATGCATTAAACTAAGCGGCTTCCGGTTAGCGGAACGCCTTAGTTTTAACGTGCACTGTACTATCCAATCATGTGTTGTAACATCAGTTAAGCCCAGAAAAGACTAATATAACCTAAATACAAGATGTTTTGAGTAATAACGTACAAGTGTTCAAGCTTTTGCGTCGGTTGGGTTCGTTTTAATTTTCTGCGCAAAAATGCCTATAAAAACGCATCGTTTTACGAATTTTTACCGCACCCGGGGAGCGTTTAAGACCGATAACAAACCAACACTTAAAAATCTACTTGAACTTATCTATATGTGGGAATTAGAGTTGTTGACTAGTCAAAGGGGATCAAAAAGTCCACCCTTGTGTTCGGCCACCTCCATAAACCCACCAAACCAAGCACACACCTCACAAACTTCATTTTTAACCATAAATCCTACCAAACTCTTCATTATAAAACTCAACTTGATAGTGCACTTCAGAAAATTCTGCCAAAACTCACAAGAACACAAGGTTATACATCTTTTTCTTATTCCTTTATTTTCTTAATTTAAACTAGCAAAACCATGTCT
Organism: Helianthus tuberosus; assembly: GCA_030545235.1. Classification (NCBI taxonomy): domain Eukaryota; kingdom Viridiplantae; phylum Streptophyta; class Magnoliopsida; order Asterales; family Asteraceae; genus Helianthus; species Helianthus tuberosus. The sequence goes on along the minus strand of CM060389.1, from coordinate 33,618,107 downwards.
ACTTTGATCCAAACAAGGCCAAACCCATGGCCATGTAATTTTTTTTTAAGTCATGTTACTGTCCCATGAAGTTTTGCAATCAATTTTATTGACAAAGGATGCGTTTTGGATCAAAAACGACATTTATTCGGCACAAAGTTCGCCTAACGAAAATCAATAGCAAACGAACATCAAAAGGGCTTGATTGATGAATCCGAATACATGTTTGTTTTGTACATGTTTTGTAGGTACTATACCTAGAAAGTCGACGCAAACGGATCTCGGAATCTAGACCTAACGAGTGATACGCGGAAAGGTATAATAATTAGGCGAAAGTTTAATATTTATAGAAATTGTGTTGCCTACAGATTTGGACGTGGGTACTATTTGAACTTGAGATTTTAGGACACGGATTGGGACTACATAAAAATGATCTCTCCAAAATTTGGGAATTTTTGGACAAACGAGGAATATTTAGCGAATTTATTACGTGTATACGCAATTAAATCGAAAAAAATAGTAAACTATTTAAATAAATTCTAAATTTTTGCAGAATTATCACATATACTATGCGAAAGCTACAAAAAAATAATTTGACCTAAACGGATAATCTGAGCCACAGTTTTAAAATCACACGTTTTACAAGGTTTTCGGTATTTTAAAACCGGGCTTAGGAAATTTTCGTGAACTTCAAATTTTTACTGGGAGTTTATATCTATATAGAGAGTGTTCAGTAAAATTTTTGGAATTTCTAGAGTTCGGATGGTCAGTTCGCCAAATTAAATGGTTTATATACGATATAAACCATATTTGTTAAAATTAATAAATAATGTTTAAAAATTATAAAAATAATTTATCTGAGAAATTTATATCAGAAATAATATCTACAAAAAATTTTGGAATTTTCTAAATTACGGGTTTATTTTTATAAAATTACGCGTTTAATTATTATTTTTAAATAATAATCGATAAAATTTAAACGCGTAACGAACCCGGCAAAGTTTTTATCCCACTCTGGTGATATTTGGCAATAATTGGAAGGTCAAGAATAAATCCCGACCCTTCCAGACTAAATTGGATTAATACAGGCATATTACACGCTTATCCTGTAATTATCCGACTTTAAATACGAAAACGCTTATTTGGGTGACCTAGACCCTCCAAACACCTGAATTCCCTTAATATAAAACTAATCATTTTTCATATACTACAATATGGTATACTTTGATTAAGCATATCATTTCCCGAACACCTCGAACAAACAACTTTGTCCGACACGGTAAACGGTGTCCGGCGTCCAAACCTGATTTCAAAACGCCGACCATGTCCAACCTCATGTTCTAATTACCCTAATTTGTTCCTATACATTTAAACCTAGTCTAACCTAGCCTAGAGACGTTAACTGTATGATACTGGTATTAGGAGTGGATTAGCATACTTTTGTCACACCCTGACTTTTGCGGAAGCGTATGATATGTGATTGGTTTAATATCATTGCATTCAATCGTAATAAACATCTACATGATCAAAACGATGTTCATCCATTCATAAAATTTGAGTATTACAACACTTGTTATTTAAGTTTTAAAACACAACCTCCGTCTAGGTTACAAATCAACAAAAGTGGATGACATCTAAACTTGGAGTTTACTTCAAGTGACGACACTTGCGCCCAAGATCCATCCTGTCACCTGAAATACATGTAATTTTGAAAAACATCAATAAAAAGTTGAGCGAGTTCATGCGTTTTGCATACCTTGTATGAAAACATGGTATGTATCTTGTATAAATAAAGTATTCTTGTAGAATAAAGTATTCTTGTGTAAATCAAGTTTTCTTGTGTATACCACGTACTAATTGAATGTTTGTACAAAGACATTAAGGCATGTGAGGACATAGGGAGCATTAGTGTTGGCTCCTTTAAGGCATGTGAGGACATAAGGAGCATTAGTGTTGGCTCCTTTACTGTGTCGATTACCCTCGACTGTGTCGATTTCCCTCGACTGTGTCGATTACCCTCGACTGTGTCGATTAACCTCGACTGGGACTCCGAAGCACTGCTAGGTACTAGTTGTGACCATGAGTGGGGTTCGGCCGTACCCGTTAGATCTAACCCTCGTCCCTAATTAATGAATGTTTTTAATGGCTTGGTACTAGTTTTCACCAAGACTTTATGGCATTTTTAGTATTAGTCTGTGCTCACATGATCTAGTATTTCCTAGGCATTTCTTAAAACGCATCATACTTGGTACTCGTTCTCACCAAGAGTGCTTCTTGTATTTTTGTATTCTCAAATCGCATCATACTTGGTACTCGTTCTCACCAAGAGTGCTTCTTGTATTTTTTGTATTCTCAAATCGCATCATACTTGGTACTCGTTCTCACCAAAAGAGCTTCTTGTTATCATACCATTTGTAAATATTGTAATATTTGTAACATGTATTTCACCCCCGAGAGTTATAAAACCAAAAACAGTTAAGAGAAAAGGGGGAGCATGAACTCACAACTTTGCGTTCCTGAGTCGTAAACTTCACCGGATTTGCTTATCTAGCGTCGTGACCTAAACGTGTTTATTAACGTTAGTCACTAGACTTGTTTCGCACAAGTACAAGTCATTTTCTTTTGTAAATGTGTTCTTGTGTTAAAAATACTTTATATTTTTAACTAAGTGTCTTACTTATATTATTTTCTTTAACATATAACACGTTAGATCGTTCTCAAATAACAACCCGACATTTAGACATGCAAAATACTACTTCTATCATTTCAGTTTTAATATACAAAACTGGGCTGTTTTCGGGAATTTTAATAAAATAGTAATCTTATTCCAAAATTTCCCAAATTTTTACAACATGTCTTATACGATCCAAATATTATTGTGTAAAAATCTCGGGATCCAATTCATTACCAATATTTTATAAAAATTCATTTTCCAGACTGCAATCAGATTTGTCACTTTCTGACTACAGTCTACGAAATAATTCATCTAAAATTTATCGTAAGTCCGATTGACAAAATTCCAGTGGAAGAATTACTACGACATCAGTGGTCATCTACAATACAATTTTTATGAGCTGATTTAACGTATATTTCAAGTTATGACTAAAAACATATCACCCATTTACTGCAGTAAAAACTCAGCTTTAGCTGCTGTTACAAAACGGGTCTTTAAAAATAGTAAACGACCTCAGAAAAATATGATTCCAGTGCCATTTGCTTCGTTTTTCGAAAATACATAATTTAGACTTCAGAAAATCAGTTTTTCGATTTATAATGGTCCGGTTACAGCCAGTTGGAGTTGGCTGGAAACTTTACTCAGCATACTTTTTATAGTCTAAATGCCAGTAAAATGTACACATACGATTACCATTCATTCTAATAACGATTTATATCATTACGTAAGTCATTTACAGCAGCTTATCGTTTATATAACTCAGATTTATCATCTATTACCATCTCACATCTCCTGATTTATGCAAAGCTTTATGTTCATGACTTTTGTTTATGTTTTTAGTGTTTCTTGAGATTTCATCATTCTTTAACTATTAACCATAAAAAACATGAAGAGGATGAAGATCTAAGAGACTTACCACTAGCACAAGGCTAGGGGAGTTCAAGTGTAGAAAAGTGGTGGATAAAAGAAGACGAGAGAGGTCCTTCAAGATCCGTTGCTTGCAACCTTCCTAATTAGGCCCGAGACACCTTAGAATCACCATAGATTGCATGGAAAGGAGTTGAAAAGTGGAGGGTGAAAGAGGGGTGTTTGGGCCGTAGCCATGGAGGAGAGAAGAAGGGGTTATGGTGTTGGAAGATGATGAATGATGTAGAGGTTATGCCTTATGGTTCTTAAATAAAGTTTCCCAACACTCCATTAACTAGAGGTTAATGTGTTCCATATCCATCTTACATATCTAATAAAATAATCAAAAGAAATCAAATGTGGGAACTATGTCCCCTAACCAGTCATCAAAGTGGGGGGGGGGGGGTCTAGTTGGATCTTGATGGTTAGTTACTTGGTTAAGTTGAAATGTAAGGGTAATAGTTAGTGTTTTAGTGTTTAGTGATTTTTAAGATGTAATATAGTGTTTAGGGTTCATAACTAGCTTCATAACACTAAAACAATGCTTCTAGTGAAATTTTGGTGTTCCGGGTAATGTCCGGTTGTTCGGTTAAATACCGGTTCGTTTAAGTGTTAAATTGCATCGTTTAGTGTCTTTTAAGCATCCTTTTGTGACACTTTCAATCCCCAACACTCAGGGAAGTATTCTGGATCAATTTGCCATATTTTTGCATACTACAATTTTGTCATATTGCTGAATTTTGCTGAATTATATAAAATTCAGCTTTTAAAGTGTATTTCGGGTGCTTTTTAGTGCGTATTTTAGCTTCCGGGTGGTATATATGTAAACCCTTGTATGTATTCTTGGGTTTTAATGTATTATTGTCGTTGGACCTACACCTAGGCCTCAGTTCTACTGTCTGACTGCTTTCTGCAGTTCTGTTGACACAATGTGTCTTACCGGTGAGTTTACTAGTATTTCTGACGCAACGTTCTCGTTTATGCATAAAGCAATATTTTGTAGTATAAAACGTGCATGAATTCACTTGGATGGAAACCAGAAATTTATTTGTCTGGTAAACTAGATCATGCACAATTATTAAAGCACATATTACTGTTTATTTAGTGTACGGAATGTACGAAAAAGTGACAGTTGTCACAGACTCCCTCCGTTAAAAGAATTTCGTCCCAAAATTCAAGCGATGCCATTGGTCGCAGGGGAGTGGTGAATCAAATATGGTCACTTATATTCATGATTTGTCTTCATGTTCTCATGTCATGTATTCTATCGTACTCAAGTAAATCACTCATGTCTTTTTTGTATCTTGTGGACTCTTGGTTCGTAACCTTAACAGGTTTCTATAGTATTGTGGACTCTTGGTCTAAAACCTTATCAGGTTCTATAGTAATTCTTGTCGTTTGTCATTGACGTGAATCCTATTTGTGGGAACTACTACTGTTCCTTGAGTCGGACTCCTCTAGACACATAGAAGGTGTCACGATCACTACTGATCTTTTTCTGGGAGTTTCTTCTTGTGCGCAATGGTTCTGATCCCTACACCGGGGATTTAACCTTTTCGTTTTCCAAATCACACTACGCCTTTTCTAGGCGAGGCTCTCTTTTAATTTGTACTTCTTACTTCAAATTCTTATGATTTCCGCCGCTCATCGGCGTAATCTTTCTGTATTCCGCGGGCTGCCTTGATATGTTCACATATCTAACCGGTTTGCCTCTAGCTTTTCCCGAACCAACGCGGGTTAGTAGATTGTTTATTCCCGGTCTCTGATCAACACGACGGGGATCGATTTATTATGTTTCATCTAAAGCTTCACACGAAGCGGTTTAAACGGCGGTGTGATAAATACTGTTGTAGGAAGAATCCACTAAGGGCAAGTGAGTGTTCCAACTTTTCATCAAAGTTTATCACACGAATACGTCTCATGTCCATACAGTTTGCATTGTTCAGTAGTTTAGTCCATCTACGTTAATATTTAAGTTTTTATGATCAACGGTGTGCTGCAACTCTTGTGTTCAGTAAAGGTCGTGCAGCGTGTCCTTTCAGGTAGCGACGTCAAGTTTGCGGCGCGCAATTACTGTATCTAGCTCAAGGTTTCTTCTTATGATTCCTTAATCAATGTGCCGCGTATGCAATGTTGTGGTCTCGTTGCATCGACGTACAATCGAGACTTTGTCGAGAAGCGTCACATAATTGCAACTCTAGCTCCTTAGCTCTTGGTTGCAGGGTTGGCATGAATCTCGTTCTTATCTACCACGTATCTTAAAGTTCTCGTTTTGCGGATTTGAAATCCGTTTTTCGTCATCATAACATATAATTGTTCTTTTCTCTAAGAGTTGCAAGATAAATTGCAGTTGTTGCTCACGACCTCCCTTGGTCGTTGGCCATATTAATAAATGTAATCATGATCTATCCAGGTATGGCTTACACGTTCGATTCATGAGGTCCATGAATATTGTCGATGCATGTGTTAAGCCAAATGGTACGACAAGGAACTCGTAATGTTCGAAGCGAGTCCTAAAGGTCGTTTCAGGGATATTTCCACCTTGTATTCACAGTGGAGGACATCTTGCCCTCAAGTTGGTCTTTGAGTGGCAACTATAACCTGACGATTTGTCTGTTCATGTTATCAGTCCTTGGCAAAGGACTCTGATTCTCAATTCTCTGGAATTTATGCAAAATGGAAACTGTCAATTTCCTTCTCATGTCCTTAACTAAGGATGTCACGTCCCTAGTTCCTTCTGTCTAGCTGCTCTTGCAGTTATATCGGAAGCTCATGCTTCGCGGACGAATCTAGTCGGTAAGGTGTCATTCAGTACTGGTGCTGCTCCTGGCATGAGGTTTCTCTTGTCTCTTGTGGAGGTATTCCTGGCAAGTCTTCAGAAAAGGCTACTGGAACTTTTTCCGCCACGGGGATGTTCTCAAGCTCTGCAGTCTACTTGGATATCCAATCCATGCTGACTGTCATATTATGATCTCTCAAGTTAATGGTAACAGAAGGTTCCGGCCTTCTGAGTCCCTAAATACAATCCTTAATTGTTTCGTTTGCTTAAACTAGCCTTCTATATGCCCATTTCTAAAGAATACGGGACGTCTATTCTACTTGAAACTAGGCCAAGCAGTTTCTTAGGTTTTAAGCATGCAAGGTTAAAGTTGATGCCAATATTAATTAAAAGTAGATGCATAAGGTTGGTTAATAAGGAACGTACCCTTAACCGCATCTGGATCCTGGCATGCTTCACGAGTTTCGATTGCGAAAACCCTTCCTTGCTTGTTTCTTCCTAGGGCAATCTTTCCTAAAGTGCCCTGCTTCACCACATCTGTAGCATCCTGGTATTCTCTTGTTTCTTCCATCTGGGTCCTTCGCCCAACAGGCGTCCTTGCTGTGCCCTTCTTTTCCACACTTCCCGCACTTAGGCCTCAGGCATTGACCTTCATGGTGAAAATTGCATTTTCCGCACCTCGGCTTAGTCCCTGAGTAAATTTTACCACCGGTCTTATTAGTGACTCCATTAGTTTTCCTGCGATGCAGCGGTTTCACTTTCTTTCTTTTGTTTGCTTTAGAGCTTCCATAGCCGACTTGTGTGCCCACCTTTAGGTTTGAAGACTTCCTTTTCTTATTGCCTGATGACTCCACATGAGTCTCTTTCTTGTTATCCTCAGATTCCGAAAATTTTCCCGCACGTAGAGCTTCTTCAGTAAGTGTAACGCTTAAATCGATAGCCTCTGCGATGGTTGGGGGCCTTGAGGTAGTAACCAAGCTCCTAATTTGAGGTGCAAGTCCCCAAATGAATCGTTCAATTCTTTTGAATTCTGGTTTGACTAAGTAGGGGGCGACTCTAGACAAGTCGTGAAATCGCTGGACGTATTCAGGAATCTTCGGTCCGTCCATTTTCAAATTCCAGAACTCCACCTCAAGCTTCTGGATTTCAGCCCTAGAACAATATTTCTTTTCCATCATTTCCTTGAGCTCATCCCAGCTTAGTGCATAAGCAGCATCTGCACCAAGGGTTTGAACCTGAAGGTTCCACCAGGAGAGTGCGCCATCCAAAAACAGCCCTGAGATATAGGTAACACTCTGTTGGGGTGAGCAGTTACTCATTCTTAGAACAGAGTCAGTCTTTTCTGCCCAACGAACAAATGCAATGGCACCTCCTGTGCCATCAAAATTCAATGGCTTGCAGTCTAGGAATTGTTTATAGGTGCAGCCAGTTGGAGGGTTATTTCCAGTAGTGCCACCGCTTTGTTCGGAGCGGAGGGCTTCATGTCGAGCAATTGCCTGTGAGATTCGCTCTTGAAGCTCGGCTTCTGTCCTTGGTAATGTACTGGTGTTTGTGTCACGTCTGGGCGACATTCTCTTCTGTCAAAATGGTATGAAGTAGGTTAGACAATATTCCCCAATTGTCTATGAGGTACATAGCACCATAAGTCATCATGTAATCACCCAATTTCACATGTATATATAATCAATTTATGAGCGAGGAAACAATTACTGAGCCTTCACATAGGCTTACCAACTTGGCTTATTGTTTGTAATGAAATGAACTCGAGGTTACATCACCTCGGTCATTTAGGTTTCAGTTATTTCCTGCTATATTAGCTTTATTGATGTTTATATTTTCCCAGAGATGGGGTTGTTCGTGTAGGGGTGATAGAGAGTGTAATGTCACTAAATCTTTCCGAATGTCATCCATCTTCACTTGTTTAAATATCGTTTCTCAAACGTCTCGTACACGGGTAGAAGTGTCAGTCACGAAGTAGGCTAAGACAGGCTTCCTACTTTATAACGTGCTAAAGCACTGATCTATGTATTGTTCTACTAGATGAAGGTGTGAACACCTATAGATTAATTTTTATGTGGTTTTCATTAGCTCGACCCGCAGAGTCCACCAGGATTTCTATGCACTACAAGTCGTTATTACGTGGGCCCCCGTAATAATAAATTATCTTGCACAGTTACCCCAATTTTCTCTCGTCCAAGCAGATGATCAATCAAGGAGGGGACACTACTGTCCTTATACCTCTGTCATGGAAAGGACCATGGTAGTGGTCCACGCGCTAACACTCGTTATCGTTACGCGCGTATAGGCACGATGATTAAATGAAATAGGAATAAAGAGAATTCCTAGTAGTTGGAGGGGCACCTTCAAGATGAATACTTCATCTTCCTTTTCTGGTCAAGTATGTCATCAATCTTGCTTCACATAAGCCACAGGGATCTCGTCCCGCTGATTAAGAATTCGTTCAAGGTTGCCGCCTCTGCCTCGTCATCATCACCGTAGTCAGGCACCTTCACGGTCGAGAGGGAAGAGCAGCCATCTCCTACGGAAGCAAGCTCAGAATCCTGTTTGGTAATTACTCTAGCTATGAGCTTTGCAAAGTACGCGAGGTCGGTAGCTTCATCGTGCGAGTTACGTACAATAATAGGAGTCGGAGTCGAAAGTATCTTATTCACGTCAATAATCATTCCGTACACTTATTTGTATGTATTCACATCAATATTTATTCCGTACACTTATTCGTATATATGTATATCAATAACAAGTATGCTACTTAGCATAAACAAACAATTTGATGCATTATATCATGTATAACTCTCGTTTTTTGGGGGGTCATTTTTCTAGTTGTCGATTTACGACAAAGACACTACTTGGTACTAGTGGTCACCAAGAGTGTATTTTATCTTTGGCAAGTCTAACTTGTGTAGACTATGCCTTAATTGGCACCTTATCCTGAGGGTATTCCCCACTAATGTCCTTGCCTTGTCTCTTTTTGAAAAGTGTTTGACTCGTGGATCTTGGCTCTTACGTGAATGCAATGAAAACCTTTTTGTAAAAAAAATGTTTTCGTGAGAGAACTCTAGTGATTGTAGTCTAGACTCGAGAAGGAATCCTAGTTCACTACAATTGAAGCTCTGATACCAAATTGTCACACCCTGACTTTTGCGGAAGCGTATGATGTGTGACTGGTTGAATATCATTGCATTCAATCGTAATAAACATCTACATGATCAAAACGATGTTCATCCATTCATAAAATTTGAGTATTACAACACTTGTTATTTAAGTTTTAAAACACAACCTCCGTCTAGGTTACAAATCAACAAAAGTGGATGACATCTAAACTTGGAGTTTACTTCTAGTTACGACACTTGCGCCCAAGATCCATCCTGTCACCTGAAATACATGTAATTTTGGAAAACATCAACAAAAAGTTGAGCGAGTTCATGCGTTTTGCATACCTTGTATGAAAACATGGTATGTATCTTGTATAAATAAAGTATTCTTGTAGAATAAAGTATTCTTGTGTAAATCAAGTTTTCTTGTGTACACCACGTACTAATTGAATGTTTGTACAAAGACATTAAGGCATGTGAGGACATAGGGAGCATTAGTGTTGGCTCCTTTAAGGCATGTGAGGACATAAGGAGCATTAGTGTTGGCTCCTTTACTGTGTCGATTACCCTCGACTGTGTCGATTACCCTCGACTGTGTCGATTAACCTCGACTGTGTCCATTTCCCTTGACTGTGTCGATTACCCTCGACTGTGTCGATTAACCTCGACTGTGTCGATTAACCTCGACTGGGAGTCCGAAGTACTGCTAGGTATTAGTTGTGACCATGAGTGGGGTTCGCCCGTACCCGTTAGATCTAACCCTCGTCCCTAATTAATGAATGTTTTTAATGGCTTGGTACTAGTTTTCACCAAGACTTTATGGCATTTTTAGTATTAGTCTGTGCTCACATGATCTAGTATTTCCTAGGCATTTCACCCCCGAGAGTTATAAAACCAAAAACAGTTAAGAGAAAAGGGGGAGCATGAACTCACAACTTTGCGTTCCTGAGTCGTAAACTTCACCGGATTTGCTTATCTAGCGTCGTGACCTAAACGTGTTTATTAACGTTAGTCACTAGACTTGTTTCGCACAAGTACAAGTCACTATCTTTTGTAAATGTGTTCTTGTGTTAAAAATACTTTATATTTTTAACTAAGTGTCTTACTTATATTATTTTCTTTAACATATAACACGTTAGATCGTTCTCAAATAACCAACCCGACATTTAGACATGCAAAATACTACTTCTATCATTTCAGTTATAATATACAAAACTGGGCTGTTTTCGGGCATTTTAATAAAATAGTTATCTTATTCCAAAAATTCTCAAATTTTTACAGAATGGCTTATACGATCCAAATATTTTTGTATAAAAATATCCGGATCCAATTCATTACCAATATTTTATAAAAATTCATTTTCCGGACTGCAATCAGATTTGTCACTTTCTGACTGCAGTCTACGAAATAATTCATCTAAAATTTATCGTAAGTCCGATTGACGAAATTCCAATGGATGAATTACTAAGACATCAGTGGTCATCTACAGTACAATTTTTATGAGCTGATTCAACGTAGATTTCAAGTTATGACTAAAAACATATCACCCATTTACTGCAGTAATAACTCAGCTTTAGCTGCTGTTACAAAACGGGTCTTTAAAAATAGTAAACGACCTCAGAAAAATATGATTCCAGTGCCATTTGCTTCGTTTTTTGAAAATACATAATTTAGAATTCAGAAAATCAGTTTTTCGATTTATAATGGTCCGGTTACAGCCTGTTGGAGTTGGCTGAAAACTTTACTCAGCATACTTTTTATAGTCTAAATGCCACTAAAATGTACACATACGATTACCATTCATTCTAATAACGATTTATATCATTACGTAAGTCATTTACAGCAGCTTATCGTTTATATAACTCAGATTTATCATGTATTACCATCTCACATCTTCTGATTTATGCAAAGCTTTATGTTCATGACTTTTGTTTATGTTTTTAGTGTTTCTTGAGATTTCATCATTCTTTAACTATTAACCATCAAAAACATGAAGAGGATGAAGATCTAAGAGACTTACCACTAGCACAAGGCTAGGGGAGTTCAAGTGTAGAAAAGTGGTGGATAAAAGAAGACGAGAGAGGTCCTTCAAGATCCGTTGCTTGCAACCTTCCTAATTAGGCCCGAGACACCTTAGAATCACCATAGATTGCATGGAAAGGAGTTGAAAAGTGGAGGGTGAAAGAGGGGTGTTTGGGCCGTAGCCATGGAGGAGAGAAGAAGGGGTTATGGTGTTGGAAGATGATGAATGATGTAGAGGTTATGCCTTATGGTTCTTAAATAAAGTTTCCCAACACTCCATTAACTAGAGGTTAATGTGTTCCATATCCATCTTACATATCTAATAAAATAATCAAAAGAAATCAAATGTGGGAACTATGTCCCCTAACCAGTCATCAAAGTGGGGGGGGGGGGGTCTAGTTGGATCTTGATGGTTAGTTACTTGGTTAAGTTGAAATGTAAGGGTAATAGTTAGTGTTTTAGTGTTTAGTGATTTTTAAGATGTAATATAGTGTTTAGGGTTCATAACTAGCTTCATAACACTAAAACAATGCTTCTAGTGAAATTTTGGTGTTCCGGGTAATGACCGGTTGTTCGTTTAAATACCGGTTCGTTTAAGTGTTAAATTGCATCGTTTAGTGTCTTTTAAGCATCCTTTTGTGACACTTTCAATCCCCAACACTCAGGGAAGTATTCTGGATCAATTTGCCATATTTTTGCATACTACAATTTTGTCATATTGCTGAATTTTGCTGAATTATATAAAATTCAGCTTTTAAAGTGTATTTCGGGTGCTTTTTAGTGCGTATTTTAGCTCCCGGATGGTATATATGTAAACCCTTGTATGTATTCTTGGGTTTTAATGTATTCTTGTCGTTGGACCTACACCTAGGCCTCAGTTCTACTGTCTGACTGCTTTCTGCAGTTCTGTTGACACAATGTGTCTTACCGGTGAGTTTACTAGTATTTCTGACGCAACGTTCTCGTTTATGCATAAAGAAATATTTTGTAGTATAAAACGTGCATGAATTCACTTGCATGGAAACCAGAAATTTATTTGTCTGGTAAACTAGATCATGCACAGTCATTAAAGCACATATTACTGTTTATTTAGTGTACGGAATGTACGGAAAAGTGACAGTTGTCACAACTTTGATAGCCAGGTATCTGTGCAATCTGTGAGTTTCACTAACCCCCTCTTTTTAATACATGTTTTACTGTTTTCATAGAGGGTTCATTTGATTAACATACTTGTGCACATGCAAACTGTTTGATGCAATTTATCTGAGTAGACACCTAACATGCTTAAATCCCCACAAGCAAGTTATACAATGCCGGTGAATACTGTGGATAGTACTATTTGGCCCGACAAGCCTAGACCGCACTGAATACACGGCTGTATGCCTACTGCGCGAACACGCGGTCGCACATATTCATAACGAGCTATGATGTGTTAGGCATAGCCACATGGGGTACTTGGTTATTGGTTGTGGTTGATGTTGGCCACGGTGATTGGATACTAGTCTCGGCTTAACTTGTAACTCAGAGAGATTTCATCACATATGCAACAAACCATTTTCAAATATATTTTGAAAACAAACAAACTTGTGGAACTCGCCAACTTTTTGTTGATGTTTTTCTTTTAAAAATTAACTTTTCAGGTAACCAGGACAGTACGTGACGACCCCCTTTGTGTTAGCTACTTGTGAAGTTTATGTGCGAAACTATGTGGATAGAGGCATGCTACTTAGCTAAATAAAACGGTTCATGGAAACTCGCGTAGTAACTAACTAAAATTTGTAACAGTAATGTGTAATAGCGATACATTAAACAATGATGTATCATATTGTTTAATTAATGTTTAATAGAGTATCTTTATTACAATGACTCAAACCAGAAGTGTCTGTTGCATCCCTTTTTATCGTTTCCGCTGCTAGTCGGTGTGTGACAGAAGATGGTATCAGAGCCATTGTTTAGAGAGAACTAGGTTGTCACTAGAAAACCTAGACTATAATCATTAGCTCAACAATTGGCCATAAGAAATTAAAATTGCTTATTAGTGTGATTATTATTGGGATGATCTGGTCGAGCAAATAAATTATTACGGTCCGGAACGTAATAACTTATCTGCTTGTACTTGAGAGTTCCGAGAACGTCACTATGAGAGGATTATTAGATAACGTGAATTTGCATATAGATATGCGTGAATCTGATTGTTTGTGTGAACGTGCATACGTGTATAAAACTATTAATTGTTTTAGTGGTTATTAGAACTTGGCGTCATTAGTGTCCTTTCGCAGATATCATGTCTGACAGTCGTATTAGATCTGAGGATGAGCTGATGATGGATCCGGAGCAGGAGGAAGGAGATGAGGAGGAGAGTGATCAGGTTGTCTCTAGATATTCTCTGGATTTATCCGGATATGTGTGTGGTACTCCACCATCCCGACACCCACCTGTTACAGGACAGTCTAGTCATACCCATGATGTTAGTGGTGACATAGTTTTCCATGAGGATACCAGTAGTGAGCGTACACTGAGTCAGGCACATGGGTCACCGCCACCTAGAGAATCTACTCCACCACACAGGTATTTTTGTCAGACTGCACGTCGTAGGGTTCCTACATCTAACCCTGCATTCTCACCACCCCCACGTACATATGAGAAAGGAGAGCCATCCTACGCAGCTCGAGGTATCCCTGTCCCACCGAGAGCTAGAGCTCCTATGCCACCTAGGACTGGATAGTTAGGTTTCCTGTTCGATCGAGTGGTAGAAAACACCATAGCTCTGACTGATGAGATACACCGTAGGAATGAGATCTAGGATTACATTGTTGCTATGCAGCAGGCAGTTATATTAATGCATCAGTCTATGTCATATTTAGTTTATCGCGATGGTCGTAGAGAGGGGCAGATGCAGCTTTGCAAGGGTGTACTTGCGATCGTAGTGATGTTGGTGATGTGGCTGATTATGCGTACGTGAGGACAGTAGACTGTGGTAGCATATGTATATATATATATATATATAGATATATATATATATCTTCTGCACCCTTTCAAGCACTAGGCTTGCAGGCCTATGTCGAGATTGGGGATACTATATATATATATATATATATATATATTATATTTCCTTTTCAGATCCTAGTGATCCTTGTATGTACGATGCCTTAGTGGCTAGCTTTTGTTTGCAATCCTTAGTGGATTACGGTTGTATACCGAACTTTGTCATGTACAGCGGCTTCTATGTATGATAGTGGTTTCTTTTATGCGTTATATATGCATTGTTGCTATGTTTTGGATGCACATGTTTGCTATGTTTTGGATGCACATGGTTGCTATGTTTGACATATATGCTTGGATGCGTGCGGTTGTTATGTGTTAAACGTGTGCAAATGGGTTGATACGATACCAATCGATGTGTGTTTGTATGATTTTATAAATGGCCCCCACAACGTCCTTGTTCTTACAAGGAGTTTATGTCCTGCAACCTTTTAGAGTTTCATGGTACTGAAGGACCTAATGGGATAGTTAAGTGGATTGAGAAAATGGAAAAAGGTTATCAATATTTGTAATTGCTCGGACGATTGTGTTGTTAAGTATGCCACAGGTACATTTCAAGACTATGCATTAACATGGTGGAATACAGTTATTCAGACTCGTGGCCAGGAAGAAATTAACCAAATGCAGTGGACAGAGTTGAAACAGATCGTGTTGGACCAATTTTGTCCTAAGAATGAAATTCGGAAACTGGAACATGGGTTCTGAAATCTAGAAATGCACGGTGCGGATCACGTAGGTTATACTAATAGGTTTCAAGGCTTAGCTAGGAACTTACCCCAAATGGTGACACCTGAGAATAAACGAATAGAACAATATATATGGTGTTTAGCTCTGGAGGTTAGGAGTATCAAGAATTCAGTTGACCACCCCACGATGTAGAGTGGTGTGCAGAGAGCAGGCACTATTACTTTTGATATGGTACGTAGGAATATACTAAAAATGCCCAATGAGAGAACAAGTGGGAAGCGGAGTGCGGATGAGTATAAGGCGGAGAATAGTCAAGGTAACAAGCATAATAGAACCACTACCAGAAATTATAGCTTGACAACAACGGAGAAGAAACCAGGAGGATACAAGGGAAATCTTCCCGAGTTTAACAAGTGTGGATTTCATCATGTAGGTAGTTGTCGTATTTGTAACAGATGTCGTAAACTCACCCATTTTGCAAGGGAATGCAAACCACCCATAGGAAACCAGCCTGGACAACCAAGACTCGTTCATAAACACAACAACAACCCCAATCCTTACAAATACGTCCCCAACAGCAACAACAGTTAGTGCCACTCCGAGCGTGTTACGGATATGGTAGTACCGAACACTTGAGGAACACATGTCCCCAGGTTTATTGTGGAACGGGTGGAAGGCAGGCCCAAGGGCAGACATCCAATGCGAACCAGGCTAGAGGACGTGCATTCATTATGAGAGCTGATGATGAACGACAGGACCCTAACGTCGTCACAAGTATTTTCTTGGTTTCCGGACATTACGCCTCAGTATTATTTGATACCGGTGCCGATAGAAGCTTTATCTCCCTTAAGTTTCAATCTCTTCTTGAAATGTTGCCAGTGAATTAGGATGCCCTTATTCTATAGAATTGGCCGATAGTAAGGTTATAAGTTCTAACGAAATAATTAGAAATTGCACTCTAACCCTTAACGATCAACAATTTCCTATTGACCTTTTACCTGTAGAATTGGGAAGTTTTGATGTAATAATAGGAATGGACTGGTTATCGAAGTTTAAGGCAGAGATCATATGCTTAGAAAAGATCGTTAGGATTCCATTAACAAGTGGAGAAGTGTTAGTAGTTCAAGGAGAGAAACCCGGTAGAATATTATCATTAGTATCCCATACTAAGATGCAAAAGTACCTTCATAAAGGCTGTATGGCATACATAGTAAATATGGAAACTAAAGATCCTAATGAGAAGCGAATTGAAGATATACCCGTAGTTTGTGAATATGCTGATGTATTCCCTGATGAATTACCCGGATTGACCTTACCTCAACAAGTTAAATTCCGTATTGATTTGATCCCTGGAGCAGCTCCTATTGCTAGAGCACCTTATAGGTTAGCACCCTCTGAGCTACAGGAATTGTCTAGTCAATTACAGGAATTACTAGACAAAGGTTTTATACGACCTAGTTTTCACCTTGGGGAGCCCCGGTTTTGTTTGTTAAGAAAAAGGATGAACGTTTTCATATGTGTATAGATTATCGGGAACTAAACAAGGTTACCATTAAGAATAGATACCCATTGCCTCGCATAGACGATCTATTTGACCAACTGTAGGGAGAAAGTTGTTTCTCCAAAATCGATCTAAGATCGGGATATCACCAAGTTAAGATTCGAGAAGACGATATTCCAAAAACTGCTTTCCGAACTCGTTATGGACACTACGAGTTCGTAGTTATGCCTTTCGAGCTAACTAATGCGCTTGGAATATTTATAGACCTTACAAACCAGGCCTGTAAACCGTTTTTAGATAAGTTTGTGATAGTCTTCATAGATGACATTTTGATATACTCTAAGAGCAAAGAAGTGCACCCACAACATTTGCGACTAGTTTTAGAGCTACTTAGACACGAGCTGCTGTACACGAAACTTTCAAAATGTGAATTCTGGTTGAAGGAAGTCCAATTCTTAGGTCATCTAGTGAGTCACCAAGGAATTCAAGTTGAACTTTGTAGGTCCCGAAATCTGAGGATCGATTACGAACCGAATCTCTTGTTTATAATAAACACGGTTACGCGTGCGGAATCCACGTAACTATGCCAAATCAAACATATATAGCAATAAAAACAACACGGATTAATCAATGATACACACTCGATTGATTAACGGGATAAGAACCTTTACAACTGATACAAACACAGTTCAGACTAAATTTTGGCAGAGTTTTGTTACTATGGTCTGTTTTCTTATCTCTGAGTTCAAATGAACACAAAGTGTTGCTTATATAGTCCCTGGGCCACAGATGTCGACGAAACACAGACATGTTTGACGAATCTGAACATGGGCCAGATATTGGGCCTGGAACAGCCCAAAACATGACGAATCAAGGTCTGATTCGTAAGGATATGACGAATCAAGGTCTGATTCGTCATGACCTTCAAACGAAACAGAAGTCTGTTTCGCCATAAAGTGTTCCGACGAATCAGGTCTGATTCGTCGAGGACTGCAACTGTTGTGTTTGTTCCTGTTATCAGACAGTAACAATCAGCAACATGTAAACATAGTAATGACAAAACTACCCTTAAATGCAACATGCATTGTTCATAATACATTACATACCAAAAGAGACAAATAAGTTAAACACAAGTAGATAGGAGGATATCTGACTTGGTCAACATAACATACAGACTCGATAATTAATAAAAGACCATTCAAAATACATCGTTAAACAAGACTAGTTACAGACACTAGAAAAATGCATCAACAAACTCCCCCTTGTCTGTTACTCGTCTTTGGTCTTCTACTCTTCCTTCAGTGTTGTTCGGACCACGTACTGCCCGAATGAATACCCCTGTAGTAGCAAAAACATGCTACTCTCTGAAACTTTAACGCTTGGCGTGCATCTTGGTCTTCGTAGAAAATATCATGACGATATAATCTTCCAATATCAGCTTCAGACATGTTGACGATCCACATCGGATCCAACATTCTGTAGTTAGCACGACCATCTCGAAACACGATAACAGCTTCATGAGTATCCGAGTCGTAGCACCACAATGCCATGTCTTCCAGAAAATCCTGCTTCATAGGCATCAATGGGATTTTATCTACTACCCTCGGTGGCTGATAAACAAGTTTATATCTGCAAGTGTTGGTGTCCGGATCAAGAGTAAACTTGATCGGTTTATAAACAGGAAACTGTGGCTTATAGGATTCATCCTTCCACCCTGATTTCTTGTTTACTTTCACCAGACGCTCAAATAAAGTAGCGCCATCATATTTTTCACGATTGAGAAGCTTAAGCCTTGTCAACGCAGAGACATCATAAAATGGTAAGGAAAGAATGCTCAGTAATGAATTGAAATACAGAATTCCATATTCACGTTTAATAGCAACGCAGTGAATATCTTGAACATACATCCAGCAAAGAATCCTTCCACTTGGCTTCTTTTCAAATTGCAGATAGTCTACTTGAGCTTTTTCAGGTAACGGCTTGGACACTTTGGATAAAAACTGTTTTCTCCATTCAGCAAAAGCATTTGTGTCTTTTTCAGATGAATTCCGATTCTTCAAGTGCTCGTCTATGTCATCAATGTTTTCTTTCATCCAATTTTCATCAAATGATGCAAATTCAGTACCATCTTCTCTGACATAGGTTGATTTTGGTGCGTCACCTTCAATCACAATTTCATCAATCTCTTCAACATTCGTTGTATCAGTCTCAGTAGACATTTTCAGCTTTCGGAAGGTCTGGATGCTGAACATTCATTATCATTTGTAGAAACCGTGGATACATCCAAAACTTGTTCCCTGTGGTTCTACTACCAGTCCTTGTCATGTTCTCTTTCATGTTGCTAAAAATGTACTTCGAGATGCTAAACGGTTTGTTTAACACTAAAGCAACCATGAACCCAACAAGATCATCTCCCGCCATATCATATCCAGATCGTCTATTGCTGAGACACTGAATAAGCACATGTAATAAAAACTTGTATCTTAATGGAAGATCACCTTTGTTGATCTGTTTGACGAAAAGATCTCCTTTGCATTTCATCCTTAGTAAACAGCCTCTCGAACACATGATTGGTATTGAATAAGGTGCATTCGTTTGATCTTGTAATTGAAGAACTTGATTCAATATCTCCGGAGTAACAACGACATACAGATCATTAACACGACCTCTGATAATATCCTTTCCATCGATTTGAACAACGTTTGCAGAATCCCAGAACGCTTTAATGAGAGATTTGTAGACGGGTGTCGAATATGTAACAGCATAATTGATGCGTGACTCCCTGATCCACTTCGTCATATCTTTAAATTCAACGAGCTTGTCTTCCGGATCCAAAAATGCAACTTGATTATGGCGTTTCTCTGACATAATCTCTTCTTCGGTTTTGTTTTCTTTCTTGATCGCTTTCTTGCGTTTTCCCTTTTCTTGCTGTGCTTTAGGAGCCATCTGTACATGAAAATGTCCAGAATAAGTCACAATTTACATAACATAGCATTTAGACATGTATGAATACACTTTCATGTATTCACATAACAGATAACTGATATAAACATGTCTACTGTGAACCAACAGCAACATCAGAAAACTGCTAAGGCATTGACGACGAAACAGAGGTTCAACGACGAAACAGAACATTAAACGACGAAACAGAGGTTTGACCATTTACTGGTTTGATTCGTCGACTTTTTGATTCGTCGAGTCTAATTCGTTCCATTTTGATTCGTCATGTTTGATTCGTCGTCTGATTCGTCGAGTCTAATTCGTTCCATTTTGATTCGTCATGTTTGATTCGTCGTCTGATTCGTCGAATGTGTGATTCGCCGGAATTAGGGTTCAATCAGATTCGTCAATTTGGGGGTTTTGTTCAGTTTCGCCGTATTGGGTTTAAACACACATCAAATATGAACATAAACACATTCATTCATCTTAGTTTACCCAAACCATTTATAAACACCCATAAGTGTTTTTCGGAACAAAAACCTTTAAAAAAAAACATGTAATACCATTATCAAAAACAAAGCCCTGTTTTTGTGATAAGAACCCACATCCAAATCAAAGTAAATCAAACATAGATAAACCTATATCTATCAGATTAGAAAGAAAACATAAGAACATGCAACAACAACACATATTTAATCAAAGAAAAACAAGGGTTTCAAAGGGTTTCGGAGGGTTTCGAATGAAAATCCGACGGTTAAAAATGTTCGGAATGAGAATCAGAACATGTTTCTACCTTTGATGTTTGTAAAATTTTGACTAAAAACTGAGTTTTGAGCGATTTGAGAGAGTAACCGTAGGTTTGGTGTTTTGGTTGTGTGAAGAAGATAACTGTTGTTTTGAAAAAGTGAACAAGTGGGATCTATTTATACACCGCCTTGTCTCGACGAATCAGAGGATTCAACGAAACAGAAATGGGCCTGGCGAAACAGAAATTGGGCTTGAACTTGGGCTCAAACTTTTAGCCCATGACGAATCAGAATTGGGCTCCTGTGATTCGTCGTCTGTTATGACGAATCAGATTTGATTCGCCAACTGGTCTGATTCGTCGACTATGTTGATTCGTCAACACTTGTGATTCGTTGACAGGTCTGTTTCACCAACAGATTTTTCAAAACAGCAACACCCAGGCTGAAAATATTTTGCAGTCAAAACAGATTATGAACACAATTCCATTCAGTTTGAATTTTCAAATGCAAGAACGTTTTTATGAAGAAGGTTTCCGGCTTCCGGTAGAAAACACCAAGCAACAACTTCGGCTTAATCAAAAACGAACTTTACACAAATATACTAAAAACAAATTTAAAGTACGGTAAACTAAATGAAAATACGGAAAACTGTTAAAAACACTAAACAACTGTACAAGTGCAATCTTTTTGCAAATCTCAAGGACAAGGAATCATACCAGCTTACGGTCTTAGTCAACATGATTTTGATTCTGTTTAAAGCTCTGGATAAGTATACTACCTCGATTATCGGTATTGTGGTCCACATAAGCTCAAACTGATCAGACATAATCATAATTTAAGAGATACGATTAACGGTAAGGATTATACTTACAAGTCGATGTAAATCCACTCACGACACATTCCCGTATCAAGGCATGCACGAGAATTCATCTTACCGGTGAGTATACCGTTTATCATCTGTTTGACCGTATAAAAATGTGAGAGACTCACTTATTTTGATTGAAAACAAGCCCTATGTGATAAAATCACTTATTGATGAGGAACTTGATTTTCAGATGCATGAGGGCACAGGAGCAAGTCCGTGAACAGGTCAGTACTTCCGTACAGCAGAGAGACGAACTTGACTCCCGCAAAGAATCTGTGATAATTTATCACTTATTTTGTTTGGACAGAATGCAGTATGTACACGTATGTATAGTATCATGGAAGATCTTAGACTTCGTCTCCGTTATTTTTACGGTTTGATACAACCATGATACCCAGATGATAAACAGCATAAAGACCGAATATCTCAGAACCTCGGCAATCTCTCAAACGAAATTTCGGTACTAAGACCATATGCCAATGTGCGGTTCCCACCTGACTTGAAGTCTGTTAGGTTTGTATCATCCTGCACATTTTAGTCTGATTGTGAGCCTACCGATACATCGTTAGTAGAGATACTTATCATTTTTCTTTTTATTTTGCATTTTGAGCACATTGACCGACCACACCAGTTTGTAATTTCATCATTTTCCTTTATCCAAGAAACTCATTTTTGGTTTTTCTATTGTTTTTGAATTTTAATTTTTCAAACGAAATGACAGAAAGTAAAGACATCTTTTTGGATTTTGAACTTTTGCCATGTTTTTGTATTTTCTTGAAATATCTCCCCCTAAAATTCGCAAAGTTTACGAAAACTAAAATCTTTTTGAATTTTCAAAGTTTATTAAGAAAATATTTACAAATAAACGATCAGCCAAAGAAGTTTACTCGGGTATCACCTTAATGCCATTGACCAAAAGAAGATAATCAAAACGTGATTTATCAAAAGCTTTTGTAAACAGGTCGGCACGTTGGTGATCAGTGGGGACATGAACGACATCTATTAATCTCTTATCAAAACAGTCACGGATAAAGTGATATTTAATGTCGATGTGTTTAGTCTTAGAATGTTGCACAGGATTTCTAGTAATTTGCAAGGCAGCATTATTATCAACAAAAATACGAGTAGATAGGAATTCTAAACCGTAGTCGCGCATTTGTTGTTGTATCCAAAGAACTTGGGAGCAACAACTCGAGGCAGCAATATATTCTGCTTCACATGTTGATGTAGCAACACACGTTTGCTTCTTGCACTGCCACGTGACGAGTCGATTTCCTAGGAACTGACATCCTGCTGTTGTTGATTTGCCATCGATTTTGCAACCACCGAAATCAGAATCACTGTATGCAATTAATTCAAAACTATCATCCCTCGGGTACCAAAGACCTAAGTCTGGGCATCCCTTCAAATAGCGTAGAATCCTTTTAACAGCTGACAGATGAGAGGCCTTCGGGTTTGCTTGATATCTTGCGAGTAAGCATGTTGGGTACATGATATCAGGCCTCGAAGCGGTAAGATACATGAGAGATCCGATTATGGCACGATAGTACGAGGAGTTGATGCTTTCTCCCTTCAAATCCGGAGTAATCCCGTGATTCTGCGGAAGTGGGGTACCAATGGGCGTTGCATCTGACATTTGGAATCGGCTCAAAATGTCACCAACATATTTTGTCTGATGGATGAATATCCCAGACTTTGTTTGTTGAACTTGAAGGCCCAAAAAGAAATTCATCTCTCCCATAGCGCTCATTTCGAACTTTTCTTGCATAACACGTTCGAATTGCCTGCACAAAGAGTCATTAGTAGACCCAAATATTATATCATCAACATATACCTGCACCAGCAGAAGATCTTCATCTTGTTCTTTGATAAAGAGTGTGCAATCAATAAGACCTCGTCTAAATCCATTTTCCAGAAGATAGTTTGATAAGGTTGCGTACCAAGCCCTAGGTGCTTGATGTAGACCATAAAGAGCTTTGTTGAGCAACCAAACCCGATCGGGGTGAATAGGATCTTCAAAACCTGGAGGTTGTTCGACATGCACCTCTTCTTGAACAATACCATGAAGAAAAGCACTTTTAACGTCCATCTGGTAAACTTTGAATCCTTTGAAAGAAGCATAAGCTAAGAAGATTCGAATAGCTTCCAGACGTGCAACAGGTGCATAAACTTCATTGTAGTCAATGCCTTCAATCTGACGAAAGCCCTGAACAACCAGTCTCGCTTTGTTGCGAATAACAACTCCACGATCATCTTTCTTGCATTTATAAACCCATCGTGTTCCAATTTTCTTGTAATTCTCCGGTTTTTCAACAAGCTTCCAAACACCAAGCTTTTGAAATTGCTGCAGTTCGTCCTGCATGGCTTCAACCCATGAATTATCTTTTAAAGCTTCCCTATAAGATTTTGGTTCTTCCTGTGAAACGTAACACGCGAAAGACCAATCATTTTGAAGACCAGATTCTCTAATAGCTGAATACAAACCAGCACTCTGGTTGTTTCTCAGCTGATTACGTGTCTGCACACCTTGTTGGACATCTCCTATGATATTTTGCTGTGGATGGGTATCGTGTATCCTCATTTCAGGATTTTCAGGAACACGAGCATTAACACCCAAATTGTTAAAATTAAGATCAACAACCAACTCTACACCTGGAATATGCGTAGAAGTGGATGCATTTCCTTCAGCAGTATCATCGACTTGCACATGAGGAGTATCAACAGAAATACCCTGAACTGGAACAACTGGAGATTTAGTGCCTTCAGTCGCATCCAAATTTTCTTCATCTTCTTCTGATGACTCATTGTATTCAGTAGCATTCTCAACTTCCTCATTTTGAACCGTGTTGTTAGACGAATTAGAACTTTGTGAGTTAACAACAACAGGTCTAACTAATGACGACTCAGCAGCATTGTCACTATCAAATATCATTCTAGCAGCTGCGGAATCTTCATCAAAAATTGGCAGGTCAAAGGAATCGAATAGCCCATCATAATCAAACATCCAAGGATCACCTGGAGCTTTAACAGGATCTGTATATCTCTGAACCCGTACTTCACTCCATAGTTCTATCTTTTTGGTAGTCAGATTCCAAACACGAAAATTTGGAGTAGCATATCCAAGGAAGAAACCCTCGATAGCTTTCGCGCCAAACTTTCCATCCGGATCAATCATAGTGCATGGACCACCAAAAGGTTCTAGAATTGAAAGATCTGGTTTCCTTTTCTGTAGAAGTTCGAAACAAGTTTTGCCATGTCTCTTAACCGTAAGAACTCGGTTTAATGTGTAGCAAGCAGTCGACACAGCCTCTGCCCAGAACTGAACAGGAAATGCCGACTCTACCAGCATTGTTCTTGCAGTTTCAATTATCGTCCGATTCTTCCTCTCCGCGACACCATTTTGTTGTGGAGTGTAAGGAGAACTGTATTCATGAAGAATGCCTTTAGAAGTACAGAACTCGTCCATAACACGATTTTTGAATTCAGTTCCATTGTCGCTTCTGATCCTCTTAACTTTCAACGAGTAGAGATTTTCCAACATTGTAAGAAGATCCTTGAGGATGCCAGGAGTATCACTCTTGTGTGCCATAAAAGCTACCCAAGAAAATCTAGAGTAGTCATCAGTAACTACTAAACAATACACATCTCCGAACGTTGTTTTGTGTCTCATAGGTCCAAAAAGGTCCATATGAAGACGTTCGAGAGGCATGCCAACAGTGTTGATTTTCTTCAAAGGGTGAGATTTCTTTGTTTGTTTACCTTTCTGACACGAAACACAGATATCTTGTAGATGAAAACTTCTCACGGGTACGCCATTCACAAGATTTTTGTTTACCAAATGGTTCATTTTTCTCAAGTGAATGTGTCCCATTCGTCTGTGCCAAGATATAGACTCCTTCTCCGTGGCTTTTGAGACAAAACATGTGACTTGTGCAGAAGTCGTAATCGCTTGACTCATATCAAGAACATAAAGATCATTGATTCTTGGAGCCGATAAGAGAATCCATTCATCAGGAATTTTGAAACCAGGTTTAAGCACATAACAACCGGCATCATCAAAATGCACGGTGAATTTTTTATCGCAGATTTGCGACACACTGAGAAGATTATGATCAATTTGACGAACATAATTGATCTTATCGAAACATACCACACCATTGGAAATCATTCCCTCTCCAGTGATGTAACCGCCTTTGTCTCCAGCGAAAGCGACATAGCCTCCTTTAATGTTTCTCACATCATATAGGAGCCGTAAATCGCCCGTCATGTGCCTAGATGCCCCACTATCAACAATCCAATGACTATTGATAATTCCTCCTGGAACATCCTGCACATATCATCCAATGATTAGTTAAGGATGGGGACCCAAGCCAAAGTGGTCTTGGGTCGTCCCTGAGCATCACGAATAGTGATCTCGATTTGTTGATGGTTTTGCAAACACACAGCTCCCCCTGAACCTTCACTCTTCCTAGGTTTCCAAGTTTGTTTTTGTTTACCAGATTGAGTTTTGTAAACAAATTTTGAAATTTCTGATTTTACAGGTGAACTTGGTTCCCTTGGAACAGAATTGACCTTAGGTTTTAAAGCCTTTTCTATTTTCTTCACATTTTGATGTCGTTGTTTCGATTCCTGTTCTTTAATAGTTCGTTTATCATGTTTAGGTGAAACAGGACGACATTTAGAGTGAATCGATTCAGGTGTTGCTCTTTCAACAAATTTCGCTTTCGGAGTGTTAGCACAATCTTTGATGATGTGCCCAAACTCTCCACATTTAAAACACGTTCTCCTTTCAACAAACTTAGGAGAACTGGATCGACGATCAGATGTCGAATTTGTATAACCTGAGGTACTAGCTTTTTCATCACACCCGTTTGAATGTTGAGTGTAATTGTTTTGACTATCACGTTTTAAAATTTTGACTTGTACAAAATCAGTGTTTGACTTGTTAGCAAAAGGGTTGCTATTTATCATGATTATGTTCATAGACGGGAAGATCATAGACGGATAAACGACTAACCTGTATTGATTTGATAACATAAGAGTACAAGCCGGCCCGATTAACAAGATAATCGAACCTTTACCAGAGCCGTTTGGTTCCGGGGAGAGATCAAGTGGTGATCTCTCCCTGGTGAGGTCCCGTTTTCGAGACCGAAACCGTGATTATCATGATTATGTTCATAGACGGGAAGATCATAGAAATGGCAAAGGGTTGCTATTTATAGCTACACCCCTTTGTCTTTCAAACACACACGGTCAACCGAATAACCCTCTCGTTTGACCACTTCAAACGAGCGGGTCTATACACGTTCGATAGACCGTTTCACTAACTATTACAAATTCAGCGTAAAATAATAAATCTAATCTATTCGACAAGCATCGGACACAAATCTGCATCAACAAATTCCCCCTTGTCCGTTGCTGTCGAATGCTGAAAATGCAACTGCAATCGATCTTCAGTCAAGTATTCATCTTCTCTGTGTTAACAAATTCCCCCTTGACCGATGATCCAGGTAAGTAGTATCTTGACGCTTCTTGTATAATAGTTCCCCCTCAAAGTACGCGTATCCGTGTTGGGCGTTGTGCAATTTCCTCAAAAGGCTCAATTGACCGATCTTCCGCTGATCTTCCAATACTCCAACCGGCATTTGATAAGGGTTCCATTCTTTTAAAAACTGCATCAAGTCTTGATCTTCAAGCATACTACATTGGTAGAGGTTTCTGGTGAACTGTCTTCTGTAAACCGTCTTTGTGTCACTAGAAAATCACAAACTCTACCACCTGTGATTGCGTTTAGAAATTTACCGAAGAAATTCAACATACGAAAATTTTTATTCCCCCATTTCTTTGGTAAGATCTCTAAACCTTAACAGATTCCCTTCCACTTTAAAGGAACTGTCGTTAAGTTTCAAATGTTCACCAGTTCCCTTCACTTAGCGGAACTGTCGTCAATCTTTACTGAACAAACCCTCTCCACTGAGTAGAATCTTTCAAATGTTCTCGGTTTTTCGAAAAATCACGAAAACGGCTTTCTTCTTTGCATATTCTAGTTGAATAAGAACGTCCCCTAATACCCCGTAGGATCCGACTTGTATCCCCCCAAGGTTCTGCTAACACCTAATCTGAAAACTTTCATCATAGGCATATACTCTTCGACCTTTTGGATTCGTTAGGACCGGTATTGACATTCTAGGTTCATACGTTCGTTTTCAAATGCGAAAATATGACAATAAACAAAATGCTTTCGAACATCTTCGAATAACCGATAACAAACATAAATACTGACGTGCGGAAGTGAACATACCGTTTTTTGGTTTTTGGCCCATAGTAGTCAAGTACCAAATTTGACATTTGCGTCGGTAACCGTGACTACCCCACATTTTTTTTTAAAAAAAATCATGCTTTCATCAAGCTTCATCATCTGTTTTCATCATTCTAAAGTGATTCCGTGCGCTTCCGAACCAGTACGAATTTTGACGCTGACATTTAGAAGCGCGGTTCAAATCAACTTCGCGAACTCCCAACCTCACTTTGCAACTCACGTAATCAATTTCAAGTTTACGCACCGCACTCCAAACCGTAACTAATTAATTCCATGAAGGCCCCACTCTATATTTGAAAAATGTAGTGTACCACCTTGTATTTCGAAAGTTATGAGCCAGCATTCAAACTTCTACATCATTGCTTATATTTTTCGTGAAATGTTAAATGTTGGCCCAATCAAAAATATCAAAGATATTCAGCTGATTAAGTGATGGCCTAATTAAAATTGGTGGTATATCAGCTGCTGATGTTTGCACCTTGTAAGAAATTCTTTCAATCATCAGGTGGGCCCTGAAAATAAGCCTACAACATTTGAAACCATTGGGCCTCGTTATCTTAGCCCATGAAAAAACATTATAATTTCAAAGCCCTAGCTGTCAACAACATCATACAGCAGCCGACACTCTTCTCCTTGCGATACACAAGACCAGCTAGACATCAACATTTGTCTGATCTGTGTCTGCGATACCCACCAAAACAAACAAAGATTGGAAACTCACTTGAATCACCATCGTTTCAGCTGTCAATCATCGAAACCCAGTTGTCGACATCTTCTTTGTCTGACCTCTTCTCCTTCTTCGATACATATGTAATACCCACCTCCAAAACTGCGATACCCAGCAAAATAGACAAACAATCAGCAGCATTCATCTTCTTTATCGATACATAACCATCAAACAGTCAAACCCTCAAATAAAAATCCATTACACAACTTCACTGATTCATCTTCATCTCCACATTTCTGCGATGAACAAAGCTCGGATCCAGATAATAAACATGGAGATCGGAATTTTAACCGCCAACATCTCCATCTCTGTCTCTCTCATCGATACCAGCTGAAACAGACTTCATTCGACAAAAGAACTCCGGCGAAACAAGATGTGTGCTGATCGACGAAAATGATTTGTTTGGTCCGACGAAACAGGTTGTTGAACACTTGTCGACGAAACTGAATGGTTTGTTTGTGAATCTGATCGACGAAACAGAAACTTTGAATGAGTTTGACGAAACAGATTTGTTGTTTCGTCATAGGTTCAGTTTCGTCATTGAGTCGGTGTATTCAGTTTCGTCATAGATTCAGATTTGTTGTTTCGTCGGAAACCCTAAAAATTCTTAACAGCCGCCACCATTTCTTCAAGAACACAGCCCCTGTTAACTTTTCAGATCTGACGAAAATCTTAAAAACTTGATATTTGATGATGAAAAATTGTTGATTTCGGTGTGAAACATAAAACCCAACACTTTGTACGGTCTGACTCAGCTCAGATCCGTATATTCGGTCTCGAATCTGGGTTTTTCTTCATTTCACCATTTTTAACATCTTGAACAAAAATCATAATAAACTCAGATCTAGAGCACATGTGACTTAGTAAACGGTTAGATTTACTAAATCGGGCACCATGGCTCTGATACCACTTGTAGGTCCCGAAATCTGAGGATCGATTACGAACCGAATCTCTTGTTTATAATAAACACGGTTACGCGTGCGGAATCCACGTAACTATGCCAAATCAAACATATATAGCAATAAAAACAACACGGATTAATCAATGATACACACTCGATTGATTAACGGGATAAGAACCTTTACAACTGATACAAACACAGTTCAGACTAAATTTTGGCAGAGTTTTGTTACTATGGTCTGTTTTCTTATCTCTGAGTTCAAATGAACACAAAGTGTTGCTTATATAGTCCCTGGGCCACAGATGTCGACGAAACACAGACATGTTTGACGAATCTGAACATGGGCCAGATATTGGGCCTGGAACAGCCCAAAACATGACGAATCAAGGTCTGATTCGTAAGGATATGACGAATCAAGGTCTGATTCGTCATGACCTTCAAACGAAACAGAAGTCTGTTTCGCCATAAAGTGTTCCGACGAATCAGGTCTGATTCGTCGAGGACTGCAACTGTTGTGTTTGTTCCTGTTATCAGACAGTAACAATCAGCAACATGTAAACATAGTAATGACAAAACTACCCTTAAATGCAACATGCATTGTTCATAATACATTACATACCAAAAGAGACAAATAAGTTAAACACAAGTAGATAGGAGGATATCTGACTTGGTCAACATAACATACAGACTCGATAATTAATAAAAGACCATTCAAAATACATCGTTAAACAAGACTAGTTACAGACACTAGAAAAATGCATCAACAAACTTAGTAAGATTGAAGCTATTAAGAATTGTCAAGCACCGATGTCGCCTACAGAAATTCGTCAATTCATAGGCTTAGCTAGTTACTACCGACGCTTCATTGAAAATTACTCAAGCATTGCGCAATCCCTAAGCCTCCTAACTCAAAAGGATAAGAAGTTTGAATGGGGAGAGGAACAAGAGGTAGCTTTTCAGTTGTTGAAGCATAAGTTATGCAATGCCCCGATTCTTACCTTGCCGGAGGGAAATGAGGATTTTGTATTTTATTGCAACGTATCTCGCAAAGGTTTAGGATGTGTGAAGATGCAAAGGAATAAAGTGATTTCCTATGCCTCCAGACAGCTTAAAATACATGAAAAGAATCATACTACGCATGACTTAGAGCTTGGAGCCGTAATTTTTGCACTTATGATATGGCGACACTACTTGTATGGGACTAAGTGCACTATCTACACAGACCATAAGAGATTACAACACATCTTTGACCGGAAAATTTTAAACATGAGGCAGAGAAGGTGGGTAGAGTTATTGAATGATTATGATTGTGAAATTAAGTATCACTCGGGTAAGGCCAATGTAGTGGCAGATGCATTAAGTAGAAAGGAACATATAAAACTGTTTCGAGTACGGGCTTTAGGAATGATTGTGCAAACGAATTTCAAGGAACAAATTCGTATGGCCCAACGTGAAGCTTTGGGTGAAGCTCAGTTGTTAAACGATGAACTACATGGGAACGAGAAGGACTTTGAGGTTAAGACTGGCCAAGTACGTTGTTTCAAAGACCGATTATGGATCCCAAAGTGTCACAATTTACGAGAATTGGTTATGGATGAAGCACATAAGTCTAAGTATTCAATTCATCCTTGTTGGTGCATTACGTCTGTCGACTTCGTCTTGTATCGAGTCTAGTATTAGAATTGTTAGATCAGGGCGCGTAGTTCGAGAAAATAGATGTTAAAGGTAGTGTTAAAGGTAATTTCGTTTGAAGTGGGTAATTCCGCTTGAATGTGTGATGGGTAATTCCAAACGGAATTAGATTCCGTTTGAAATCTAATTTCGTTTGGGACTGCTTCAAGCGGAATTTGATTCCTATAAATACCCATTCAAACGAGATCATTTGTAACTTTGAGAATTTTGGTACCGAAGTGCTGCCGAAGCGTCGTTTGATCTGTAACCGTGTTATAATCAATATACAAGGCGTTTATAAGTAAACTAAGCTGTTTTCCAAGTCTGTTTCTTTGTTTCCGCCTCTGAAACAGACAAGAGCTCTTCTGATTGACTCGTTTGGGTCATGGAACGATCCTACAAGTGGTATCAGAGCTCAGGAGGAAGAGTTCTTGCCAAAACAGCCTTAATTTCTGACTTCTACACCTTCTTTTTGAAATTGAACTAGTTTTCACGGTCAAAATGGTCTGAATTTCACATATTATGTGCGAACCTATGTTTTAATGAATCCTTGAAAAAATTAGACCTTAATTCGATCTAAAACTAGTAAAAATCGTAATTTTGTTTGAATATCAGATCGAATTTGATGACGTCAGCAGCATTTTAAACGAGATTAGGACTTGATTCCGCTTGAAATCGTTATTCCGTTTGAAAAATTCACCTAATTCCGCTTGAATTTACCTTATTCTGCTTGAAATTATCTAATTCCGTTTCAGTGTGTAATTCCGTTTGAGATGTTTCAAACGAAATTAGATAATTTCGTTTCAGATCAGTATTCCGTTTGAAAAGTGTTTTCGGTTGAGACTTAATTCCGTTTGAGTTTAGTAATTCCATTTGAAACTTGTAATTTTGTGAAAAATTTACCGAAGCATGGCTGAAGAATTTTACAATGCGTTCGCTACACCGGTTGCTCCAGTTACTGCTGCCGAAACACTTTACAGTGAAAACGAGACGGGAACTTATCAAAGACCGCCGAAACTGATGTATATTGAAGATTTTAAAGGGTGGCAGAATCGATTCGAGAACTGGGTACAAGCATACAAGTTTGATGCATGGTGTGCACTAGAGAAAGATTACGAGAAACCGAAAAACGAACGTGGGCTTGAAAAAGGCTTTAGTGATTTTTCAGAAACTGACAAATTGAAATACACAAGTGAAAAAATGATGATTAGCATTCTCCAGTAAGCAGTTAAAGAAGATATCTTTGTGTTACTTCAACATTCGGGTACAGCACGATCAATTTGGAATGCGTTGATTCAAAAGTTCAGAGGAAGTGCTGATATGATTAAAAACAAAAAGGCGTTATTAAAAAATCACTTGATACATTTACATCCATCGAAGGTGAATCAACAAAAACAACCATCGACAGATATTGTCATCTTGTTTTAGAAATGGGAAGATTGGAGATAACGAAAGATGATGATGAGTGGGTGGATAAACTTGTTGATGCATTACCACAGCACAAATGGGGAACGTATTTGTTGATTTTAAAGCACACAAGAAAGTTTGAAAATATGAACTTGGCACAGTTTATTCAAAAGATTGAAGAGCACGAGTTGGATATTCAGAAAACAGCAATAATGAAGAATCCAAATGCTCAACAAGATGTCAGTTTATATTACAGAGGAAACAAGTTTGAAGTTTCTCCCAGTCCGAAGATCCAAATTGGTTTTAGTGCTGATGGTTCTTCCAGTCCAAATGTTAGCACTACAACTCAGAGTGGTGGATATTCTTCATCATATTCAAGCTTTGATCCAAACCATACCACACCACACCAAGTCCTCAACAGCAAAGTTCTACAAATTTGCAGTGCAATGTTACTTTGAACATTCAGAATGGTCAACATCTTTCTCCAGAGCTGGCTAAGCAACACATGGCATCTCTTGTTACCATGTTAGAGTCGTATGAAAGCTTAGTTGCAGGAAGAATTGGTAATCCGATGCTTACAAAATAAGATTATGACCAAATAGATGCAGAAGAACTTGAGTTGATGGATGTAAAATGGTGTTTGGCCAGTGCTGTGAGAAGAGCTGAAAAATTTCAACAAATCACTGGCAGAGATGAGTTTCGTGATACGGCAAATTCTGCTTTAGGATTTGACAAATCAAAAGTGACTTGTTTTCGTTGCAAAGGAAATGGACACTTTAAAAGAGAGTGTAAAAACAAAGAAGCAACTGGAAGACAAGAAAAGAATGATTATTATCAGAAATCTATTTTTATCAGATTGACCAATCACCACAAACTGCACATGCTCGGCCCATTATTGATGATAAAATGAAAATGATCGAAGATGCAAATAAGAAAGCTTATTATGGTATCATTGATCAAGATGATGAGAAAATGGCTGCAGGTTTTAGCTGGGATAGATACGTTCAAGAAAATCCACACTTAAGCTCAGCTTTTGTTGCATTACGTCTGTCGACTTCGTCTTGTATCGAGTCTAGTATTAGAATTGTTAGATCAGGGCGCGTAGTTCGAGAAAATAGATGTTAAAGGTAGTGTTAAAGGTAATTTCATTTGAAGTGGGTAATTCCACTTAAATGTGTCATGGGTAATTCCAAACGGAATTAGATTCCGTTTGAAATATAATTTCGTTTGGGACTGCTTCAAGCGGAATTAGATTCCTATAAATACCCATTCAAACGAGATCATTTGTAACTTTGAGATTTCCGGTACCGAAGTGCTGCCGAAGCGTCGTTTGATCTGTAACCGTGTTATAATCAATATAAAAGGCGTTTATAAGTAAACTAAGCTGTTTTCCAAGTCTGTTTCTTTGTTTCCGCCTCTGAAACAGACAAGAGCTCTTCTGATTGACTCATTTGGGTCACGGAACGATCCTACAATCCTGATACTGACAAGATGTACCATGATCTAAAGGAGTTTTATTGGTGGCCTGGTATGAAGAAGGATGTGGTGATATATGTTAGTAAGTGCTTGACTTGTGCTAGAGTCAAGGCAAAATATCAAAAACCATCCGGAATGTTACAACAACATGAGATTCCCTAATGGAAGTGGGAACAAATCACCATGGATTTTGTAACTCATTTACCAAAAACACCAAAAGGTCATGATGCTATTTGGGTAGTCATGGATAGGCTAACCAAATCTGCGCATTTCATAACCATTCATACCAACTACAAGATGGAAAAATTGGTGGAACTTTACACAAATGAAGTTATAGCTATACATGGAGTAACAGTTGCAATTATTTCTGACCATGATAGTTGCTTCATGGTTCAGACTTTCATATATATGTTTAATTCAAGGAAAGTGATATGAATCTCGAATATCTTGATAAACAGAACTTTAATAACATATCTGGGTGTGGTGGATATGTTGCGGTACTTCCTATATATAAACACCCAGCTACATTATCAAGGTACCGTTAATCAATGTATACGAGTTTCATGTTACGATTAGTTCTTCGATTTGTTATGCTTTGGTCGGTATTACGTCTTGACTTCGACCTTTTTTCATGCGGTAGGTTCATACTTTCTTAAACTTAGTAATTGAATTTCGGGGACAAAATTTCTTAACTGGGGGAGAATGTGACATTCGCCACAAAACCAGGTAAATCCTAATTTGAATTACCCAGCTTACACAATTAACAAACTGATACTGATTATGCCTCGGTTGAATCCAAAGGCACGTTACACATAACATATGAGAAACATGACAAAGAAAAACAGTTACATTAGGGCCATTGAATTCAGAAAATTGATTAAACCGAAAAAATTCTGGATGACCGGGTTTTAACGGGTTAAAACTGCCATAGGCGTCGTAGGTGAACCTACGAGTACAAAAATGCTCAGACATGATCCGTAATCTATAACCTAGGATCATTGATGCTTTATTGGGTAGAAAATGCATTAAACTAAGCGGCTTCCGGTTAGCGGAACGCTTTAGTTTTAACGCGCACTGTACTATCAAAACATGTGTTGTAACATCAGTTAAGCCCGGAAAAGACTAATATAACCTAAATACAAGATTTTTTGAGTAATAACGTCTAAGTGTTCAAGCTTTTGCGTCGGTTGGGTTCGTTTTAATTTTCTACGCAAAAACGCCTATAAAAATGCATCGTTTTACTAATTTTTACCTCACCGGGGAGTGTTTAAGACCGATAACAAACCAACACTTAAAAATCTACTTGAACTTATCTATATGTGGGAATTAGAGTTGTTGACTAGTCAAAGGGGATAAAAAAGTCCACCCTTTGTGTTCGGCCACCTCCATAAACCCACCAAACCAAGCACACACCTCACAAGCTTCATTTTTAACCACAAATCCTACCAAACTCTTTATTATAAAACTTAACTTGATCGTGCACTTCAGAAAATTCTGCTAAAACTCACAAGAACACAAGGTTATACATCTATATCTTATTCCTTTATTTTCTTACTTTAAACTAGCAAAACCATGTCTACTTTGATCCAAACAAGGCCAAACCCATGGCCATGTAATTTGTTTTTAAGTCATGTTACTGTCCCATGAAGTTTTGCAATCAATTTTATTGACAAAGGATGCGTTTTGGATCAAAAACGACATTTATTCGGCACAAAGTTCGCCTAACGAAAATCAATAGCAAAAGAACATCAAAAGGGCTTGATTGATGAATCCGAATACATGTTTGTTTGTACATGTTCTGTAGGTACTATACCCAGAAATTCGGCGCAAACGGATCTCGGAATCTAGACCTAACGAGTGATACGCGGAAAGGTATAATAATTAGGCGAAAGTTTAATATTTATAGAAATTGTGTTGCCTACATATTTGGACTTGGGTACTATTTGAACTTGAGATTTTAGGACATGGTTTGGGACTACATAAAAATGATCTCTCCAAAATTTGGAAATTTTTGGACAAACGAGGAATATTTAGCGAATTTATTACGTGTATACGCAATTAAATCGAAAAAAATAGTAAACTATTTAAATAAATTCTGAATTTTTGTAGAATTATCACATATACTATGGGAAAGCTTCACAAATTTTTTTTTAGCTAAAGGGATAATCCGAGCTACAGTTTTAAAATCACACGTTTTACGAGGATTTCGGTATTTTAAAACCGGATTTAGGAAATTTTTGTGAACTTCAAATTTTTACTGGGAGTTTATATCTATATAGAGAGTGTTCAGCAAAATTTTTGGAATTTATAGAGTTCGGATGGTCAGTTCGCCAAATTAAACGGTTTATATACGATATAAACCATATTTGTTAAAATTAATAAATAATGTTTAAAAATTATTAAAATATTTTATTTGAGAAATTTATATCAGAAATAATATCTACAAAAATTTTTGGAATTTTCTAAATTACGGGTTTATTTATATAAAATTACGCGTTTAATTATTATTTTTAAATAATAATCGACAAAATTTAAACGCGTAACGAACCCGCCAAAGTTTGTACCACTCTGGTGATATTTGGAAATAATTGGAAGGTCAAGAATAAATCCCGACCCTTCCAGACTAAATTGGATTAATACAGGCATATTACACGCTTATCCGGTAATTAACCGACTTTAAATACGGAAACACTTATTTCGGCGACCTAGACCCTCCAAACACCCGAATTCCCTTAATATAAAACTAATCATTTTTCATATAGTACAATATGGTATACTTTATTTAAACATATCATTTCCCGAACACCTCGAACAAACATCTTTGTCCTGCACGGTAAACGGTGTCCGACGTCCAAACCTGATTTCAAAACGCCGACCACGTCCAACCTCATGTTCTAATTACCCTAATTGGTTCCTATACATTTAAACCTAGTCTAACCTAGCCAACAAACATTAACCGTATGATACTGGTATTAGGTGTGGATTAGCATACTTTGATAGCCTAGTATCTGTGCAATCTGTGAGTTTCACTAACCCTCTCTTTTTAATACATGTTTTACTGTTTTCATAGAGGGTTCATTTAATTAACATACTTGTGAACATGCAAACTG
This sequence comes from Helianthus tuberosus, assembly GCA_030545235.1. Taxonomy (NCBI): domain Eukaryota; kingdom Viridiplantae; phylum Streptophyta; class Magnoliopsida; order Asterales; family Asteraceae; genus Helianthus; species Helianthus tuberosus. The sequence continues at coordinate 33,581,242 of CM060389.1, read as the reverse complement.
TTTGATGCAATTTATCTGAGTAGACACCTAACATGCTTAAATCCCCACAAGCAAGTTATACAATGCCGGTGAATACTGTGGATAGTACTATTTGGCCCAACAAGCCTAGACCACACTGAATACACGGCTGTATGCCTACTGCGCGAACACGCGGTCGCACATATTCATAACGAGCTATGATGTGTTAGGCATAGCCACATGGGGTACTTGGTTATTGGTTGTGGTTGATGTTGGCCACGGTGATTGGATACTAGTCTCGGCTTAACTTGTAACTCAGAGAGATTTCATCACATGTGAAACAAAACATTTTCAAATATATTTTGAAAACAAACAAACTTGTGGAACTCGCCAACTTTTTGTTGATGTTTTTCTTTTAAAAATTAACTTTTTCAGGTAACCAGGACACTACGTGACGACCCCCTTTGTGTTAGCTGCTTGTGAAGTTTATGTGTGATACTATGTGGATAGAGGCATGCTACTTAGCTAAATAAAACGGTTCATGGAAACTCGCGTAGTATCTAGCTAAAATTTGTAACAGTAATGTGTAATAGCGATACATAAAACAATGATGTATCATATTGTTTAATTAATGTTTAATATAGTATCTTTATAACAATGACTCAAACCAGAAGTGTCTGTTGCATCCCTTTTTATCGTTTCCACTGCTAGTCGGGGTGTGACAATAATGTTGTCTAGTATAAAGAACAAACATAATAATTGGGGTTTGAATTGTATTGAGATTGTATTGTACATCCAATTAGGGTTACAAAGAAATGGTTTTTATATAGAACACCAAGTTACATATTTAGCCCCTACACTACGACACATCATTCACTTTCCGACACTCCCCCTCAAGTTGAGTAGTGGGATCACCAATACTTAACTTGCTCAAGCAGCTACTAAAAACGTTCCCGTTGACAGCTTTTGTGAGAATATCTGCGAGTTGATCTTTTGATTGTACATATGGGAGCTCTATGATACCTTCCTCCAATTTCTCCTTGATGAAGTGTTGATCTACCTCCACATGTTTTGTTCGATCATGTTGGACATGATTTTCTGAGATCTGTATAGCAGCTTTATTGTCGCACATGATTTTGGTTGCTGTAGTAGGAAGAAAGCCAATATCAGTTAGGAGCTTGCGAATCCACAAAATCTCTGCTAGGCCACGTGCAACCCCTCGGAATTCGGCTTCTGCACTAGATAGGGCAACTACCTTTTGTTTTTTTACTTCTCCAGGTAACTAGATTTCCTCCGACCATGGTGAAGTATTCTGAGGTTGACCTTCTCGTTCCTTTATCCCCTGCCCAGTCGGCGTCTGTATAAGCTTGGATTTCTAAGTGCCAATTTGGTTTAAATAGTATACCATGACCTGCTGTTCCCTTGAGATACCTGATGATTCTTAATACTGCTTCCATGTGGCTCGCTTGGGGCTGGTGCATAAACTGACTCACCACTCCTACTGCATAAGCTATATCTGGACGAGTGTGGGAGAGGTATATCAGTTTTCCCACCATTCGTTGATATGTCTCCTTATCTGCTAGTTCTGCTCCATCTTCCATGTGTATGCCGTGATTAACTACCATTGGGGTGTCCGCCGGTCTGCACTCAATCATTCCGGTTTCGGCTAGCAGATCAAGGATATATTTCTTCTGACAGATAAAAATCCCTTGTTTAGATCTTAGAACTTCAATTCCCAGAAAGTACTTCAATCTTCCCAGATCTTTCATCTCGAATTCCGAAAAAAGTTTATCTCTTAACCTTGACATTTCTTCTTCATCGTTTCCCGTAAGTATCATGTCATCAACGTAGATATTAAGCAGGTCACAAGACTGCCCCTACATTTAAAAAATAGGGTATGATCAGAGTTACTTTGTTTGAAGCCATATTTCTTCATAGCAAGGGTAAACCTTCCAAACCAAGCTCTAGGAGACTGCTTAAGCCCATACAGAGATTTCTTCAACTGACATGTTTCTCCAGCCTTGAAATCCTCATTGAATCCTGGTGGAGTGTCCATATAGACCTCCTCGTTCAGTTCTCCGTGAAGGAAGACATTTTTTTACATCAAACTGATGAAGAGGCCAACCTTTATTGGCAGCTATAGAGAAAGGACTCTGATTGTATCGATCTTGGCTACTGGGGAGAAGGTTTCAGAGTAGTCGATTCCATAAGTCTGAGTATAACCCTTTGCAACCAGTCGTGTTTTGTATCTTTCAATCATGCCGTCAGGTCTGTGTTTGACTGAAAAAACCCACCGACATCCTACCGGTTTCTTTCCTGGTGGGAGGGTGCATTTCTCCCACGTGTTATTCTTCTTGAGTGCTTCCATTTCGGTCTCCATGGCCTTTTTCCATTCTTCAGATTTCAAGGTTTACTGTGTTGTAGATGGCATTTGTTCAGAGCACAAGGCAGCGGTAAAAGCTTTAGCTTCCTTAGACAAGTTTCCAGTGGCAATGTTTGCCACATGGTACCTAGACCTTGGAGCCACCTTTTCTGGATAGTATCACTTAGGAGGAACTCCTCTATTTTCTCTTGGAGGGAGGGAATACCTTCCGGTTGTCTCTGCTGCACCTGGTTCAACATTTCCAGTAACTGCTTCCACCTCTTCAACGTGTTCAACATCTGGTTCAACATGTTCTGTAGGTTCGGTTGTTGTTGGTTCTGTGTGTTCCCCTGCTATCTCATAGTTATAAGACGTAGTACATTCATAGTTCTCATTATTTCTTACCTCTGGTATCACGTTGGATGGACTTTCTTTAGTGGTACTGTGCTCCGCAGATTGTGTGGCTGTGTTTGAAGGTGACTGACTCAGAGTACTGTGATGGTTTTCTGTTGTTACTTCTTCAGATGAGGGAAATTGGGTTAGCCAACTCAGAGTGTCTATACATTCACTCTCCCCCTGACCACTGAGTTGGGTGTTATAAAAGTATTTTGTTTCAAGAAAGTCAACGTTCATTGTGGTGAACATTTGATGAGTTTTTGGATTATAACACCGGTAATCTATTTGATCGATCCCATAGCCGACAAATACACATTTCTCAGCACATGGGCCAAGCTTGTTTCGGTTGGTTTTGGGTATGTGAACAAATGTTGTACACCCTAAGATTCGAGGTTCAAGTGTAAGAGGATAGGGAATACTGGCAGACTTAGATAGACAATCTAAGGGAGTCGTAAATTTAAGAGCCTTCGTGGGGAGCCGATTTAGGAGATACACAGAGGTTGCAACCGCCTCCGGCAAGAAAGATTTAGGTACCTGAGATTCAATTAAAAGAGCTCTAGTCATTTCAAGAATAATACGGTTTTTCCGTTCGGAAACACCGTTTTGTTCGGGGTTATGAGCACAAGAGGTTTGATGAATTAATCTTTTGGTTTTAAAGAACTGTTTCATGGATGTATTGGCAAATCCCCCCCCCCCCCCCATTGTCGGATCGAAGGATTTGGATTTGAGTTTGGAAATAAGTTTGAATCATAGCATAATACGTGATAAATTTCTCATAAACTTCGGCTTTGTTTTTTTTAAAAATATACCCATGTCATGCGAGTGCAATCATCCACGAATAGTATAAAGTACCAAAGACCCCCCCCCATCACAGGAGCAGGACCCCACACATCAGAGTGGATTAGTGAAAAGGGTGAAGCAAAATTCGTATTGCTAGGTTTGAATGGTTGTCGATGGCTTTTAGCACGAAAGCATGTTTCATAGTCTATTTTCCCATTTGAAGGGAAAAGTTTTGGAAACAAACGGTGCGAATAGCCAACGGATGGGTGTCCCAAACGTTTATGCCATAGCCAGCCTTCCCGGTTTTCGGTTCCATGTGCCAACATCACAGTACTCTGTTGAGCCACTTCATCAACATAGTATAATCCTTGGCGCTCAGTACCACGTCCAATAATCACACACGTCCTGATATCCTGTAGATGGCAAAAAGTAGGGTGCATTAGTACCGTGCAATTCAACTCTTTGGTAATATGGCTACTGGAGAGCAATTTGTGTGATAATGGAACATAGAGACAGTTTGATAATTTCATAGTTGGTGAAATTTCAATAGTCTCTCCTCCTTTTTACTTGCATCATTCCATTGTTTGCGGTATGGATTTGAGTTTTTTGAGGATCGGACATTAACTGTATGTCCAACGGTTCAAATGTGATGGCGTCAGTGACACCAGAATCGAATATCCAAGAACTATTTTTCCCATGACTGAGAAAATATTTCTCGATATTTACAAAGCTAAAGGAAGGCTGTAAAATAGCCAATTAAAAGAGAATATGGTACATATTACATCTTTGACCGACCTATATTTCGCATAATATTCATAAAGTGGATGGAGGGATTGTGGAGTGATCCATGGTATCCTTAATACCATATATGTTGCGTATAAACCTATACGTGACGTATAGGCAAGCATGTGACACCTTTGGCAGGGATGTCTGGCATTGGAAATTATGGTAACCCTATGCGCACCATATAGACCTATAAGATGCGTATATAGGGTGTCAAAATTGGGATTTGGGTGTCCCATTAATACAACCCATTTGGTGTCCATCAGATGTTAGAAGCTCAGACCCAAATCTAGTTAGAAATGGGGAATTTAAACCAGATGTGACACCTTTTGCAACCATTGATGCTAGTTTTGAGCAACCTAGGCACCTGAATCCTTGGTTACATTGACCAGACTAGAGTCATACATTTGGCTAGAGATGCAGGTCATGATTAAAAGATTGTCATCCTCCACAAAAAAAGGAAAGAAAAAATACCATAAGAAAATAAAAGGGACGTGTTTGTTTATGTAGAAGCAAAATAGTCAAAATACGTTTTTTTTTTAAGGACAAACTGCATATTAAAGAAACATATGCATAATAATTAATACAAATATTTAGAGATTAAATTACAAATCAACACAACACAACACAACACAACACAACACAACACAACCCAACCCAACCTTGGTCCCAATTCACTTTTGTTTTTGATGCTGAAAATGATCATAAGTTATGATTCATAACTAGTTAAAAAACAGAAGATGGTGATCATGATGAGGTTAATAAACAAGCTTAAGTAAGTCACAGATGGGATGACCAAAACAATGCTGGTACAGGTACCCATTTAAGACGACTTTAAAGGTTGCAAAATGTGAATAAATGCATGCTTCAAGGTAGAAAGTGCCATAATATTCATCAAGAAATTATAGAAATGCTAGAAATATGACAAGAATCCATGAAGACCAATGGTCCCATCAAGTTACAATTTCTTTTAAGACCTATAAGAGGAGATGAAGATAGTTATGATGGAGGGATGCCTACACTTTTAATATATTAATATGTTTGTCCACCTTAACATGTTTGGAAATTATACATTTTGACTCGTTGCCAACTTCACCAGTTTCCACCTCAAATTGTATGCATAGTTCTGACTTTTGCGATAATTAAGAGAAATGTGAAGATGATATATTTTACTTGTAATTTTGTTTTTTAACAGGCATTGTTGTGTTTCTCACATTTCCGGTTGCATATGAGAGATATGATATTCAAGTTTAATTTAAAGAACGTCTAGGAAACGACTTCTATAACATTTCTGTAGAGGTAATTAGTGCCTTTATATTCTTGTCTCTACGGTCAGGGCATGATAGCTAAAAGAGTGGTGACATGTTTGCACAAAGGATACTGCGCGCAGAAAGTAACAGGTTAATAAACAGTCTCAAAAAGAGCATTTTTGCACGAAGCATTGAACCAAAAAGCAAAAACTAGCCATCGTCACAAGCTTGTTCATCAGAATACTACTCCAAAGTCAAGATCATAAAACAAACAACAGCTGAATGAACAGTCTCAAAATGTAGTAATTAAACAGGTAGGTAATCAACTCATAAACACCTCATTAATCTTGACCATTTCCAAAACCGTCACCCTTATCTTGTCCATGGTTACTTGAATCATCACCATGGAAATTGCCAAATGGCAGAGGTAGTGGCGCCGCTGGTGACTGGTTTGCAGCCAAGATGCTAGCATTCATCCCTTGTGATGGTGGACCTCGTTGAAGGAAACCAGCTTGATTCATAATCATAGAAGGATCAAACACGTGACCATTTGGTCCAAGATTCAACAGTTGAGGATAACTCAATGACGACCCTTGTTGCACACCTGCTTCTGGAACCTGTTGACCCACATAAAACGGTTGACCAAATGACCCAGGAACCATTACATTCGGTACTGCATTAGCAGATGGCTGGAGGCCAGTCATGGGGTAGTTCAAATTCGGTCGCTGCATGTGCATTGTAGTTGGCCTGTCCATAGCATTTGATGGGTTTGGGTTTGGTTGCATTAGTGGCCTAATAGGAGCTGGAGGTTGGGGTTGGGACCATTGGGTGCGGTCTTCGCCATCTTTGGCTGGCTTTGGGATTGGGGCTTGAACTGTTGAGTTAGAAGTTTTTGGTTCTTTGGTGCTTGTGGCCACAGGCCCGTTTCCATCCTTTTGAGGCTTTGAATTGCGAAGATCCGGGTGATGAGCATGAACATGGGCCTTAAAATCAGCTTTATTTAAAAAGGATTTTAGACAAAGAGGGGCTGAACATAGGAACATGCCTTCCATCATTTTAACTGTCTGGATCTTCTGAATACGTTCCTCGCACCTATCATACAAATAAAAATATTAATAATACTAATTGTAACAATAATTATAAACTAGAACATTCTTAGACTAAGAACTACATTGGAGTTACTCCTAGCACAATCCTATAGTAAATCACAAGTCCTATAGTAAATCGTCATGCGATTTACTATAGTAAATCAAATGGTGCAAGGGTTTATACCCCAGACCTCCACAACAGATTCCCACCTCCTTACCACAGGAGCACTATCGTGGGGACCTACATGATGGGTTTAACGTAGCTATAAATCAAAAACCATTTAGCCAAATTATATAAGCTTCTATCTTTTGAAGCACAATTACACTTTGCTTAATTTAAAAAAAAAAAAATTTGTGAAAACAATATCTAACTACAAATTCTATCTCTTGTAGCACAATTAGATTCAGCTTTTAATCCTCCTAGAATGATTGTAACAATAAAACTTAAGTCATCTTAGAAAAGTAAAGGCATCATCATAGTAATATAGTATAAAAATACTTATTTAAGTCTTACAAAAAGCATGTGGAGTCACTCCTAGCACAATCCAGGCAAAGTGCATGCTCACAAGGGATCTGCAAGAATCAGAGAGCTGTTAGTGAAAATCAAGAAAACCAGTAACTAATTGCGGATAATAACTAATAAGGGTTAACAGGTCAAGTGGGTCAATTTTTTGGGTACAGGTAGAAATGGGTCGGGTTGGGTTGGGTTGACCAGAACACTTTTAGTTCAATTATACTAATATTGTATAAATCAATTATGTTAAATATGATTACAAATAATTAATACTTACAGTAATAATTTAACTTTTGGAATTAAGTTTACACCCTCTTTATCAAAATGGCATGCAAATTGAAGCAGGACATAGAAGCACCAACCATAAACAAGAAAAAAGCACAACTATGTACTATCAAATTAAATAAACCAAGGAATGTGAGACCACATACCATACGTCCATAAATCGCTATTGGAAAATCACACTTAGCACACATATGGACCCTTTGTCCAAGCGGGCGGCTGGACTTTTGACCAACAGTCTTGACAAGAGTAACACCACTAGCAGAACCAATACTTTTAGCCACAGGAAGCTCAGCCAGAACAAGGTGGTCAGGGCATGCAACCGTCACTGTCTCCCCTGTTGGCGGCTTTGCTCCACTGCCACTTTCAGCAGCCGCAGCCTTGTTTCTGAGCCGGATTCTAAGCATCTGTACAAATCTGAATAGTTACTAGAGTATTATACTAGTCATAATGTTTCTTACTGAAACAGATAACATAAAAACTAAGAAAATGTTTCTTATTGAAATAAATAATGTCTATAATTCTAATAAAGAAGCATAGCTTGAGCGCACATGATTTATCCTTTTCCATATATAGAACAATGAGTATTCATCATGCGAACTGTGAATTTTTTGTTTCTGTATAAGGAAAATGCCACATATAATGAATTACACTTGAAGTTCATGATCAAGATTAGTAGTTCTAACTACCATATGGTGCCAGATATTATGATAGACGCAAATTGGATATTTAGAACTGTATGTTTAAAAATGATATTCCTCATCCTAATGTAGAAAGATGAAAATTATTAACAAATTAACATGTAAGAACTGTATGTGAGGTGAGCATACGATGAAAAACTTTAACCAATTCACCTTCACAAATTTATATAAAAAATTGAAATATCAAAAGTTTAACAGCAACTGAATAAATAAACTAGTCTACTCCACACATTTGAAATTTGTGTGGAATTTAACCTTTTCATAAGATGGTAGAAAGATAACTAAATCAGAAATTTTAACACATCAATCCTGTGAGTACAATGCTCATACATCAAAACTGATTTCATCTCTACTCACAAATTTTACATAAACAAGTGTTTCGAGCTCATATGTCGCTCCAGAACATATTACCATTTACGTAAACTCTCCGTGTAAGGTTTATATATTGAAATGGATAATGTCTGTAGTTCTAATAAAGATGTGTAGCTTCAGCGAACATAGTTTATACTTTAAAGGTTGTATTATCCATCTCCGTATATGGAACAATGATTACTCAACATGACACATGAAAAGCTTTTATTTCTTGTTTTCAAATAGAAAAGAACATTACATGTAACAAATTCCAATTAAGGTTAATGATCAACATTACCCATTCTAGCATTTAGCAGCAGTAAACTAAAGACCAAATGACACAGTTGTGACGATAGACACATATCAGATATTTCAAGCATACAATTATTCATTCTATCAGGCAACACTAAACTAAATAGCAAAATTGGGCATATGTTATGATAGACAAAAAACAGATGTTAAGAGCATACGATTATACATTCGCTGCAAGAAGAATAGTTAAATTTCCTCATCTTAAGAAGCAGCATTGCAAACTCTTCACCAAATTAAAACATTAACCGAATTACCCCCCACAAATTCATATACATATCCAAAGTTAAAAGCAAGTTAGACGAATAAACTAGGCTACTCCTCACATTTAGGACGTCTGTAGAATTAAATATTTTCATAGAAACATAACAACATCAAAGTTAGAACACAACAATCATGTACGTATTATGCACAGACAAATCAAAAATCACATAAACATGTGCTTGAACGAATTGGATAATGTCTATATTTCTAATTAAGATGCATAAATTTAGCAAAAATGTTTTATTCTAAAATGGTCGTATTATCCGTTTCCATGTATGAAACAATGTTTAACTTTGAAATTTTGTTTCCATAGAAGGAAAATGTCACATATAACGAACTTTACAGAGGTTTGTGATCAGCATTAGCCAGTCTAGCATTTTGCAGCACTAAACTAACCGTATGATTCAGATTTTTTGATAGACATAAATCAGACATTCAAAACATGTAGCATATAAAGATGATAATAAAAAAAACCCAATGTAAGAAAGGTATGTAAGGCAAACAGACGATTATACATTCTTCTCCAAAAAAAATGGTCATATTCCACATCCTGAGAAGCTACATTGCAAATTCCTCACCAAATTAAAACTTTATAATCAATTTACCCCCACAAATTCATAACAAATATGTGAAGTTAAAAGCAATTTGGACGAACAAACTAGGCTACTCACCTCAATTAGAAGGTATGTAGAATTTGATCATTTCATAAGAACAAAACGACATTAAAAGTTATTACACTACAATCGTGGGTCTCACTCGACGTAGCATCTCTATCTCTTGGGATGAAGGTAAGGTTTTCCCTAATTTCTCTACCCTCCCCAGACCCTATGAGATATTGTTGGGTACCTATGTTTGTTTACGCGCTTGAGAGTGCAATATCACACCCCCAACATCCTACTATTTATGTATACACTATGCATACTGTTTCTTATTAAAATACATAATGTCTATATTTCTAACAAAGATGTATGGTTTGAGCAAAAACAATTTAACCTAAAACGGCTGTATCATCCCTTTTCCATATACGGAACAATGTTTATCGTCGAATTTTTGTTTATGTTCAAAGAAAATGTCACATATAATGAATCTCGATCACTAGAGGTTCATGAATTTAGCAGCTCTAAACAAACGACCATATAGTGCACATATTATGATGGAGATAAATTAGACATTCAGAACATGTAATGTATAAACATGATAAAAAAAAAAGAATGTAAACATTGCAAACTCTTCAGTCTTCACCAAATTAAACTTTAACCAATTCACCCCACAAATCCATAACATACATCAAAACCTAATATCAATCTGGATACAAATTATTATTTATATCAATCCTTACGCTATATGAACCAATAGAAACAAAAAATTTTAACCTGCTAAGGCACCTTCATCAACTTCAGAAAGAACAAACAGGTCAACCTAACAATCACTACTTTATGTGAAAATTTCAATCACCAAAATCTGACATAATTAAGAGTGAAAATCATAAAAAAAATTTAGAGATTCAGCAAAAGAAACTGTAAAACCCTAGCAGATCGATACATATATGTGTATATAAAAAGGATCGGTGCCAGTAATTATACGAACCAATAGAAACAAAAAAAATTAACCTGCTAATGCACTTTAACTTCATCAACTTCAGAAAGAACAAACAAATCAACCTAACAATCACTAGTTTATGTGAAAATTTCAATCACCAAAATCTGACATAATTAAGAGTGAAAATCATCAAAAAAAAAAATCTAGAGATTCAACAAAAGAAACTGTAAAACCATAGCAGATCGGTACATGGATGCATGTATAAAAAGGATCGGTGCCAGTTTGATAAAGAAAGAGCAGAAGTAGGGTTACCGTCGAAAGCGAGAGAGTGGAGTGATATGAAAATAGAGACGATGAATGTTGCCGCTCGGAGACCAACAACGAGGGTTTCGGATTGCTTACTTTATATAGGTGCGGAGTGTGGAATTGAGTGTATTTTTTGTCAACATAAAAAAATTAAAATGTATTTAATTTTGCATGGTGATGTAATTAAGATGTTAATAATTAACTAGTTGGATTCCTTACTTTGCGGCGGGGTTTTAGATGGTATTAGTGATGATGACATGTGGCACTCCTGATAAGTAGGAATGAAGGGTATTTTGGTCCTTATAGATAGGAGTGAAAATAACATGTGGCACCCTTTTTGTTTTTTAAAAATACAACAAAATAAATCTAGTACAAAAAAATCTAACACAAAAAATCTAGTACAAAAAAATATAGCACAAAAAATGTAATACAAAAAAATATAGCACTAAAAAATTCAGCAAAAAAATGTAGTACAAAAAAGTAAAGCATAAAAAATTGAGAAAAAAATTTAAGATAAAAAAATCCAACACAAAAAATTTAGCACAAAAATATAGTACAAAAATCCAGCACAAAAAATGTTATACAACATAGAAATACAACACATTTTAGTGGGTTTTTTAGTTTTCATATTTTCTATAGCAATATGGTACTCAAATTAAAGATAAAAAGACGCTCGATTTTATGATGAAATTTTTATGAAAAAATAATGTCGTATTAAAAAGTTATGAACGTTTAAAAAATGGGGGTGAAATAATGTGACTTGCATGTGGAGAGAGAAAGTCCATAAATAGGATTTTCCCAAAATACCCTTGCACTCATCCTTTTTCCTACACTTTCATCTTAACCATTGATTTGAAAAATGAATGATTAAGATTACTTCTCATCCTACTTAGGCAAAATCAACTTTTTATTTGATCTTACCCCTTAGTTTGGTTCGTTACAGTGTTGGTATGATTCCCGCACATGATATAACAACCAGAAGATATGCATCCAACAAGATATCAACGCTTGTTTTACGTGGATCGAAAAAGCGATTACAGGTACCGATAGTGTTCGGACTGTATTAGTTCAATCAGCACTCGATATAGCTTATGGTACCAAAAAATACTCTATTGTGATACGTCAAGAAAACCATAACAACGAATATTGTATAAGTACCGGTGTTGTTTATCAATTCGGTTCGTTAGGGTAGAATTCTAAAAAATCAACTATATTTTACATGTTCAAATTAAACTTTTATGGAGTGATAGATAAAGAATTCTAGAATGTCATATTGCATTACTAAGATAACAAGATAACGATGTCCCTTTATAAAATAAAATAATTAAACGGCAAGGCAACTTAGATGGAATGTACCTTAATGCTTAGATCACATATATATTATTAGGGTCAAGTTATTTTACAAAGGCTTCTAATTGTAAGAAGTGTAAGAAGGATTTATAGAATGACAAGTGTAAGAAGGATTTAGGATCCTTTGTATTTGATCATAATCCTATATTATTATTCATAATTCGGTTTTGAGTAAATTTATATCTACATGTAGATAGAAAAAAGCGTATCGCAACATACTTAGAATTACCCTATATATTAAAAACTGAAGTTTTTGAATAGTGTTATATGCCACGTGTCAATACGCTATCAATAGGTGATTAGCAAATGGTATTGGGTACCGGTACCAGTATCAAATTTATCAAACCGGGTGTATTTTCGGTACCGGTTTTTACCCTCAAATACCGGTGTCGTACCAGTATCGACCGGTACCATACCAGGTATATTCGATACCGGTACCGGTATTCACCGGTTTTTACACTCAAATACCGGTGTCATACCAGTACCGACCGGTACCGTACCAGGTATATTCGGTAACGGTATTTTCGGTACCCACCTTTTGGCGTTTTCATAATCGTTACTTTCAGTTCGACACCGGTCTAGCACCATACCTGTATTTATTGATTTTTACCTTCAAATACCATACCGTATTGTACAGAGCTTTTTCGGTGCCGGTACCTATATTCGATGATTTTCCGAATCGGTACTTTCGGTTCAGTTACCGGTACCGAGCTCATCCATATTTTAACGTGTTAGCACCGTAATAACTGAACTGAAAACAACCGAATTTCCAACGTGTAGGACGTGTGGGTCCTATTATTATATATTAGGTTATTTAAAATCGTTTTTTAGGACGGAGTGACTATCCTTACCACGTTATTTTTATTTATGTTTTGATATTCGGTATCTGCTTGCCGTTGCTGACACGCGTTTTGCAGTCATTGGGTCTCCGTCGCAACGCGCGGACAGAAAATCAACTAGTTATGTTAAAGATCGTATTCAATAAGTTTATTTAAATAGCATATGAAAAGTTATAATTATGATTAAAGTAACTCTACTTATTAAATAATTAAATAATAAAAAATAAAACAACTTAGCAGCTTAATAAAAAAAATAAAAAACTCACCAGCCTGAAAACATTAGTTTTGAAGAAAAAAAAAAACTTTTATAAAAGTGAACTAATTTTTTATTTACTTGAATATAACATGTAGTAAATAGAGCTCGATCTTGCTCAATCTACATTATACTTCATACAAATCCTAGTTTCTAAGGAAGCATGTCCTGTTGCAATCGCATATTGTTGGTCAGAAGCCTTGATAAACCATTAGTACACAAGTCTTTAGTTGGTGCTGTGACAATTTTTTGATGATGCGGTTCAATAAAACAACCGCACCTCCAAATCTTTTTTCATCAAATTTGAATTAATTCATTTGTTGGTGTTATGGCATCTTTTTGATGATGTGGTTAAAAGAACAGCCGCACCTTCAAGTCATTTTTCCAACATTTAAAATTATGCCAACTCATGAAGATGTACTAGTTGCACATTTAGTGTATATATATATATATATATATATATATTCTTTTTTTAATATACTCAAATTACTACTATAATCTTATTTTTATTCAGGATAAAAGTTAATGACGAAGATAAGAAGACATGGTTGAATATTTATGCTAAGAAGATTGTTTGTATTACTAGGGAGAAAGCCCGTGCGATGCACGACATGCATAATAGTTTTTGTTTCTCCGTGGTAAGACGTCTGACACGGCCGGTGCATAACATGTAAGACAATACGCCTACAAAGGGGCGTGCTAAAACTTTATTAAACCATGGACCATAAGTTGTTTCCTTGCAAAACTTGCCGGCCAAAAAGAAGTGAAAAAAGATGTCTTCAAAGGGAAAAAACATGAAACAGAAAAAGGAAAAACGCATAAACTCTCGCACGCCTTCCTATCTTATTGGATAACACATAGACCAAAATTTAGCTAACACATGCCACCGTCATCCCCAATCCCATCACCAGCCAACTGACTGCAGTGAAATAACGAAAAAAAACTATTAAAAATGGTATACTATGTTTACGTATATATGCATCGAAAAGTAGTACGGGTTTTCATTACTAACACTAAATGCAGACGGTATACCTTTCATGTGGGTCACTGTCAACTGTTTCTTCTGAATCCGAATCTGCATAAGCAGGCCTGGGAATGAAAAGCACGAAACATTTATGTAGACGGTTATCCAAAAATAAATATGCACAATTACATTGTTTATGGAAATCAATCAATTATAGTTGAAAGTTTTTTTCTTGCCTTTCCATTTATAACGACACTAAGTTTATTTTTTTTTTCAAAAACCAACTTCTCCCCTTATATGTCTTTACTGTTGGACCGTTGTACGACCTCTAAAAGTCAGTTAAGGCGTTCATCTTTGAATACAAAGGCGGAATCAATGTATACAAAGTCATAACAGCTTTGTTCTTTTTAATTTTCCTTCTATTAATTCCTTCTGAGTCTTTACAATGATTTTCTGACAAAAATTCAGCAGCACCTCGACTCACATACACTCACAACTCTGATTCGCTTCAAATGACCTAACCACCTATATATAGAGCACATGATTTCGCTTGAGGCTTGTTCAAGCGAAATCTCCTATGCTGATTTCGCTTCAAGCAAACACAAACCCACTCAAGCGAAATCTCTTGTGTTTAAACATAAAAACCCTAACTTAAACCCTATTGTGTGATCATTCAAACAATCCTAGACACAAGACTTGATAATGACGTAATCTGCAGACATTTAGTGCACCAACAGACTCCCCCTTGGATGTTGATGAAGTCTTTGGCTTCAAGTCTTTGTCTTTGACAATCTTCAAACATTGTAAAAACTCTCATCAATCTTTATCTTCAATCTTCCCTTTGACTGTTGATCCAGACTCCCCCTTTCACAGACTCCCCCTCTCAATATGCTAGAATCTGAGAAATCTGGTTCAAGCTTTAACAAATAGCTTCCATTGGGAATAATGAAGATCAAACCTGTTACTCAACCAACAAACATTACAAACTATCTTTTCAATCACAAAAACACAAACTCAATCAGTTTTAACAATCCACTCAAGTATTCAAGTTCAAGTTAATGACCCTTATTACTTGATTAATCTACCAAGTCCAAATTAATGACCTTGGTTGATCTTTTGACGAATCAAACTGATTTTAAAAACAACAATTTCAAACATTTCCTGAAAATAACAAGTATCAAGTTAATGAACTTGTTTTTATCATTTCAAACAATTCAAACTTCTTCAAAGTAAGCTATCCTCATTCTTCAGTCCAGAATCTCCTGCATCTGCTTCAAACATTCGAGAATCCAACAATCAACTCTCCACTTTGGTTTGTCTAAAATAAAGCAGAAATAAAATCTTTTTGGATTTTATCAAAGTGTTCTAAACTAAAAAAATGAAATACAGAAAACTTAAATTGCAGAAAGTAAACAAAGTAAACTATTTACAAACATATTTTTGCGAGCGTGTCAGGGAATCATATCAGCTTTTTAGACAAAACACAAGTACCGTTAAGCTATATATCATACTCAGACTTAAACAATTTACCTCGATTGTCGATATACTGATCCATCTTAAATTCTCACACAAATTTCAACTTACTCAGGATACGAATTAGATGAATTAAGAACTTAGATCATTCATGTGTCCCACCTCTTGAATATACTCCCGTATCCAGAATCTCAATAATCAGTCTTACAGGTGAGAATACTACAATGATATCTGTATATAATTTAGGTATGCGAGGGCCGAGGGATCTCAGATCGATACTTCCGTATACGCAGAGAGATATCAGCTTCGACTTTTCGGTGTGTCCCCTTTTAGAGGATCTTTTTGCTTACAACAGCAGCATATATCAATTTTATTGTTTCAGCATGCTGAGGGTTTAATGCTGTGTTTCAAGCATTTCAGCAAGTATTAGCCAGGGACTAGGTCAGAACTACCGTTCAGCAGAAGTCCCGGAATAATACCCCAGACATCATTGAGTATAAAGACCTAGTATATCAGATTACGAGACCTTTCAAACGAGATTTCAGGGGTTACCTATATATCTAAGTAGTGTTCCCCACGAATTCACAAGTTTGAATTTAGGTTTATATCCCGAATAAATCTACTAAATGTACGAAAACCTATCGACACATCATCAGTAAGATTGTTTAACTCTTTTATACTTTTCAAATCTTTAGCATACTGTGATCATCTAGCTGATGTACTATCATTTTCCCTATATACACAAGCTCTTTTTCATTTTATCATGTTTTTGTATTTTTGCATTTTTTACTGTTTTTGTATTTTCTGAAAATAAACTATGTACAAACATTTACTCCCCCTAAATACCAAAACAAGTAAAAATACGACAAACCATTGCAGATTGTTTCTCATCTTCATCCGCAACAGTACTTTCATCAACGCCAATTATGCCATCCGACACCGACAGAAGCTTCATACCGTTCAGTTTTAACAAATATTTAAACCGATTTTTATCAAAAGCTTTGGTATGTAAATCAGCTTTCTGTTCGTCAGTGTGGATTTTCTCAATTCGTATCAACTTTTTCTCAAAGCAATCACGAATAAAGTGATGACGAATTTCTATGTGTTTAGTTTTAGCGTGATGTACTGGATTTTTAGTTATATTTATTGCGGCCTCATTATCAACAAAAAGAGGTGTGTTAAGAAACTGCAAACCGTAGTCGCGCATCTGTTGCTGTATCCACAAGATCTGAGAGCAGCAACTGCTAGCAGATACATACTCCGCTTCACAAGTAGATAACGCCACAGACGTTTGTTTCTTACACTGCCAGGTAACCAATCTAGGACCAAAGAACTGGCATCCTGCAGTTGTTGATTTTGAATTGACTTTGCAGCATCCGAAATCCGAATCGGAATACCCTTCGAGCGTAAAGTCGCCTTTTCTAGGATACCACAACCCCAATGAAGGAGTTCCTTTCAGGTAGCGCAATATCCTCTTCATAATAATCATATGTGATGCTCTTGGGTTAGACTGAAATCTTGCTGCGAGGCACGTTGGGTACATAATATCAGGACGTGAAGCAGTTAGGTACATTAAAGAACCTATCATGGATCTATAAAAAGTTTCATCAGCCCTGTCTCCGGTGAGATCTGGGTGAATCCCATGATTTGTTGCAAGTGGGGTAGCAGCTGGAGTAGAACTTGACATCCCAAATTTCTCTAGAATATCATGAACGTACTTTGACTGATGAATGAAAATTCCCTCAGGAAGTTGTTCAACTTGTAATCCCAGAAAGAATTTCATCTCCCCCATTGATGACATTTCAAACTTCTGCTTCATCACTGATTCAAAATCTTTGCATAGATTTTCATTTGTTGACCCAAAGATTATATCGTCCACATAAATCTGAACTATCAGAAGATGACCATCAACGACTTTAGTGAAGAGAGTGGCATCCACTTTTCCACGAATGAACTTGTTGGCTAGTAGGTGTTGAGACAAAGTCTCATACCAGGCTCTCGGGGCCTGATGTAAACCATACAGCGCTTTGTCCAATAAGTAGACCTTGTTTTTGTGGATTGGATCGGTGAAGCCCGGCGGCTGTCCGACATAAACCTCCTCTTTAACCTTCCCATAAAGAAACGCCGATTTAACATCCAACTGATAAACTTTGAAGTTCTTCCAAGACGCAAATGCTAGGAAAATTCTGATTGCCTCTAGTCGAGCTACAGGAGCATAGACTTCTGTAAAATCAATTCCCTCCTGTTGACTAAATCCCTGAACAACGAGTCGAGCTTTGTTCCTTACGACAACTCCTCTATCGTCTCTCTTGCACTTAAACACCCACTTGGTGTTAATTTTCCTATGACCATCCGGCAAATCAACTAACTTCCACACTCCCAATTTCTCAAATTGACTAAGTTCCTCCTGCATAGCATTGACCCAAGAGTCTTCAGTAAGCGCCTCTTTGTAAGTTCTTGGTTCAATCTGCGAGATAAAACAACTTAATGAGAATTCAGTTTGCAAAGGAGCAACTTTTGTATAAAAACATGTAAGCCCTTTATCAATCTGATTTCGAGTGCGAACTCCAGCTTGCAATTCTCCTATGATCAACTCCTCTGGATGATATGAAAAAGTTCGCGGCATCACTTCACTTTGAACATCTACATTTCCCTCCAGATTAGTAACATTCTGCTCTGCATCTTGTTCACCAACTTGGTTTGTTTGACCTGAAATCTGAATTTGCTCCCCCTCAGAATTTGAATCTGAATCACCGTGATAAAAAACTGGCATGTTTTCAGCTTCTAGATTATCATTCTGAGCCGACTGATTATCCTGAGCAACTTCATTTTGTTGGACATCATCATGTTCACCAGCATTACTTGGACCTGCTTCATCGTCATTTGAAGTTTCCCGTGGTCTTCTCGAATACTCAGCTGGGAATCTTAGCTGTGACTCATATTCACGTAAAATATCCAACTCATCAAAGAAATCTTCATCATCCTCTGATTCTTCTCTCATGTCAAACGAATCCCAAAGTTTGTCATAATGATAACGCCATGAATCACCAGGATTCTGCGGCGGCATAGTATAACCTTGACATTCAACATTTGCAGCTTCAATAATCCGCTTTTCACTTGGAACGAAGACACGTCGCAATGGATTTGAATAACCAACAAATATTCCCTCAATGCACTTCGGACCAAACTTTCCAAAAGGCTCTATAACCGTACAGGGTGACCCAAACGGTTCTAGATACTTCAAATTCGGTTTGCGGTTATTGATTAGCTCAAAGCATGTTTTGTTGAACTTCTTGACAGTAAGAACCCTGTTGAGCGTATAGCATGCGGCAGAAACAGCTTCAGCCCAAAAATTAATTGGTAACTTTGAATCTGCAAGCATAGTTCTAGCCGTCTCGATTAGCGTCCGATTTTTGCGTTCTGCGACTCCATTCTACTGCGGAGTGTACGGAGCACTAAACTCATGCAAAATACCTCTTTCATCACAAAATTCTTCCATCTTGCTGTTCTTGAATTCGGTACCATTATCACTTCTAATTCTCTTGATACGCCTTTGGTACAAATTCTCAATCTTCCTGAACAGACCCATCAAACTGTCAAATGTTTCATCTTTCGTCTTCAAGAAAGATACCCACGAAAATCTGGAATAATCATCAGTAACGACCAAACAATAGTAATCTCCTGTAATGCTCTTGACATTCACCGGACCAAACAAATCCATGTGAAGTCTTTCAAGAGGTCTCGAAACTGAATTGACTTTCTTTGTAGGGTGTGACTTTTTCTTCTGCTTGCCTTTGATGCAGCTAATGCACTCCCCTTCCAGATGAAAACCTTTGATATTAACTCCCAATACCAAATCATTGTGCACCAAGTGATTCATCTTCCTTAGGTGAATATGCCCCATCTTTCGGTGCCACAATCTGGATTCTTTCTCAGTTGCTCTAGATACAAAACAATGTGCTTGACCAGTAATTGTAGTTGCTACAGACATATCTAACACATATAAATCATTCACTCTAGGTGCCCTCATAATAATCCATTCTTCAGGAACAACAAAACCAGGTTTCAGAATCAAACATTCTTTATCAGTGAAGTGAGTAGTATACTGATTGTCACAAATCTGCGAGATACTAAGCAGATTGTTCTCCAGCTCAGTGATGTAGTTAACTCTCTCAAACGTCACAATCCCATTGGATAACGTTCCTTCACCAACAATTCGACCACCTTCATGACCTGCAAATCCCACATAACCACCATTGATGTTTCTTACATCATACAGCAATGCAGTTTTTCCTGTCATATGTCGAGATGCACCACTATCCATAATCCATCTGGATATCAGTTGTGAAAGATCCTGCACAAAATAAACTACAATTTAACCAACTACAATAAAAATGCCGATTCATGCTTCGCGATCCAGGAAGCTCCGGCAATTCAAACTGCTTATTCGAACATGGTGTCCACCCTGGCCTCATCAGCCTTAGGTGTAACCTTGACTCTAGCAATTTGAATTTTGAAATTTTTAGCCTTCAAAGGTGGAAAATTTGCATCATAATCAACCGAAATTGATTCTTCAGCCTTTTTCACTTCAGAAGTTGAAATTTTCTTCTCTGTTTTAGGTTTCCAAATTTGTTCAGTTAATGCAACCCGTTTATAAAATTTGTCATTTTTAGTTACCACTTTCTTTACGGATTCATTTTTCACTTTGATGTTATCATTTTTAACTTTTTGCTTCTCAACCACTTTCTTCTCAACATACATTGGTGATTTACCCTTCACATCAACCTTCTTTTGTTGAACCTTCACAGCTTCAGTCCTAGGCTTCACATATGTACACTTTCGTGCAATATGACCAACTTGGTTACATCTAAAACAAGTACGAGTATCAGCTACTCGACTCGTGCCTTCAGACTGAGCCTGCGAAGCTCTCTTCTCAAAGAACTCTTTATTTGATTTTGAAAAGATTTCATTTTCCTCATCAGAAAGTGAACTTGAACCATTTACAAACACCTTCTTTTCAGCAAACCTTCTGTTTTGAAAACTCCTTTTCTGATAACTCTTACCACCTCGATAACCACCCGACCAATTGTTTCTATTGTCATTATAAAAACGTGGTGGAACAATAGGCTTTTTGTAATAAGTTTTATCTTTCACAAAATTCATTTGCCTTTTTGTTTGACTCAAACTGTTCACCTCTGACAACTCAACTTCAACTAACTTGAAAACATTTGTCAACTTTTTCACATTAACATTCTCAATGGGAAACTCAGAATCCGAATACAACTTATCAGATCCAACCATCTTGTACATCACAAGACCCGGTTCATCACTTAAGTTGTTTTTGGATTTTTGTTTCTGAATGTATTTGTCTAAGAAACACCCATCCTCCTCAGAAGTGTCACAATCCGGTTTAAGCACTTTATCTACCACACTTTTCACCACATCACTTTGGACACCCTCGTCATTGGAAGATGTAAACATGACATCAATGTTTTCAGGAAGTTTAACTTCACTTTCTTCCTCAATTTCCACCAAACTAGACTGCTTTTTCGTGTAGTTGTCTAAAATTGGCGGTGGAACTTTATGAAAACCTATACCCGTTCCATCAGAAAACACATCCTCGCCATCTTTGTTTTTCCCTATGGGTTTAGGAACAATATGCTGCAAAACAAAGCTTGCCGATTTATAGCTGTTAAGCTTCAACTGGATTCGTTCATTCTCAATTTCAGCTTCTTGAACTTTAAGTTTCAGTTTAGCAATTTGATCCAGTTGTTCATTAATCGATTCTTCTTTTAATCTCAAAACAGCTCTTAGATGTTCATTTTCTTTAAATGTTTTGCCATTACGATCATCACTATCTTTGACAATACTTTTCAATTTCTCAAACTTTTCAGAAATTTGACGATTTTCAAGAATTAACTTTTCATTTTCAGATTTTATTTTCACACGTTCAGTTTTATCATTTTCAATTTGAGCCGTTAATTCTTTAATCCGTTCAGTTGAAGCTCTTACACTTTTGTCACGATCGAGAATCTGATCTTCAACATTTCTAACCTTTTTTGTCAGATTCTGAAATTTTTCATTGTTAAGATACGTGACAGTGCTACAAAAATTGCATTGTTTGATGCAATTTTTGCAGTCAGCATTTCCATCAATCTTGTTACCTGACGCATTCGTTGACACACTTTGACTGACTGATCCCTTTGACTCAGTAACAGAATTAGGATCTACCTCAAGTGCTTTTGCAGCTAGCACTTTGTCAGCCATCACTCCCAGGTTCTCAGCTGTCAACTCTTGCGTAGTATCAATTATGCCTGTATCAACCTGCTTTTCTTTCTTCTCTTTCTCTTCTTTCTCCTTTCTCTCTTTCTCTTTCTCTTCTTCAATCATTTTCGAAGTTGGAGTTCCCCACCATTTGTGTTGCCAATACTCATCATCTTCTTTGTACTCCTTGATAATGGCTTCGATATCTAACGTTTTGTCATCAATCGCAATGTTGCCATACCTATCAAGATAGCACTCTCTATCTGGATCCCATCTGTTTGCTCTTCTAGCTTCCAGAAAGACACCAGAAAGTCTGATAATCTTGTTTTCAGCAATCATCTTCCGGTATTGATACTTCTGTTCCTCAGTACGATCATCTTTCCATTTAACAGGTTCATCATTGCTTGCCATGAATGCGTAACCCACCGCATCTTTTTCCGGTAGAACTTCCTTACTCCAATCATACCCCTCATCATCATAAATCACAGCCAGAGCCCTTGATTTGTCTCTGTTGTCTTCAACCTGCTTCAATCTAGGCGGCTCGGATTTATTCTGATGATAAATCGCCTTCTTGTAGTAATCATCTCTGAAAGGATTCTCCGACTCATCAGTATAAGCGTTTCGGCATTCTCGTTTGAAGTGACCCTTCTGCTTACACTTGAAGCATGTCACTTTGGATTTATCGAACCCCAGTTTTGTAGACGGACCACCGATCGTTTTTCTTCCTGTAATCTCCATGAAGCGTTGTGCACGTCGAACTGCACTTGCTATTGCCCAACGAATGTCGATCAGTTCCATTTCTTCAGGGTCTATCTGATCGTAGTCTTCTTTCGTCAGATTTGTATTCCCGATTTTTCCAGCCACTAACCCTTCATAGGATTCCAGAACAGACGCCAGAAAGACCATTTGTTGCTTGGCCGACTCCTCATCAAAATTCTGTGCGTTCTTCAGATCTATCGCGATATTGCAAGAAAACTTCGCATCAGAATGATTTGCAGAAGATGTAGATCCACTGTGATAACCACTATGGCCTCCACTTCTTGAATTGCTTTGACTTTCTTTGCTTGCTGGAAAAACATTCTCAGCAGAAAATGCAGTTTTTGGAGAAGTAGCTTTCGGCATCATGCTTTTTGGATAGTACAGATCCAGATTTTGCTGATAAGATGAATGATTAACTTTGTACGTCTTTTTCAACTCTAGCTCATGACTCTCAAGTTTTTCAATCAGCAAATCTAATGTCAGCTTTTCTGGTTCTTTGATAGTATTATTCAGCATCAGCGCATAATATCTCCAATCCATCTCGTCAGGCAACGAATCGAACAATTTGTCGATAAGATCTTCTTCAGGAATGTCAATCTCATGTCT
The DNA here is from genome assembly GCA_030545235.1 of Helianthus tuberosus. Lineage (NCBI taxonomy): Eukaryota > Viridiplantae > Streptophyta > Magnoliopsida > Asterales > Asteraceae > Helianthus > Helianthus tuberosus. The sequence continues at coordinate 33,557,851 of CM060389.1, read as the reverse complement.
TACTAATTCCAGCTTCAGATGACCGAACCGTTCTATCATTTTACACACTGACTCGTTCTTTATACAACCAAACAGATCAAATTCTTTTCTAAGAAGTTTCTTTTTGTTTTTCTTAATTTCTTGACTACCGACACATTTCTTTTCTAACTTTGCCCATAAGTCTTTAGAATTTGAGTAATCTATCAGTGAAATGATGTCTTCACGCACCGACTGAAACAATAATGCCACACATTTTTGCTCGGCCACAAAACTGTCAATCTCTTCAACTGATCTTAATGCTTCACCATTTTTCTTTCCTTGAGCATAACCACTCTTCATACTCTTTCAGCAAGGGAAAGCAAATGCCATCAACCAATCTTCGAACTTAGTTGCCCACCTGCTGTAATCTTCTATAGCCATCAGCTTAGGAGGTTTGTTAAACGTTCCAAATGCGCTTTCGGACTCCCAAGCTTCCTTCTTTCTTTCTTTCGGTGGACTTTTGTTTGCATCACTTGAAGAAGTATCGTTGTTTCCTGAACTGCCCGTGAATGCGTACATATCGCTGAAAGGATTCATGAAAATATCATCCATTCTGAATGTACCTGAAAAATCAGTCAAATACTTAGAAAATTTTTAGGTTTCGAAAATAGAACAGTTTCAAGCGAAATACTTGAAGTTATCAGCTTCAAGCGAAATCAGTAAAAAAAAATATTGTTCAAGCGAAATCAGTCAGCAAGACTGATTCAAGCGAAATCTATCAGCAAAACTGATTCAAGCGAAATTCTCTATTTCGCTTCAACAGAACAAATTTCAAACCAAACAGTTTCAAGCGAAACCAACTATTTCGCTTCAGATGTTTTTAAGCGAAATCAAACAGAAACAAGTTCGCTTCAGAAGTTTCAAGCGAAACCAACTATTTCGCTTCAGATATTTTCAAGCGAAATCCAGCAGAAACAATTTCGCTTCAGAAGTTTCAAGCGAAATAGTCCAAAATGTCTTATTTGAAGCGAAAACAACCTGTTATCTTCGAATACTTTCAAGCGAAACCCTGTTTTAGGTCAATTTTAATGAGTTTTAATCTGAATTTAAATCCGAAACTTTGTAGGCTTTGTTAAAACTCAGTTTTACACAAGATACTCGAAAATCAGACCATTTCGACCGTTGGAACTTGTTCAGATCTGAAAAATGTAAAAAGAAATGAGTAGAAAGAAGAAAATCCGCTGCTATGGTATGAACTCCTCATCCTGAGCTCTGATACCACTTGTTGGACCGTTGTACGACCTCTAAAAGTCAGTTAAGGCGTTCATCTTTGAATACAAAGGCGGAATCAATGTATACAAAGTCATAACAGCTTTGTTCTTTTTAATTTTCCTTCTATTAATTCCTTCTGAGTCTTTACAATGATTTTCTGACAAAAATTCAGCAGCACCTCGACTCACATACACTCACAACTCTGATTCGCTTCAAATGACCTAACCACCTATATATAGAGCACATGATTTCGCTTGAGGCTTGTTCAAGCGAAATCTCCTATGCTGATTTCGCTTCAAGCAAACACAAACCCACTCAAGCGAAATCTCTTGTGTTTAAACATAAAAACCCTAACTTAAACCCTATTGTGTGATCATTCAAACAATCCTAGACACAAGACTTGATAATGACGTAATCTGCAGACATTTAGTGCACCAACATTTACACATTCGAAGTGATGCGTTACCAAGTTTTTTTATTCCTAATTTTTTAATGTAGAACAATGCACTTTTATATTTACGTACTCAAGTTTCCGACTGTTGTAGCCTCCTAATTTTAAAATAGAGTAAACATATACCAGGTATGTAAATAACATTTCAGATCGAGTAGAAAGGTAAATAGCACATCTTTAATTAAAATGGTTTACTAAACAGGGCACGAATAAAGTGTAAGCCGATATATACCTTCCGATCGCTTCAACGCGCTTAACTGGTGTCGGTATGGGTAGCACCCCTTTGTCTTTGGTGGGGATCGATGGAGGTATGGAAGAACCAAAGGGCTTACAACCATCCCCATCTAGGAGGACATTCTTGCACTTGAAGGATTCAATATGGCCATGATCATAATACGTACACGAATCAAGCTGGAGGGTCTGAGTGCTGCCCACAAGAGAGTTCAAACAATTCGGCAGTGTTGAAATGCTTCCATCAGCGTTCCTTACCATCACCGGAGTGAACTTATCCTGTATGTCAGTGGAATAAAGGCTGTAGACGTGTGACAGGCCAGACTCTGCTGTGAGTATACTATGAGCAGTGGTCTTTGTCAAGCGTTGGGCGGTGTCTTCAAAGCAGACAACGACAGCTTCGGCTGTTGAGTAAAACACCTCGAGTTCTAGCCTGAAACTGTGTAAGGTTTGTAATTTATTTTCAGTTATAAGCCTGCATGAGAATGGCTACAAATTAATACAGCTAAACATTTTTAGAAACAAACCTTGCTCTCAGGAAGACAACGGGGTTTTCACACCCATCACACCACATATTGTTGTCTTCACGCCCCACACCTTTCATGCAATTCCCACCGCCACATGTCAGCCTGAACCACTCTTGGCTATTGCGTATGCGTTTGACTTCAACATGACAGGTGAATTCAGCACTCTGCATATATTACCAGCTTAACTATAAACTTTAACCATTTGATTAAAAAATGATAACCAATATTGTGTTTATCCAAAATGACATATCCTAAGTGTATATTACATTCTAATGCAAACCTGATTTGACCTTAACCAAAATGACATTAGTATATTGTAAACAGAGGTAAAGTTGATGAACATCTTTTTTTAATTGTAAAGTACTTAAACCAAAATGAGGAAAACATTTTGCTTAAGAAAAGCTTATTATTTGAAAGCAATACATGTAGTCAAGATTATACCACCATGCCGACATACATCTTTACGTTTCTAATAAACTACTTATTATAGGAATAGTATAATATAAATACAATGAGCCCAACTTTTTTATCCCTTTTACGTTGTTTATGTATAATAAATGTTGATTGAATATTATTTAAAATATAAAAAAAAGGTTTTTCTAGCACATAAAATTTTAATACAACTTTATGTTTGGCTTTTGTAGCACATAATATTTCGTTATGTTTCATAACCTTGTCATTTTAAAGCCTTGTTTATTAATTCAACAATTGTCTCTTACTTTCATCAATCACCAACCACTATTAATGTTTTGACATGGCCAAGATCACGGTAAATCATTTTTTGCTATGGAAGCCAACATTAGCATCATTTTTTGCTATGGAAGGCAACATTAGCTAAATCATTTTTTTGCTATGGAAGCCAACATATGCATATAATAACCTAAATAAAAATACTAACTTTTTAAATGAAAAATCAACCCTGCCTTGGTTCTAGTAACACGCAGATTGCAAGTTGACATTAGACCATTAGACCATGTGTAGTGGTTAAGAAAAATAATGCCCCCACCATGGGACATTATCCGACACGTGCCAGTCCAGTCAGCATGGGGCGTTATTGCAAAAGTGGCGTAGTGGGAATAATGCCCAAATAATGCCCCTTACAATCATTAAACAAAAAAAAAAACCAAACTAATTTCTCATTGGTCAAAACCCAGTCAACCCATCACAATCCAAAAGTGGCGTTTTTATAAACACGCCTAACCCATTTTTTTTGAAAAATAATGCCCCATAATGCCCTATGTAATGGGGTGGGGGGGGGGGGGGTTGGATTTTTTTCAAAAATAATGCCCCACTACGGGTGGTCTTAGGGATAGTAACACCCAGATTGCAAGTTTTGACGTTAGACCATGTGTAGTGGTTAAGAAAAATAATGCCCCCACCATGAGGCATTATCCGACACGTGGCAGTTCAGTCAGCATGGGGCGTTATTGCAAAAGTGGCGTAGTGGGAATAATGCCCAAATAATGCCCCTTCCAATCATTAAACAAAAAAAAAAAACCAAACTAATTTCTCATTGGCCAGTCAAAACCCAGTCAACCCATCACAATCCAAAAGTGGCGTTTTTAAAAACACGCCTAACCCATTTTTTTTTGAAAAATAATGCCCCATAATGCCCTATGTAATGGGGTGGGGGGCGTTTTTTTGGATTTTTTTCAAAAATAATGCCCCACTACGGATAGTCTTAGAAATCAATGGTGTCAAGCGGTAAACAAATTCTATGCATTAGACACTTTGGGCGCTACCACCCATTTACTGACAATCAAAACTGACAATCACAATCAAAACACTAACGTAACCATCAAAAATCAAAAATTAAATTATTGCAATTCTAATAAAATTCTTTGAAAATTACCAGAGTGATTGCATGAGTTGAGATTTTAAAGGTTATTCGGCTCCTTGCTGAATTGAACGCTCTGGGTTCCATTACCGAACTCCCTTACGTGAAGTCGCCATTTCTGCTACTACTTAAGCCTGTGTTAATTAACAAATTTAGATGAAATCATACATCAATAACATATAGTTTGAGATGAATTGATATTCCTCACGGTCTAGGATTTTGCTAAGGCGGCCTTGTGGTGTCCAATTCAACTGCCAATCACAATCAAAATCAATATATGTGATGATGATACACCTTAATAGGCAGTGAAAATAAACAAACGAAAGCGTTCGGTACTTTAAAAAAATCGAGATCAATTTGATACATTGAGCAATACAATATCGATTAACATTGACCTTAACACAAAATCGGCAGACGACTTCTGGGAAAAGACGGAGGAAGACAAAGAATGGACCAGAATCTTATTCAATTTGAGTTGAGTTGAGTTGTGATTATCATGAATTAAAAAATTGAAGAGAATAATAGAGATATAAAGAATAGGAAACCCTTTCCACTTTCCATTATTAAAAGCCTCACTATAGGGTTCTTTGAATGTTGAGGAATGAAAGGTTTTGTAACCGATGGATTGAGTCCTGGGAATGTCTGACCAGTTTTAACATTACTTCACATTTCTCATATGTATTTATTGTAGCTTTTGTGTGAGTAGGAGGTAACATAAGACCTTTCATATGTCATCTTAAATAATGTAGAAATTTTAATTTTAATTCAATTAATAAATTATGGTTTGAGAGATGTATTAAATGGGATTCAATTTTCATTTAAGCCAATTCAGTTTAATACTATATGGTCTGTTATCTTATGTTAATTTAATATTTTATGATTAATTGAATAGTTATGTAGAAAGACAACTTTATCCCTAAACTAATCTCATTTAGTATTGTACTATAAGCATTAAAACTTGCAATATTATTTTAAATACTGCATTTAAAACATCATAAATGTTGATTTTAAAACAGAACATGTAACTAAATTTTAGATTATATATAGATTTCATTTGAAACTTTCCTTGGTAATTTTATTATGTGTTACGCTTTTTAACTTAAAACACATGTCCCATATACTAGATGGTAAACAGTATACAAAGCTCAACTGTCATAACTATGTGTAATATCATGATACAGTGTCCAGATCTCCTCACTATATATATAATGAAAAGATGAGAGAAATCTAACAAACTAACTCAACTAACTGTAACAGCCATAGCTACCATATACACACTAATATGCCCCCTCAAGCTGAACGGGGCACAACAACGTGAAGCTTGGACCGAAGAGTCTCAAAACGAGATGATAACAACCCTTTGGTCAAGATATCCGCAAGCTGGGAAGCTGTGTGAACATATCTAACGCAGAGAGTGCGATCCAATACCATATCTCGGATGAAATGCAAATAAATCTCAAGATGTTTGGTGCGCTGATGAAACACCGGATTGACTGCAAGATAAGTAGCACCAATATTGTCACACCAAAGAGTTGGTGGACAAGACGTGATAATATCGACGATCATCAGGGCATCCAGCCCAATCAGCATCATAATAAGCATGTATATCAAGACTACTAGATCGTCGAATACAAAAATCCTTGAGCGCAAACTGAGAATGCAACTGATCAATCCGTCCATTAATAAAATCTGAAGAACTCCCAGTTGTAGGTTCAAGATTCGGACCGAAACCCGTGATTAGTATGTGATTATGTTCAAGACGGGAGAGGTTAGAGACGGATAAACAAAACTTCCTTGTATTAATTCAGTAGCATAACGTTACAAAGTGGCCCGATTACAAGCTAACCCGACCCTACATGGTCTTCGACCAGCGAACAATTGATATTTAAATATTATGTCCCATACCATAACATACCAAAGTAAATAATTATTACAGACCAAATATCTCAAAGACAATTAACATGTTCCGACAACTCAGATTTAAATTGTTTGTTTCTAGACTCTCATTCCTACTTGATTCCACAAAAGCAGGTAAAGCACAGCATCCTAGGCATCTGTCACATACGTTTAAAATAGAGGTCAATACACATAGTGTAAAGGTGAGCATACAAGTTTAATAGTATAGTAGAGTTCGAAATTGTTTACGCATAACCAGCATGTAACATGTAACAAGGTGAAGGCAAGTAGGTTATCGACAGAGAAATATGCACAGACGTGACTGCGAGTTGTAGAATACGCAACACATATCCCCACTGGGACACGTGAAGTAAGCCCTTAACAACCCCTGTCCATGACAAGTGCTGAGTCCAAACTATAGTAGTATCGTTGCTAAGGTGTCAGGCAACAATCATTTTGAAAACAGAGAAGTATCTCTACCTTTCAGGTCGTCGATCGAACGGTCGTCGATCGAACGGTCGTTCGATCAGATAGCGACCCGATTGGCAGGGCACTTAGTGAGAACAAGTTCACAGCAGGATGGTCACTCGATCGGATGGCTATCCGATCGGTTGGTAATCCTTTAGAAACCGATGTTCTCTGAAAGTCATGAAAATGATCAAGTGTCGAAGTTCCAAACGTCACATGATCGGATGGTCGTCTGATCGGATGGCTATCCGATCGGACGACAATCCGTTCAATGTTCAGAGCTTTGCAAGTGAAAGTAAAAAGTTTAAGTGTGGAACCAAGTGCATTCCGATCAGACAGCAGTTCGATCGGATGGCAATCCAATCGGATGGCTATTCGATAGGGCGGCAATCCGTCCCAACGAACCTGATCGTCTTGAACTTGATTATTTTTTAAAGTCTTGCAACGAACAATGGATTCTTCGTCCAGCGAACCATCTTTATTCTTCGTCGACCATGGTGCGTTCGTAGACCTTGGAGTGTTCGTAGACCATTTCATTCTTCGTCAAAGGATTCTTCGGTAGAGAAAGATTCTTCGTGGATGCAGATATGAAGTCAAATCTGTCCCAAGCATCACGTTCCGCAGATCCAGTAGCCGGAATCGGCAGCTCTTGATTAAAAAATTTTAATAATCCGAGATTTTTAAGCACCGTAAGTATTAGATGTCTTCAAAAATTCTAACAAACTAACCCTAACAAACTCAACTAACTGTAATAGCCATAGCTACCATATACACACTAATACTAGAGGTGCACAAAAAACTCATACCTGGATAAAAAAACGCGAAATTGGATATTTTTGTACCCGTGTATTGTATACCTGTAACTAGACCCGACCCTCCCCGTAGGGTATGGATAGGGTATACATTTTGAACTTAATACCCATAACCGAAACCTTACCCGATTTATAGCCGGAAATGCTCGAAACTAGTCATACCCAATACCTAGGGGTGCAAACGAGCCGAGCCGAGCCAAGCCCGAGCTCGACCAGGCTCGAGCTCGGCTTGATTTGAACTTTATTTTAAAAGCTCGAGCTTGGCTCGAAGATAATTTTCCAAGCTCGACTTGGCTCGGGCTCGACTCATATAGTATTTATTAATTAATTTATATTAGTTATAATTATTATTATACATATAATTTAGTTATTTTTTTATATTTATATAAATGGTAATTATTATTATATAAATATATGTTTAATATATTAATAAACAATTATAAAAACTGAAAGCTCGTTTGGGCTCGCGAGCCGGCTCGAGCTCGATAAGCGAAGCTCGGGCTCGGGCTCGTTAATGAGCCTGTTTTTAGGCTCGGGCTCGAGCTCGAGCTCGTTTAAGCTAGGCTCGTTCGAGCTTTTTTTCATGCCGAGTTCGAGTAGCTCGCGAGTAGCTCGGCTTGTTTGCACCCCTACCTATACCCGAACCCGGTTAACAAAAACCCTTTTCGTGCACCTCTACCATATACATCAAAAAATAGGCTAAGGATTATAATTTCACAGTTAACAAAGATAAGATGACATGTAAAAAGTTGGGTGAAGACACGTAGCAAAGTTAAAACACGTAAGTCTCATATACATCAGATTATAGTTGGTATAATTAAATTAATCAAATATATTATTAATGATAACCATCACAATTTTTCATTTGAGCGGCAAATGTAAAGATATATACAGTCACGAAGCTTCTTTCCCCCCAAAATTTCCCCAAACTCTTCCTCTCCCCTTGAACCCTAACCCACGCGACAACCCTAACTCACGGCGGCAACCCCCACTTCTCACCTAACGGACGACAACCCCCACTTCTCACCTAACCGCTGGCAACCCTCTTCTCACCTGAGCGGCGGCTATAAACCCTAATATGAGAATGAACCGTTCAACAAATAGAGGTGATGTTGCAGTTATTCTACACCTTTTGTTTGTTTAAAGTTCAGTTATTTATATATGTTTCTGAGTTTCTATTTGGTGCTGTTGTTGGATATAATAATTGCAAGTGGTCCTATCTTTATTGGATTGTCGTTTTATAGTGGATTTTCATGTGTATATCATTTTCTTATTAGTTTACAATGTAGTTGGTTAGGTATGCATTGGGTGTTTCCTGGTTTTTAATATATACGCAGTTCTTTTTTAGTATTCTTAAATGGTGTGTTATGCATTTATGAATCACTCATTTGTTTTAATTTTTTATTACTAGGAAGCTTATAATCAGAATATCTAACATTTATGAAACACTCATGGAATAAAACCCTAAGTAACCATAGTTGGACAGTAGTTGTTGTTTGGACAGTAAATGATAGATTTGTGTTTGTAGTATTGATATGTGTATTTATTATAAATATATATGTTAACTGTTATTGTTTATTATTAACTATAGGTTTTACGCCTAAGAAATTTATGTCATGGTATGGAATGATGGTCCAGCATATGTTACCATATCATATTGAGATGGGTAAAGTTGATTACCAATATTTTGAGGAACTGTGGTTGGAAGCCAAGGTATGTATTATCATTTAACTTATTAGAGATGCAAAATATTTGTTAATTAATTATTTTGTTTAACTTATTGTTTTGTAAATTCTAGAGGGAGTGGAAAATTATGGACGATCACGCGAAAGACTTTATGAGAAAGAAAGCCGTGAAACTTGGCACAAATTTTAGAAGTAGGCTTGCAACCAACTATGTATATAAAGGTTTGAATGCTTGTCACAAATGTACATTTCTGGATCCGGATAAGTGGGAAGCCTTCGTTTTGGAACGAACAAGCGCCAAAGCAAAAGATTGGTCAAGCAAAGAGACGGCAAGCAAGTCAACTAGTGCCACAAGAATGGCCTCGAGTGCTGGATCACCAAGTTGTACCGGCGCCTCGCTACAAATCCGTGCTGATGATACCGCGATGATGCCATATCATCGTTCACAGGTACTTTATATGAAATTATTTTGTTTTGTAACTTTGTTCATAGTAAAACAATTTGTTTGAAATTTTAGGCTGAGGTAGTCAACCAATATCTAGAACTCCAAACTCAAGATGTCATGACGCAACCTGAAGAAGTTCAAGGCTCTTTAATGAACATGGTAGTTACTAAAAAACTTGCTGATTAGTTTGCTGATCAATTAATCAGTTTAAATGCACTAGTTTGCTAATCAAAGAATCAGTTAGTTCATCAACATACTATGTTTAATCTGCATCAGTTTGCTAATCAGTTATTCACCAACACACTAACACACTATGATTAATAATGAGTTTGCTACTGCATAAGTACTAATGTTTTTTTATATTTGTTTCTAGATATTAAACTTTAGTAATCGACAACCTGCATTTGAAGATCCCGCATTAGCTCCAGCCTTAAAGTTAATCCCAGAATTGATTCACAAGGCGTTTAATGGCCTGGAATGAAATCACTAAAAGCGTCACAAGGTTAGCCAAAATTCTATCATCGAATAGTTATTTTATCTCTCATATATATGTGTGTGTTAGTTAGTATAAGACCCAATAAAATGTGAACGCGTCAAACTTGGTAAACATGTACGTATAATCCCAAAGTGTATTAGCGCATTAATTTTATATTTTTAAGGCTCATTTTGTTAATGTCACGTTATGTTTTGTTGTTTTGTTAGGCGGTTTCTACAAAGTTGGATGCATGGTTTGAAGTGATCGGTTGAGTCACAAGGGGTATGAAGTCGTCCGTTTGACATTTTTGGGTTGCAAACTTCTTTTAGCTTCATTTGGAAAACATGTCACGTTATCAGATTGTACACGTTTTGTGTTTGATTCGGGAAACGTTATGTTTTGTGTTTAATTCCGGAAACATGCACTTGTTATTTTAATATAAGTTAGAATCTCTTGTTTGTTGTTTTTTATATCCATATATGTCTGTTTAGTTTAATGGTATTATTGGAAAATATATAAATCGAAAAACCTGGAAATTTTATTTTGTTTTTCAAGAAGACTGGTGCGGTTCTTTTGTCCAGGTAGAGGATTGCCAGTGGTTAAATATTCAGTTAGCAGGATTCAAAATCAATTAGGAGGTGCGGGTGCTTTATTAGTTGATGTGGGTCTTATGTTTAAGATGCTAGTATGGTTTCCATGTGGAGGGTTACTAGTGGTCTATTTCATTTAGCAGGATATTCAAAATCAATTAGGAGGTGCGGCTGGACTGTTATTTGATGTGGTTCATATAAACCGCATCTTCAAAGAAAGCATTATATGGTGCCCATATTTTTAATGCGGCTCCAGCACCGCATTTTCAATCCAATTTCACCGCATTACTAAAGTGTTTGTATACTAGTGAACAATGATAGACACACTGATAGAACAATAAAATTCTGAAAGAATGATTAATATTGAATATGATTGTGATAATACAAGTGATCTTGATGTTTTGAAATGAAACACACAAACCCTATTTATACTAAACGAACATGTGCGATTGTAGAGATGTGTCTCTTCATGAACGGTTGCGACTCTTGAACTTGTGGATGTGATTGATCTTGAAGAGGTGTGTCTCTTGATCCTGCCTTGATATTGTCGCACATGAAGGGCCGCGACTCTAGGGATGTGTCGATCCCTTAAGGGGTTGATTATTCACTTTCATCTTTAGCCCCTTTACTTCATAACTTATCTAATTCTAATATAAACTAACTATTAACTAATTACTAAACAACCCTCGTACTTGGATGTGAGAGATCAAAACTTCATTCACCCCCTAATCACGAACATCCTTAAGTTGTTATAGGTCTTCAAGTTACTTGACTTGCAGTAGCATTGGTTCTTCTTCCAACGCAAGATGAGCCTCTTCGTCCTTCTCTTTTTCCTTATCTTTTCGCTTGCTACACTCGTATGCGAAGTGACCAAATTCACTGCATTCATAACACTTTAACTCACTCTTGTCTCTATTTCCTCGATCTATATTTTGTCCACGTCCTCTTCCTCCTCTAAACGAACTTCCTCTATGTCCTCTACCATGATTTTGATCGCCGCATCCTTTTCCATGATGCCAATTTACGGAATGATTGTCTAAACTTGCAATTAAAAGATTATTGTTCTCCGGTTCGTTTTGGCTCTTGAGGCGTTCTTCAAATGCTGTAATCCTACCCACTGCTTCTTCAAATGTCATTTTATCTATTTCTGAATACTGCTTGATGGATGCCACAATAGGTAGAAACTTCTTCGGAATAGAATAAGTAATTTCCTTACAATCTTTTTATCTTTAATGGTGGTACCGAGGCTTTTAAACTTGGATTTTATACCCCCAACTTGCTTGCGAAACTACTTATTATTTCATTTTCTCCCATCTTTAAGGCTTCTAATTCATTTCTCAAAGTTTGCAGACGCGCTTTCTGAACCATATTGGCTCCAAGATATCGTACTTTGATTGCATCCCAAACTTCTTTTGCACTTTCGTATTGCGCAACTTGCTTTAGAATATCTCCTGGTAACGTTTGGAATATCATTGCTTTCGTTGTATGCGCCTTTTTCTCATCTACCCCTTCTTTTAAAACAATCGTATCCCAAAGACTATATGCCTTCAAGATCGTTTCCATCAAGATTGCCCCTTGAGTGTAATTTGATTCAGTCAACTTTGGGCATTGAAGGGATATATTTCCTTGCTCGTGAATTGAGGTTGACGTGCTATCTTTGTCGTCTGTTCCTGACATACTTCAATTTTTCTTCTTGCTTGCACCACACATGTTTTTGATTGCCACACAGGTCTTTCTTTTTTTCTTGCTTGCCACACAGGTCTTGATTTGCCACACAGGTCTTGATTTGCCACACAGGTCTTTCTTTCTTGCTTTGCCACACAGGTCTTATCACCACGAAGGTTCTTGCACCATAAAGGATTTTCCACCACAAAGGTCTTGTACCACGAAGGATTTGTACCACAAAGGTTGTACCACAAAGGATTTTGTACCACATAGGATTTTCGTACCACACAGGATTTTCGAACCACACAGGATTTTCGTACCACACAAGATTTCGTACCACACAGGATTTTCTCAAATTTCTGACTTGCTATTGGTTTTGAATTTCGTTCCTTTCTAAACCATACTTTATGTTCTTTTTGAAAAACAGATTTGATCCAAGATTGAATTTCAAAAAACCGATTCAAACGAATGAAATTTTTATTGAAATCAATCAATTAATCAAACTGCAATTCAATTTTGAAACGAACACAAAACCTAAAAAAATTCAAGAGAACTTGGTTATGATGTTCCAATCGGTTTCTTCTTCTTCCCAGACATGAAACATGTGCTCTGATACAACTGTTGGTCAGAACCCTTGATGAACAATGATAGACACAATGATAGAACAATAGGATTCTAAAAGAATGATTGATATTGAATATGATTGTGATAATACAAGTGATTTCGATGTTTTCAAATGAAACATACAAACCCTATTTATACTAAACGAACAGGTGCGATTGTAGACATGTCTCTTCACGAAAGGTTGCGACTCTTGAACTTGTGGATGTGATTGATCTTGAAGAGGTGTGTCTCTTGATCCTGCCTTGATATTGTCGCACATGAAACGCTGCGACTCCAATGATGTGTCGATCCCTTAAGGGGTTGGTTATACACTTTCATCTTTCCATTTTTGGCCCTTGTACTTCATAACTTATCTAATTCTAATATAAACTAACTATTAACCAATTACTAAACAACCCTCGTACTTGGATGTGAGAGATTAGAACTTCACATATGGTTACACTTATAGTTTATATTTGTCTCAACCCCTAAAATCTCGTATTTGTACTTTCTCTAAGAAACACCTTTTGTTAATTCAATTTCTAGGCATATCTTACACGTAACACATCATTTAGTCATCTCTGTCAAGGCGTCGAAATTTGTCCTTTAAACAATCATGTCGCCACAAATGTGCCTCTCCTTCCTCATGGCATACATAAATTATTGTTGTCACCCGGTTCGGTTCTCTCTTAATCATGTCTAGTGATTTTCCCTCCTTTGTGTTCGAGCTTAATTTGTGTATGTCCTTATCCAAAGTGCACTTTTCATGCCCCATTCCCAACTGACGTATGCGCGTATATACATGTTTTTACAAAGAATATAACACACGATTCGGTTTTAAATTTATAAAATAGATTTATACTTCAACATTTAAAACACACATGAAAGGGCAAGTGTACCCTGTCATATATGTAGTAAAGTATTGGTAAGAACCAAGTGTCGATCCAATGATGTGGGCGGAGAAATAATACTAGACCTTTGTCATAAAACTACCGGTAGGAAGATAAGTGAGTGGTTTTCTAAAAACTAAAATAAGCATAAGCAAATATTTATAAAAACATAATAGACTCCAAATAAGAAAATAAATATATAGCCTTGCTTTATACACAACCAAAGTATATGAACTAAGTCGGTTTTGTCACTTGAAACATTTGGTCAATTTTCCATTTTCAAGACAATTAGTATCCCTTTCGGGAATCCTAACATGACAATCATTAGGAAAGCTAAAACGATAAACACACTTTAACCACCTAAAATTGTTCTTTAACGTGCAATTGATAAATGTCTATGAAAATCCCCTAAAGATAAGTTAGTCATCCGTTAGGAGTTTTCTAACCTCACTTAATCAAGGAAAGTGACACCGATAAACACAATGCAACCACCGAGATAAGCATAAACTAGATTAAATCACAACCGAGTTCATTTTACAAATCTTGCACATAAATTTACCAAGATAGCAATTTTAGCCTAAATCACTAACTAAGCTAATAATTCATGTCAAGAATTCATAACAACACCATTTAACCCGTTAAGGTCCTTACGTGAGGGAAAGCTTTCTTGATTAACAATAATTATCCCTTATTAAACCACTAACCATTTCTAGTATCATGGTGCACGCATTTGACACAAGTTAAACAAGTTCAAAGTCTACTAATACATGATTAATTAAGCTCCATCTTTCAATTATCTCAACTAACCATATACTAATCATCCAAGATAATTACTTATAATCAAGAAATCAACATCAATAAACAAGGTTGCAAACTAATCATCAAAGATTAACATAGAAAATGCTTCAAAGTGTCATTACAAACAGAATTAACATACTAATGGTTGTAATTAAGCAAGGGATACTAGTGTTTTTGCCCTTAGGCTTACAATAATACATAATCATCAATCTAAATGCTTGAAACATAACAAAAACATGGAAAGATTCAAGAATCAAACCATAAACAAGCACAAGAATGAGAATCCGGATGATAACGGAGCTAATCGACACAAGATGGCTTGAATCCGGGTAAAAAGCAAAGCCTCCGGATCCTAATAATCGCCTGATGAGCTCCCGAAAGTCCATAATTTCGAACAGAATGTTGCCTTCTGTTTTTTATAACATTTTCAGATCGCACGGTCGTGCCATTAAAGTGCACGACCGTACACTTTTGAATCACTATTCACCATACTGTGTGACATCATCAGATCTTGACTGGTCTTCGTAGTCGCACGACCGTGCCATTGGTTGCACGATCATTCATCTCCGGGGTTAGGGTGGCACGAGCAGCTGCACTGGTGGTGCATCTCCGGGTTAGTGCTAGTCATCGGATCCGCACGAGCGTTCTTTCAGTCGCAGGGTCGTGCATTGCCGAGAAGGCTTGCACGTTGGATCGCACTAGCTGTGCATCACCGAGATGAGCCTGGTTGTCGGAAACGTACGGGGGTGCCATGAGTTGCACGGCCGTGCAACTCGCCCAGATCAGAAATCTTCACAAAAAGTTCGCAGCTCTGCCGTTTCGCACGGAAAATCCTCGTTTTCATCATCATCTTGTTCGACATGCTGTTTTAGGCCTGTAAACACAAATACACTCAATTCAGTATCCGATTCTCGGTTTTACGGCCAAAAACGCGTAAAATAGGGGTAAAGTGGGGGAATAAAACATAGGTAATTTGGTGAATATCAAACCTCCCCACACTTGAACCTTTCATGTCCTCAAGCAAGCTAAAACTAAAATGTAATAAAAGCTAGATTCTAACAAGAACAAGTATTTACCAAATTACCTACTAATAAAAAAACATACGGTTAGCCGGTTTTTTGAAAGACAATATCAAATGATTCAAACCAAACAAGCACATTCAAATATGTGTATAGATAACCAGAAAGCCGTGATTTCACTCCGATTGACTTAGCAAGCTAATCTTCACACACCTCACAATGTTCATACACACTCGGTTATTTTTGTGAAACATACATAAAATGTGTATTTGTAAACACTCAATGACTCGTCAATGAAACGTGTAGTATCATAAGCTTGTCACAAGATCTCATTTCCACCAACTAACATGCGAAAAAGTGTAAATCAAGAGGTCTTTACAGGTTGTAACGATAGGCTTGGGTGAAGGGTATGGAAAGGGATTTTTAAAGTGACGAAATGGTTAAAACTCGGTAGTAGCGTTTAACTAGCGTAATACAATAAAACTATACATACTAATGCCTTAACAAGCGACTTTTGCGATATCGAGCTCATCAACGAGATTTCATCATTTTAGCACTTAAAATTGCTCGATTTTTGTCGGCTTCACCTATTTTAGGGTGTTTGATTTTCTGATTTTCTGTGTTTTTTTTTTCACAAATATCTAATCTAATAGCTTTGTACAATGAACAACAAACTACAAGAAACGCTAGTTAAACGACTTTTAACCGAGTTTTAACACAAAAGGTTTAAAAATAAAAAAGACTAAATTTGGCTAAGTGGGTGATTTTGTTGGGTAAACAAAGGAAAACACGGGAAAAGGCTCAACATGGTTAATCCTAATGGGTAACGTAGGGTTTAGGGAAACATAACACAAAGAACAAGGCTAACAACAAAGGGGTTCTCTAAGTGCCTCTATCATTTCTACACAATTTCACACATTTATGGTCTTAACAAGCATGCTAGTGACAAGTTCTAAACTACACGTGGCATCCGTCTCACTCCTAGTCCGAAATGAACAAACATATAACAATTTTGAGTCTCAAACATGCTCACATAACGGAAGGAATGGGTAAAAGTGTGAAAATAAACATGCAAGTCTTTCTTTGTTTGTCACGTTTTCTAGTTATCTTTTTCAAAATTTATTTGGCTTACCGGGTTTTTATCATATCAGAAGCTTTCTAAAACAAAACTAACCGGTTTATTTACTAAAAATATATTTAATTTACTGATTTTTTTTTGGACAAACAAAGTCAAAATGTTAAACCCCCTCCCCCACATTTGAAATTCGCATTGTCCCCGATGCGAAACCCGAAATATAGAGAAAAAGGAGAATAACACTCCCCTGAAGATGATTTAGATGAAACAAGTCTTCAAAGCTGATTCTATGGTGTGCTCCGGTCCAAGACGTGCTTCCAGAATCTATTACCTGGCAAAGCAAAAACAAAACAGAAGGCAGAGACAATCTAAACGCAAACGAACCATAATTTACATAAATAAAAAGGAGTACTAAATATTCAAACATAAAACAAAGCAAACAAACGATAATGTTTGAAAAATAAAGTACATAGTCGCGGGTGTCTGAAATGAAAACCAAAATGAACACCCAAGAAATAAACTACTAACATAACACCACATCCACTAGCTCAGAACTCCCACTACTGCTCGTCATCGGCACCTCCTCCTGTGCCGGATGGGCCAGCCCCACCATAATCACCTGGGTTCCCGAATGGGAACTGTGGGGGCTCGCCAAAGTATTTAGGGTAGGCATTCTGAAGCCCCCCAAATATGTATGAAAATCCAGCATGCACCTCCCGGCGCATGAAATCCTGGTTTGCCCGCATCGCCTCCTGGTTTGCCCTCAGCTGATCTTGGTTAATTCGCAGCTGCTCTAGACTTGCCAGCTGCTGATCATGGCTGATCTGCATCTGCTGGAACTGCTCATAAAACTCAGGGTATGAAGGGATGCTGGGAGGCCAGTGCTGGAACTGCTGGGGCTCTGGCTCCTGATGTGGTGGTGTGTGTGGCGGCTGCTGATGCTCCGCATGCTCCTCGTCTCCCATAACCTCGTCCTCATCCTCCGGCTCTACAGGCAACGGGTCCTAGACCTCGTTGTTTAGCCCTTTCAACCGATCCCCACGGACGGTCTCTGCTATAATCCCCATGGCTTTCAAAGAGCGGATGTCAACATACATACCTTCGGTAACCAACATAAGACCCTGAACCACCTCGTCAGTCATTATGCCCATGCCGTAGGCGATTCGGGTCACATATTGACCACCATGTATCTGACTGTTGGCGGTTCTACCCGAGCTATGCATAAAGTACTCAGCCATCCGCGCGGCGAGGTTGATGTGTACCCCCTCCGCGAGCACATAAAGAAATATAATATCCGGTGTTGGACATTTTCCTAAACTGTCCATGCGCCCTGCGATAGTGTGACTGAAGATGTAATGCATAACCCGAAGTAAAGGGTCTCGTAATCTTGAAGCTTTTGATACCCTAGGATCATACGGCCCGCCAGTAGCAACTCGCGCCCAAAACTCACCCCGCTCGTCTTCGCTGGGGAAGGTTGATTGATTTGTGAAGAGCTCGGTGTTCATGTCTTCATCGGTGTAGATGCCGAGTCTTCGACCTAACCTTCCCACGGTCCAGTGTGCCACCTACCGCCTAACTTGAAATTGATTCTTTTCTTGTGGCGGAAATCTGGATCTCTACTCGCTTTGGGCTTGTCATACGAGTATGTAGCGAAGAACTCTAGTGTGAGCTCAAGATAGATTGGCCAGTCAATGTTGACCAACCGCGCAAGCGGAACTGTTAACATGTTCTCGAGCCGGTCACGCTGGTTTAACTCTGTCATAACTTCCCAATCCAATCTTCTAGGGATGCCAAATTGATTCCATCTCTGCCATAGCGCGTTAAGTTTCGGAATGAAAAGATTTTCCCGCTCGTTGTTTGGGTTGAATTGGAGGAAAGGATGGTCCATCTGCATGAGGGATGATAGTTAGAATAAGAGAAGCAGTAAAAATATCATTTGGAACAGCCGAACACACAGTTATGAAGGTTCTGTCAAACTGATCTGGGCCTGTCACACGGGCGTGCTACCGGACGCACGGTCGTGCGTCACCAAGAATCAGCGATGGTGGTCGGCGATTGTCGTAACTACACGGCGTGCAATCAATGGCACCCCCGTGCATCACCGAGACCACAGCAGAGATTGTGAACAACCGCAACTGAACAACCGTTCCACCTGTGGAACGACCGTGCGACCGCGATTTCTGCAGAAATTCAACCCCGAAACAGAACAGCCAGATTTTTTTGAAAATCAACAAATTTTGGGACAAACGGGGGTCAGAAATCCGACCGGTTGTTCACGAATCACATGAATCTTACAAGGGCTAGGGTTTCAATTTGTTTATGAAGAGAACCCCAAAAAGCCTTGAAGAATTCGAATAAATCTACCCTAGAACAAGTATGAAACTGAAAATCCAAGAGAAAAAACATACCGTGCGAAAGGATCTAAGAAACCGTGAAAAAAGTGGTGCGATTTTGGGGAAATGTAGGATCGTTTGCAGACCCGAAATGAGTCGATCAGAGGCGTTCTACTGAAAATGAAAGGCGGAAACAGACATAATGAGTTGAATTCAGCAAGATATTCACTAAAACTGTCTTGTATATTGATTCTGATACAGTTACAGTTCTGAAGACACTTCGACAGAGCTTCGCCGTCGGAAACAATCAATTCTAATTCCGCTCCAAATGAACCTGATCTACCTCTATTTATAGACTCTCTAATTCCGCTTGAACAGGCTCAAGCGAAATACCATTACAAGCGGAATCACAATGTAATTCCAAGCCGAATTACAAGATAACTCTTTCAAGCGAAATCAAGAACTTCAAGCGGAAATACAAGTTTCAAGCGGAATCAGCCATTCAATCGATATTAGACATCTTCAAGCGGAATTACTGATTTAACTTGATTTCTCGATCTTCGTGCCATGTGTAATGCAAGACTCGATACAAGACAAAGTCGACAAACGTATGCACTAACAGACTCCCCCTCAGATGTTGACGAGTCTTAAGTATCGAGTTTTCAACGTCTTCAGTCTTTATCAGTCTGATCACTTTCTGAAATATTTGACTGTAAGCATTCTCAAACTTTATCTCCATCTCTTCTACAGCATCAACAGTCTCCTCTCGAACAATCTCTCCTTGGATGTCTTCAGACTCCCCCTTTCGATATGCTAGGATTGCAGCCTGGCTTGTTAAAATCACAGAGTCCTCAGGTATCGAAACCTGGCTCTCTATCAATCAGAGACCTGCACATCCTCTACCTCACAATAAATTTCACAAATTTTAACTTTTGACAAATTTATCTATCCAGACTCCTTCTCAAATTTAATCAGAATGATATTACAACATTAATAACTGATGAACCATTTGTAAGTAAAAATTCAAAAAACTTTTCGCATTTAAAAAAACAAGCTCCCCCTCATCACATGCTCATCATGTTTAGCACTTGGAATTTTGAAAATCAGCTCTCCAACATCAGTTGTCGAAAATCTTTTGATTTTTTTCAAAATTTATGCTAAAACACATTAAAATCTTTTTGAATTTTTTAAATGAAATGAAATGCTGAAATGAAATATATATTTTGTGAGTTTGTGTAAGAGGATCATATCAGTTTTTGACAAGTCCCAAGTACCGTTGAGCTTAGTTATACATTAAGAATTAAACAATTCACTTAGATTGCCGATATACTGATCCACTTAAATTTTCACACAAATTTCAACTGATTCAGGATACGAATTAGGTGTTTTAAGAACTTAAACTCATTCATGTGTCCCACCTCTTGAATATACTCCCGTATCCAGATCCCAATATTCAGTCTTACACGTGAGTATACCATAGATGATATCTATAAGGGGTTATAAATTACGAAGAACCGTGAGAGCTCAGGTCAGAACTTCCGTTCAGCAGAGAGATGACGGCTCGACTTTTGGTGTGTCCCCTTTAGAGGATCTTTTTTACAACAACAATGATTATCAATTTTATTGTTTCATCATTTTTGCTGAGGGCAGCGCTATATTTCAAGCAAGTAGAAAGTATTCTCCGAGGACTAGGTCATTGCTTCCGCAAAATCAGAAGTCCCGGGATAATACCCCAGATATCACTGAGCATAAAGACCTAGTATCTCAGAAAGAGGGATCCTTCAAAAGAAATTTCAGGGGTTACCTATATATCCAAGTAGTGTTCCCCACGAAATAAGCAAGTTTGAATTTAAGTTTATATCCCGAAAAAGTTTACTAAATGTATAAAAACCTATCGGCATATCATCAGTGAGACCATTTAACGCTATTTAATCATTACATTTCTTTAGCATACTGTAACTGTCTACTGATGTACTATCATTTCTTCTTTTTCACATCAAACTCATTTTTGTATTTTATCATGTTTTTGCCTTTTTCAAATTTTCAAATGTTTTTGGATTTTCTGAAAAATTCTTACTCCCCCTAAAATTCAAAATCATTTAAGGAAATTTGAAAACAAACTATACAAGAAATGTGA
Source organism: Helianthus tuberosus (assembly GCA_030545235.1). Lineage (NCBI taxonomy): Eukaryota > Viridiplantae > Streptophyta > Magnoliopsida > Asterales > Asteraceae > Helianthus > Helianthus tuberosus. Next base: position 33,536,684 of record CM060389.1, on the reverse strand, counting down.
CAACTGATATCGAATCACTTCAAATCGTCATTCACTTGGCATAAACAATCAGAACTCCCCCTTACAACAAACTATTTTCCCATTGCGATTTCAAAACACTTAAGTTTGTTTTAACCAAAATGATTTTTCCGGAAAATAAGTTTTGTTGGGGTTACCACTTGTAGATTAATGGTTCATCACATTGTTTTTCTCAATCATTTGTAGAAAATCAAGTACAACTTAATGTCCCTGATTTACCACTTGTAAGTCGAAATCACTTTCGTGAATTTCTCAAGAAAGATATCGATTCCTGCTCCACTCTTACCAACCTGGGAGCTCTGGCAAGTCAGGATTTTTACTTGTGAAAAACTTCCATCCAAGCCTGACTGAACTTGGATGTTACCTTCTCAACTTCACTAGGGGTTGGGCTGTAAGTTGCCTTCTTTGATTCGTAAAATTCTTTTACCCCTTTTGCCTTCCCATTCACCATTTTACCAAAAATGTGTTTAACATTTCCATTGAATGCTTTCTCGACATCAAATTCTTTCTTATCAGAATAGAATTGATTCGAGATCTCAACATTTCCAATTTTTGATTTAAAATTCTCAGCTCTCAATGGTGGAAAATTATCATCATCCATTGGAGGAACTGAGTTTTCTTCTCTTCTCTTACCTCAACCTGTGGCTCATATGACTTTGTGGAATCAGATTCATCGCCAGATTTTACATCTGATTTCTTAACAACCCAAGCTTGGTTGTCAAGATTTCCTCTTTTCTTGTAAAACCTTTTCGAACACTCACCAACTTCGTATGTTGAATATTTTAACACTTTAAACCTTTCAGTTGGTGGTTCGGTTTTATCAACAACTATTTCTTTGAGTTTTTCTGAGACTCCCTGTTTTGTGTTGGTTGCTTTAGGACAGTTCCAAGCTGTGTGACCAACTTCTTGGCACCTATAACAGGTTCTAGTCTCTTTTCTCTGATGAGCTTCAGTTTTCTTCTTTTCAGCAAGAAATTCCTGATTTGACTGTCTCCAGAATGAGCTCTTCTTTTCATCCTCAATAGAAATACCTGACACAAATTTTGTATTTTTAGAAATTTTCTCATTTTTATAATTTTCTGGAGGAATAAATCCAAGACCTTTCTTTTTGAAATTACCGTTATGGTTTGGTTTCTTTCGATAACCTGAACCAGAACTGTAACCCTTTTTCTTGTTTAACCTTTGTTGAACTCTTGAGGTGTAAGAATTTGGTTTTTCAGAAAGATTTACATCTATTATTTCAGAAATATTAATTTCTGTCAGTTTGAAAACCTTGTTTATCATTTCAGTTTTCACACCTCTTATTGGAAATTCTTTATCAAAATATAATTTTTCAGAACCATTCAAAGTATATGCCACTTCAAATGTTTCGTCATTCAAATTAGATTTTGACAACAAAAATTCTTTACTATACACCCGTTTTCCCGACGACTTTGAACTCCTGACAGACGAACTCGAACTCCTGGACTCGGACTCCTCATCCTTATCTAACACCTGATCGACCATCCTTTTTATTAACACAGACTCATGATCTATGTCGGACGCTGTGAATGTGATGTCAATATTGTCTGGTAATACATCGGTTATCTCGGACTCCAACTTTATATTGACTGCCTTTTTTACTTGTTCCTCATTCGGTTTTCTAGACGAATACCCTTCACAAATTGGAGGCGGACATTTGTTATAACAGGCACTCTGTTTCTTACCAGTATCCTTTTTCTTCGGCTTCTTGTCTTCAAAAGCTTCAAAACCTCCTGCAACAGTTGGATAAATTCTGTCAATTAAGTAATCAGAACTTGAATAACTTTTCAGTAATCGTCTGATTCTTTCATTTTCAACTTTCTCAATTTCCAACTCCTGCTTCAACCTAGCACACTCTTCAATGTAGTGATTGATCTCCTTTTGTTTGGACATCATTGTAGCATTCATCATTTTCAAAGCATCTTCTCGTTCAGAGTTTGTCTTCTGCAAACTATTCACAGTTTTGTTCAAAACATCATAAGACTCTTTCACATTCTTGACATCAAACAGCAACTTCTCTTTCAACTTTTCAAGCTCACTAAACCTTTCATCTTTATCTTCACATTGTTTGCAAGATTCCAAACATGTAAGGCAAGGTTTTGTGACTTCAACAATCTTTTCAATTTCTACAATCTTTTCAACTTCAACTACCTTTTCCACTTCAACTATCTTCTCAATCTCTTTAACTACTTTCATTTCTTTTGCAACTTTTCTCTCTTTAAGTTTCTTCAGTTTATCTGCAAATTAAAATTCAAAACTGTCAGAAGATAAATGAGTTTTTCCAATGTTTAACTGTTCAACTTCTTCATCATCATCACTGGTATCTGTTGAACTATTTTCAAAAAACCTGATTCTTCATCTTGACTTTTCTCGTCATCAGATAACACTGTTATCCATTCTTTCATCAATTCTGGCTTTTGAACAATTTAAGCAATAAAAGCTTTAAACTCCCCATTCTTATCCACAAACTTATCCCAGCTAAATCCTGGAGCCATTTTCTCATCGTCTTGATCAATGATGCCATAATAAGCTTTCTTGTTTGCATCTTTGATCATTTTTCCATGAGCAGTTTGTGAATCTTTTTGTTGATGCGGTTGATGAGCAACTTGTTGATATATGGCTTTTCGATAGTAATCATGACCACCAAACGGATTCTTTGCTCCACTAGCTTCCTGATTCTTACATTCTCTTTTGAAATGACCTTTCTTTCTGCATCGAAAAAAAGTAACTTTAGATTTATCAAAACCTAAAGCAGATACATGTGCATCTAAGAAATCATTTCTTCCTGTAATCGTTTTAAACTTTTCAGCTCTTCTCAAGACACTAGCTAAGCACCATTTGATATCCATAAGCTCCAATTCCTTTGCATCGATCTGGTCATAATCTTCCTTGGTTAGCATAGGATTACCAATTCTTCCAGCAATCAATCCCTTATACGATTCCAAAGCAGTAACCAGTAATGCCATATGATTTTTAACAATTTCTTCTGAAAAATTTTGACCATTTTGAAGATGCAATGCAACATTGCACTGAATCATATGTCCATTACCAACATTTGCATTTTGAACACTTGGAGGATTAACATTTGAAAATCCACTAGTGTTGTTTGAACTTTGAATGACTGATCCAGATGAATTTCCTGCACTAAAAGCAGTTTGGATCTTTGGACTTGCTTCAACAGTTTGAACATTTCCTTTATAGTACAATTTGATGTCTTGTTGATTGCTCGAACTGTTCATTCTTGCAATCTTTTGCTGTTCAAGATCCTGTGCCTCAAGCTTTTCAATAAACTGTCCAATTGACAATCTACTAAATTCTCCAGAATTCTTTAAGATCATGAGATAAGTACCCCATTCTTTCTGCGGTAATGCGTCAGCTAACTTTTCAACCCATTCTGCTGGAGTTTTAGTAATTTTCAACTGAGACATGGTACGCACAAGATGACAATATCTCTCAATAAGAGTCTTTGTAGTCTCCCCTGGCATACTTGTAAACAACTCAAACTCCTTTTTCAGCAGAGATGCTTTACTCTTGAGCATCTCTGTACTTCCTTCAAACTTCTTTCCAAGTGCCTCCTAAATTGAAAATGCACTACCATCATGCTGAAGCAAAATAAAGATATCTTCTTTGACAGCTTGTTGTAGAAGACTAATCATCATTTTCTCTCCTTTATAACTATCTCTCTCATTGTCAGTGAATTCTGAAATGATTTTATCAAATTTCAAAGCAGTCTGTGGTCTAACATATTTTGTTTCAATGCTTTCCCAAGCTCTTAGATGGTTTGCCTGAACCCAATTTTCAAAACGATTTTTCCAGCCATGGTACTCTTCAATTCCCATAAGTTTCGGAGGTTTTTGTAAAGTTCCAGTTTCGTTTTCCAAGTTCATGTTATGAACAATGGTAGCTGGAGTAGTCGGTGATGTAGCAAACGCGTTGTAAAATTCTTCGTCAGACATTTTCAAACGAAATAAGGTCTTTCAAGCGAGATCACCCTTCAAGCGAAATCACTCCCCAAGCGAAAATTAACCAGAAATGACAACTTCAAGCGAAATTAAAAATTTCAAACGGAATAACCAATTCAAGCGAGATATCCTTTCAAGCGGAATCAACAACTTGAAGCAAAATTACTGATTTCGCTTGAAATTTCAAGCGGAATTACCACTTTGGGGCGGAATCACCACACCGAATGAGATTTTCAAGCGGAATCACTGATTCCGTTTCAAATTTTCAAGCGGAATTAAGTTCTCGTTCAAGCGAAATTAACTATTTGGTCCATTTTTGTCACTTTTAGTTCGAATTTTGATCTGATTTTCTCAAGGGTTTGTTAAAACACTGTTTCGCTTATGTTGTGAAAAATTCAGGCCATTTTAACCGTTAAAACTTGTTCAATTGATAAAAGAAGGTGTAGAAGTAAGAAAAACACAATGAAATCAAGCTGAAATCTGCAGAACTCCTCCTCCTGAGCTCTGATACCACATGTAGGATCGTTTGCAGACCAAAAATGAGTCGATCAGAGGCGTTCTATTCAAAATGAAAGGCGGAAACAGACATAATGAGTTGAATTCAGCAAGATATTCACTAAAACTGTCTTGTATATTGATTCTGATACAGTTACAGTTCTGAAGACACTTCGACAGAGCTTCGTCGTCGGAAACAATCAATTCTAATTCCGCTCCAAATGAACCTGATCTACCTCTATTTATAGACTCTCTAATTCCGCTTGAACAGACTCAAGCGAAATACCATTACAAGCGGAATCACAATGTAATTCCAAGCGGAATTACAAGATAACTCTTTCAAGCGAAATCAAGAACTTCAAGCGGAAATACAAGCTTCAAGCAGAATCAGCCATTCCAGCGATATTAGACATCTTCAAGCGGAATTACTGATTTAACTTGATTTCTCGATCTTCGTGCCATGTGTAATGCAAGACTCGATACAAGACGAAGTCGACAGACGTATGCACTAACAGGAAAACTCGGTCTGGAACGGCTGGTGCATTAGGGTTTTCGCGAATGAGAACGGGGGCTGCAGATAAGGGTTTTTATATAGCACAAATGGCCAAACTGCCATTGGCCTGTCGCACGGTCGTGCGACTGACGGACGGTCGTGCGACTGACGGACGGTCGTGCGTCGCCGACTTTGACCAATCCTGGCACCCTGACCTCGGCAATGCACAGGGGGTGCGACTCGAGGTGCTGGCCGGCCCGCAATCGCACAGTCGTGCGACCGGAGGGACGGCCGTGCCATATCTGCAGATGTGTCTGTTTGCTGCATAACCCATTTCCAGCATCCGTTTTGACAGTTTTACGCCATTTTTACCATCCGCAAACTGTTTTAACAATACTCCACCATAGAACCTTCGCTCGGTATGATTAAAAACTTCACACGACTACGAAAATCTACCAAACACGCGAAAAACACCTAAAAACGGGAAAAACAAAAATATGGACAATTTTACCCCTAAAGCGCCAAAGACGCTCTCGCTACATTTTTTGTCCTCGAGTCGGTAGCGTAGACTCTCCTCCCCACACTTAAGTTGTATGCGGGGTGTGGAGTTCGATAACCTCCACCACCGACTCGATCGGCCCTCCAAAGTAAAGCTTCAAGCGATGCCGATTTACCTTGAAAATCACGACGTCCACGTTCTCAATTGCGACAGTCCCATATGGAAATACCTCCTTTACCATGTACGAACCCGTCCAATGCGAATGTAATTTTCTCGGAAATAAACGCAACCTCGAGTTGTAGAGTAAAACAAGATCTCCCGCTTGGAATTGTTTATGGTCCTTCAAGCGTTTGTCATGCAATCTCTTGGTGCGCTCTTTGTATAACACGGAGTTTTCATAAGCGTGTTTTCGTAGCTCCTCTAACTCGTGAATCTGAAGGAACCGGGCTTCACATCCATTTTTTAGATCCATATTTGCAGTTTTTAGAGCCCACATCGCTTTGTGCTCCAACTCCACCGGTAAATGACATGCCTTTCCGTAAACAAGCCTAAAGGGAGTAGTCCCAATAGGCGTCTTGTAAGCCATACGAAAAGCCCATAATGCTTCATCCAGCTTGTCTGACCAATCCTTGCGGTTTGCACCTACCGGCCGCTCAAGGATCCTTTTCAAACCCCGGTTCGTGACCTCCACTTGCCCGCTTGTCTGTGGATGATAGGGCGTGGATAAACGGTGATGCAGACCATAATGGGACAAAGCTCTCTCCAGCTGAGTATTGTAAAAGTGGGTCCCTCTGTCACTGATAAGCGCCTTTGGTGCACCAAACCGGGCAAACAAACTCTTCAAAAATCTCACGACTACCCTGGCATCATTGGTGGGTAAGGCCTGTGCCTCCGCCCACTTCGATACATAATCAACAGCAACCAGGATATATTTGTTGCCTCGTGAGGGGGGAAATGGTCCCATGAAGTCTATCCCCCAGATATCAAAGACTTCACAAACTTGAATCCAGTTCTGAGGCATTTCGTCACGTGCCGATATATTTGCTGCCCTCTGGCAGGCATCGCACGCTCTGACCCAATTATGCGCATCACGAAATATTGTGGGCCAATAAAACCCTGAATCAAGCACCTTCTTAGCGGTGAAATAGGCACCATGGTGACCTCCTGTAGGTCCCTCGTGACAGTGGCGCAGAATGTCAGTCGCCTCCTTACCCGAAACGCATCTTCTTGTCACCTGATCAGCACCAACCCTAAACAGAAAAGGGTCATCCCAAATGTAGTGCTTGACGTCCGAAAATAATTTTCTCTTTTGTTGGTGAGTCAATCCCTTAATTAGAATCCCGCAAGCAAGATAGTTCGCAAAGTCGGCGAACCAAGGTGACTCATCGCATATCTCAACACTCATCAACGACTCGTGTGGGAAATTGTCATTGATTGAATCCCAACGCGTGTCCTTGATGTCTCAATGCTCCAACCGAGATAGATGGTCAGCCGCTACATTCAACACACCCTTTTTGTCTTGAATTTCGATATCAAACTCCTGGAGCAATAAGATCCATCTGATGAGATGCGGCTTGGCGTCCTGTTTGCTGAAAAGATATCTGATGGCTGCGTGATCAGTATACACAATTGTTTTTGAAAGCACCAAATACGATCTAAATTTGTCAAATGCGAAAACGACCGCCAAGAGCTCTTTTTCTATCGTGGTATAATTCTCCTGAGCGTCGTGAAGAGTCTTGCTCGCATAATAGATCGGGTGAAAGTGCTTTTCTTTCTTTTGTCCTAAAACGGCCCCTATAGCGAAATCGCTCGCGTCGCACATAATTTCAAATGGCAGACTCCGGTCAGGAGCGACTAAAATAGGGGCCCCAATCAACTTTTGCTTGAGAAGGTCAAAAGCCCTTAAGCAATCATCCCCAAAGATAAACGGAGTGTCTTTCTCCAACAGACGACTCATGGGACTAGCGATTTTTGAAAAATCCTTGATGAATCGCCTGTAGAACCCCACATGACCAAGAAAGCTCCGTATCGCTCTCACATAGGTGGGCGGTGGAAGTCGTGAAATAATATCAACTTTAGCTGGATCGACCTCCATACCAGCACATGAAATCTTGTGTCCCAACACTATGCCCTCTCGTACCATGAAGTGGCACTTTTCCCAGTTTAGGACAAGATTCGTCTCTTCGCACCTCTTCAACGTTTACTTCAAATTTTCTAGACAATGATCAAAGGAATCCCCAAATACCGAAAAGTCATCCATGAACACCTCCATAGAGTCCTCAATCTTGTCATGAAAAATTGCAACCATGCATCTCTGGAAGGTCGCCGGTGCATTACACAACCCAAAAGGCATACACCGGTAGGCGAATGTGCCAAAAGGGCAGGTAAAGGTAGTCTTCTCCTGATCCTCAGGAGCAATAGGAATTTGAAAGTATCCAGAAAACCCATCCAAGAAACTGTAATACGACTTCCCTGACAGACGTTCCAACATCTGGTCGATGAATGGAAGCGGGAAGTGGTCCTTGCGGGTGGCATCATTGAGTTTGCGATAGTCGATGCAAACACGCCATCCTATGACCGTCCGGGCTAGAATAAGCTCATTCCTATCATTCGTGACTACAGTCATGCCTCCCTTTTTAGGTACTACCTGAACAGGACTAACCCAAACTGAGTCGGATATGGGGTAGATCAGACCTGCATCCAGCAACTTAATCACCTCCTTTTTGACAACTTTTTGCATATTTGGGTTCAACCGTTGATGTGGCTGTGCACACGGCTTGTACTCATCATCCATCAGAATCTTGTGAGTACAAAATGAAGGATTGATGCCTTTTATATCCATAATCTTCCATGCGATTGCCTTTTTATGAAGTCGCAAAACACTAAGCAGTCTGCTCTTTTCCTCGTCCGTCAACGATGATGAGATAATAACCGGTAAACGGCGTTCCTCGTCTAGAAATGTGTACTCCAAATGGGACGGAAGCTCCTTAAGCTCCAAAGACGGGGGATCTTCAACCGAAGGCTTCAACTTTTCTTCATTCTCACGATCAATCTCTATAAACCGATCCGGACTCTGGGAACCATCATCACCAATCTGATAGACTGGCTGCTCGAAATCGTGGCCCTCCTGCGTAACACCATCTAGGTCCCCACACAACAGATGTGTGTCCAAATCAATCTCCTCAATCGTGCCGTGGAAATGTGTGCTCACATAAGTGTCGACAATGTCAACATAGTAAAGCGCATCATCCTGACTCTGTGGGTGTTGCATTGACCTCTTGATGTCAAAGGTCACATGCTCGTCATTCATTCGGAGTGTAATCTGGCCCGCGGCTACATCAATGGTCTGAGCGGTATTCAAGATTGGACGTCCGAGAATCAAAGACACCCTAGAGTCCTCATCCATATCCAGGATAGCAAAATCCATGGGAAACACAAACTTGTCAATCTTAACACGCATATTCTTAACGAACCCACGTGGATACTTGATAGAACGATCTGCTAGTCGAATGCTCATGCGTGTAGGTGACGGCTCACCTAGATCCAACTTTGTAAAAACCTTATAGGGCATAAGGTTAATACTCGCTCCCAAATCAGCCAATGCATGGCTAACAGACATATTTCCAATCAAACAAGGAAGCGTGAAACTGCCAGGATCTCCCATTTTCGTGGGTAGACGATTTTGAAGAATGGCATAGCAGCTTTCGTTCATCACCACACAGGACATATCCTCAAGCTTCTGCTTATTCGAGAGGATGTCCTTCAAGAATTTCGCATACTTCGGTATCTGGGCCAGGGCTTCAACAAACGATATGTTTACATGCAGTTGCTTAAACATTTCAAGGAACTTACCATATTGTTCTTCGTTTTTCTATTTCTTCAGCCGGCCTGGGTATGGAACTGGAGGAGTGTACTCCTTGACAGGCTCCTGGACTTGTGTTGTACTTGCTGGGACTCGCCTAGCTTGCACCTCATCCGGTGTATCAGTCGGGACCGCTTCAGTGATCGGTGGTGAGTCCGACATGTTAGGTCCTGTAGTCTTGCCACTCCTGGTCATAACCGCATTTACATGCCTGCGCGGATTTGGCTCTGTGTTGCCTGGAAGACCACCTGGGGGTCTCTCCGACATCATCTTCGCCAGCTAACCAACCTGGTTCTCGATATTCTGAATCGAGGCTTTCTGACTCCTCATTTCTCCCTCGTGAGCTAGAAAACGATCTTTGCTTTGTTCATATCGTTTTTCAACCAATTGATTTGCACTCGTGGAGCTAGAAAGAAGTTGAGCCATCATTTCCTCCAGCTTAGAACTTGATTGAGGGGCCTGCTGCTGGGAACTACTCCCAGTGCCATGATTTTGGTACGAATATGGACGTGGCTGGAAAGGTTGGTTGTAAGGCTGGAATTGCTGACCGTGAGCCTACTGCGGCGCTGGAGCGCGCTGGGCAAATTCTAGTGGGTTCTGATTACCCACATTCGCTCTCCACCCAAAATTTGGGTGATTCCTCCATCCTGGATTGTATGTATTGCTGTACGGGTTGTTCTGTGGCCTCACCTGATTACTCACAAAATCTACCTCTTCTTGGCCCTCATACACAACTCCCTGAAAGCATGCACCAAGCTCGTGTGACACACCGCACTGGTCACACCCTGAGCAAGCCTGTGCAACCATCTGGGACTTATCAAACTTCGCTGACAGAGCTAAGATTTGTGCAGTAATGGCAGTGTAGTCGTCCATCGCGTGAAATCCTGGGCGAGATGATGATGATGATGTCCTGCCTCTCTCTCCTTCTCGACGTGAGTTAGACTTCAATGCAGCTTTTTCAATGATCGCATAGGCTTCATTTGGCGTCTTCGTTCCTAGGTCGCCTCTTGCATTCACATCTAATCTCTCCTGCGTATCGTAATTAAGGCCTTGGTAAAACGTCAGAACCAATTGCCTTTTGGAGAAGCCATGATGTGGAACATCAAGTAACAGATCCTTAAACCGCTCCAAGGCCATGTGCAACGACTCTCCCTCATCTTGGCGAAAGGTCACAATCCGGTTTCTCAGTTTGGTTGTTTTCTCAGGCGGAAAGTATTTTTGCATGGATAACTCCGCCAGCTCATTCCAGGTCCTGATGGACCCAGCTAGAAGTGACATAAGCCAAGCTCTAGCTTTGTCACGCAACGAGAATGGAAACAACCTCAACCGAACAGCATCCTCTGAAACATCCCTAATCTTGAACGTCGAACATACCTCGAGGAAAGCAGCGATATGTCGTCCAGGATCTTCATGCTCACGCCCGTCAAACTGCACCGAGTTCTACACCATGTTAATAATACTATATTTAATTTCAAAAGTAGGTGCATCTATAGTAGGTCTAATGATACTGGTCTACAAGCCTGTTCCTCCGGGCTGATTCGACTCATTCAGCGACCGTTCGTCACCCGCCATGGTTGCGTCTCCTTCGTCCCATGAGCCCTCGGCTTCAGCGGGTACCACCTGCTTCGGCTCACCAGTTGCGAGTTGCAGCGCAACCGCACGAGATATTTCGCGAAGACGTCTCCTCAGATCATGTTCAGGCTCGTCTGACGGCTCAACAGGGTCAGGAGCGGGGGTTGAGGACATCAATCTGCAAACGAAAAATAGACCGACATGAATGTTATATTATTAAAATAAGGCTGTTTTTTTTTTTTTTTTTTTGCTGCTGAATTAAAACAGAATTTTTATCAATAGGGTTGAAAAATTTTGTAAAAATTCAAAACGGGCATGGAATTTTATAAAAATTAAAACAAATGAAATAATCGAATCGGCTAGTGTAAAAATAATTTTTCAAAGCCGAAAATTCAAATAATAAATGAATAATTAGTCCGAATTCGAACAAATAAATGTAATAAAAAATCACAAGAGTTTAAAAATAAGCTTGAAAATGACTAAATTAAGTCAAAAACAAGAAATATTAACAAATAAATAAACGAATAAATAATCAAGAAAATAGTTACAAATATTTACAAGTATGAACACCGATAAATTAATGACTCGGGTCGTTCCTAAAGCTCGCCACATCCCCGGCAACGGCGCCAAAAAACTTGACGTGTGCGCGTATATACATGTTTTTACAAAGAATATAACATACGATTCGGTTTTAAATTTATAAAAATGATTTACACTTCAACATTTAAAACACACACGAAAGGGCAAGTGTACCCTGTCATATATGTAGTAAAGTATCGGTAAGAACCAAGTGTCGATCCAATGATGTGGGCGGAGAAATAATACTAGACCTTTGTCATTAAACTGCCGGTAGGAAGATAAGTGAGTGGTTTTCTAAAAACTAAAATAAGCGTAAGCAAATATTTATAAAAACATAATAGACGCCAAATAAGAAAATAAATATATAGCCTTGCTTTATACACAACCAAAGTATATGAACTAAGTATGTTTTGTCACTTGAAACATTTGGTCAATTTTCCATTTTCAAGACAATTAGAATCCCTTTCGGGAATCCTAACATGACAATCATTTGGAAAGCTAAAACGATAAACACACTTTAACCACCTAAAATTGTTCTTTAACGTGCAATTGATAAATGTCTATGAAAATCCCCTAAAGATAAGTTAGTCATTCGTTAGGAGTTTTCTAACCTCACTTAATCAAGGAAAGTGACACCTGTCGCAACCCCCGTCCCCCTATTCAAACACAGGAGCGGGCGGCCGCGAGCCAGTTTCGGTGGTATCGCGTATTGTCTAATTTTGGCAGCGGAATTTTCATCAGGACCGTAGTTAGGAAATATTTTATCAGAGTAAAATACCACACTTTCATAATATTAAATACACGGGATAAAACCCAAATTTTAAGTACACACATTTTCATAGTAATAAATGCTATTTTATTTAATAAAACATCTATTTCTTTTTAGGTAACTTTATTGCCACTTTTCCAAGTCTTCAGTGCTGTCCAGCTGGCTTCTATTTGGCTTTCACATTTTGTTACCTGAAACGCGTTTAAAATATTTTGTCAGTGGAAAATACTGGTGAGTGAATCCCAGTTTAATTATGTTTAAATAAAAATCCATTGTACAGTATTGAGGGCGATCTCGCAATTATATTTGTTTCCAAGTTATATCAATTATCACCTGCGGTACTGTCAAACCCGACTTGTGGAATGTTACCCCTCCAGTAACAAATTTTGTATACAAAACCCCAACATACCGACGATAATTGTATCCTTACAAATACTCAATAACTGCTTAATATATAATTAATTGTGTGAGTTTTTGTAAAAACAGTTAACAAAAAGGAGATTACTCACATTGCTATCTTAGATTATCCTTTCGGGTTTCCTGGTGACAATCTATAAATTACACAAATGCACGCGTGTTTGTATAATAACCCATTTTAACATTAGTAATACCCTTCCCGAGACGGCATTCCAACGACTACGTCGGGCAGAACCACGACAGCCGTTACTGAACCCTAGATCAATCGGGCAGAGTATCTAATACGTATCCAGGGGTTATGATACTTACAACGGAGCAGAACTTCGTTATTTAGGGTGTATAATACCCGTGTATAATGCCTACACTTCAGAATTTGAGAGAAAGAAAAGACATATGAGCGACGTAAACTGAAGGCCCAAGCTCCAGCTTTATAGGGGCTGAGTTTGGGTTTCTCGCAGCCCGCGTAAACATAGGCTAAGGCCTACGCGGCCCGCGTCAAAGATGGTCAACAGCGTAGGTGATCCGGGTAAGCTAGTAGGTTCGACATGTGTTAGGCCAAGTGGCGGCCCAGGGTTCAGCCAGCTTTTACCTTGTCGCGGCCCGCGTAAGGGTTGAGGTGTGGCTTACGCGGCCCGTCTCAACTCCAAAAACTCCATTTTTAATTAATTTTAATAATATTTAAGGTATTCGGGGCCTGTTTTCACGTATGGGTGTATTTTAAGACATATTGGGATAATTTAAAATATATTGGGGTGTCAAAAATAATTCGAGGGTGTCAGTTTTCTTTAGGGTTGTTATATCCTCCCCACCTTGTTTTAGAGCTCGTCCTCGAGATCTACTGGAATAAATGTGGATATTTCATTTTCATTTCCGATTCAAGCTCCCATGTGTACTCAGGTCCTCTTTTGGAGTCACACTTCACTTTGACCAGAACTAATCTCTTGTGCTTGAGATTCTTAACTTTCCTGTCTTCAATCTGTAGAGGCCTTTCTACAAACTTGAGTTGTTCATTTACCTCTATATCCTTAAGAGGCACTACAAGTGATTTATCGGTTAGACATTTCTTGAGATTAGATACATGAAATACATCATGTATTCCTTCCATTTCCTCTGGCAGTTGTAGTTGATAGGCTACATGTCCTATTCTTCTAATAATCTCAAAAGGTCCAATATACCTGGGACTTAGCTTTCCTCTTTTGATGAATCTTACCACTCCTTTCCAGTTGTTGTCTCCTGCACTATTTCAGGTCCAGATAATTGCTTCTCCCCAATTTCTGCCCAACAGACTGGGGTTCGGCACTTTCGTCCATAAAGTGCTTCGAATGGTGCAGCATTGAGACTTGTGTGATAACTATTATTATAAGAAAATTCTATTAAAGGTAAGTGATCATCCCAATTACCTCCGAAATCGATTACACAAGCTCTAAGCATGTCTTCCATCGTCTGAATTGTCCTTTCGCTTTGTCCGTCTGTTTGAGGATGATAAGCGGTGCTTAGATTCAACTTGGTTCCCATTGCTTTTTGGAAACTTGTCCAAAAATGAGAAGTAAAACGGCTATCCCTATCAGAAACAATTGATAAAGGAATTCCATGTAAAGAAACAATTTCATTTACATATAATTTAGCTAGTTGTTCCATACTGAAAGTTTCTTTCATTGGTAGGAAATGAGCTGACTTGGTTAGCCTATCTACAATCACCCAGATTATATCATTGCCTTTCCTTGTTTTAGGTAGTTTAGTAACAAAATCCATTGTTATCAATTCCCATTTCCACACTGGCATTTCTAACTGTTCTAACAATCCTGAGGGTTTCTAATGTTCAGCTTTAACTTGTGAACAAGTTAAACATTTAGAAACATAGGCTGCTATATCCTTTCTCATTCCTATCTACCAAAATTTTTTTCTTAAATCCTGGTACATCTTATCACTTCCTGGATGCATCGTATACTTAGACTTATGAGCTTCTTCTAATATACGATGACGCAGGTTTCCTAATTTAGGTATCCACATTCTCTTTTCATGGAATCTCCAAATTCCATCTGTTCCTTGTTCTAATTCCTTAATCATACCTTTTAATTTTTCAGTATCCTCCTTGATTACTGCTTCTTGTGCTTCTCTTATCTGATCATTTAAATCTACTTGCAGATTTAATTTAAGAGAACGTACCCTTTTTGGCTTTTCATGATACTTTCGGCTTAAAGCATCTGCCACTACATTTGCTTTTCCTTCATGATACTGGATATCACAATCATAATCACTAAGCATCTCCATCCAGCGTCTTTGTCTCATATTCAATTCTTTTTGCCCAAAAACATATCTTAAACTTTTATGATCAGTAAATATGGTAAACTTACTACCATAAAGGTAATGTCTCCAAATTTTAAGGGCAAAAATTATGGCTCCTAATTCTAGATCATGGGTTGAATAATTCTCTTCATGATTCTTAAGTTGTCTAGATGCATACGCTATAACCTTTTGGCGTTGCATCAACACACATCCATAGCCTATCTTAGAAGCGTCACAATAGACTACAAAGTCTTCAGTTCCTTCCGGTAACGCTAATATGGGTGCATGGGTTAATCTTTGCTTAAGAATTCTAAATGCTTCTTCTTGTTTTGGTCCCCATTCAAACTTAATGGATTTACAGGTTAACTTAGTTAAAGGAATGGCTATTCTAGAAAAATCTCGAATAAATCTTCTATAATAACCGGCCAATCCTAAGAAACTTCTAACCTCGGTTGGTGACTCAGGGGTTTTCCATTTGGTAATCGCCTCGATCTTTGTTGGATCCACATGAATTCCTTCATGATTAACTAAGTGTCCAAGAAACTGTACTTGCTCTAACCAAAACTCGCACTTTGAAAATTTAGCATAAAGATTTTCCTTTCTTAATAGGCTTAAAAGTGCGTGCAAATGCTTTGCATGTTCCTCTTTACTTTTAGAAAAGATAAGAATATCATCTATAAAGACAATTATGAATTTATCCAAATATGGCTTACATATTCGGTTCATCATGTCCATAAATGCAGCTGGGGCATTGGTTAAACCAAATGGCATGACAGTAAATTCATAATGGCCATACCTTGTTCTGAATGCGGTTTTAGGAATGTCCTCTTCCTGTACCTTTAATTGATGATATCCTGATCTTAGATCGATTTTAGAGAAAAATCGAGCTCCTTGCAATTGATCGAACAGATCATCGTTTCTTGGTAATGGGTACCGGTTCTTAATCGTGACCTTGTTCAATCCACGGTAGTCAACGCACATACGCATTGATCCGTCCTTCTTTTTAACGAATAAAATCGGCGCTCCCCAAGGTGATGAGCTTGGCTGTATGAATCCCTTCTCTAATAATTCATCTAACTGTTTCTTCAGTTCCTGCATTTCGGCAGGTGCCAAACGATAAGGCGCTTTGGCAATTGGTGCTGTTCCTGGTAATAGGTGAATTCTGAATTCGACTTCTCTGTCTGGTGGTAGTCCTGGTAATTCTTCTGGAAATACATCTGAAAACTGAGACACTACTAGAATGTCTTTTAGTTCTTTTCCTTTAGTGTTAGTGATTATAGAAATCAAATACACTATAGACCCTTTTCTTATATAGCTTGCATTTTTCATCACAGATATAAATTTAGTGAATCTAGATGGTTTATCACCTTTAATTGTGATCTTTCACCCTTTGGTGAATTTACTTGAATTGACTTTTGATCACATAAAATATTAGCTTTATTAGCTATTAACCAATCCATGCCTAATACGATATCAAATACTGCCAGATTCATTGGGTAAAGATTTGCAATATACTTTTGATTTAAAAATTCTATTCTTGCTCCCTGCAAGATTTCAGAAATCCTAACCATTTCTCCATTCGCTGTCTCGATTAGACATTCTTGTGAGAGTTTAGTTAATGGTTGATTAAGAAGTTTTCAAAATAAAGTATTAATAAAACTTTGGTTTGCACCAGAGTCAAATAATACTTTAGCAAAAACATCATTAACTAAAAACGTACCGGCTATTACGTCCGGAATCATTTTGGCTTCATCTGCAGTCAGAACAAATGCTCTAGCATTTTTAGTATTCTTGTTGTTCGCGGCTGGAGCTAGTTTCGGACAGTTCGGCTTGATGTGACCTTTTTCTCCACAGTTGAAGCATAGTCCATTGCTGGATTTTCTCCTGCAATCATCTTCCTTGTGTCCTGGCGCCTTGCAGAAATTGCAGTGAGTGGAGCATTTTCTCAAATGCTTTTTCTTGCAGGCCTTGCAGTATGGTACAGAGGTAGAACCTATATTCCTACTGTTGAAATTCCAAGAATGGAACTCTTGGGTAAGCCTTTGAGCTAGGTTTCTCCTCTGGTCTTCTTCTCTAGTACGGATTAACTCATCTGTCAAGGTATTTGCTAGTTCTATTGCTTCTTCTATGGTTTGGGGTCTAGCTGCCTTGACTACATGTCTAATCTCTCCAATTAATCCCCATATGTAACGGGAGATTAATACCGGTTTAGGTGATGCAAGGGTTGGTACTATTCTAGCATATTCAAAGAATGTGGTAATATAACCCTTACTATCTACCCCCGGTCATTCTAAGGTTCAGAAACTTATTTGCTATATGTTCCTTTTCATTGGGAGGGAAAAATTGCCTTTCTACCATATTCTTAAATTCCTCCCATTCCATACTATAAACC
Organism: Helianthus tuberosus; assembly: GCA_030545235.1. Classification (NCBI taxonomy): domain Eukaryota; kingdom Viridiplantae; phylum Streptophyta; class Magnoliopsida; order Asterales; family Asteraceae; genus Helianthus; species Helianthus tuberosus. Next base: position 33,519,319 of record CM060389.1, on the reverse strand, counting down.
CTATCACTTCCTCTAGACTGGAGGATAGTGTTCCACCATTCTAAGGCTGAGTTCTTAAACAGATTAGAGGCAAACACTATCTTGTCTTCTTCAGCACACTTACTTATTTTTAAAACAGCCTCAGTGTTTTCTATCCAGCGTAGAGCTGCAATGGGTCCTTCATTGCCCAAGAATTCTATTGGTTTATAGGACCAGAATTCTTTGTAAGAACAACCATAAGGCATGGTTCTTCTTCTTTTGGGAATGGGCACTTGAAGTACGGGTCCATTGTTTACGCTGTGTTCTGGTTCAATTGGTCGCTTACTGCTATGTTTACTTTTATTATCAGTGTCCTTAACAGTTTGGATAATAAATGGCATTGCATCTATAATTCCTTGTGCTACTATGTGTTGGATAACACTATTATCAACTTGGTTTCCATTGTTATTGATGCTCGGATTCTCATTAACCAAGTTAATGTTACTCTGGTTATCGTTATTCAGATTTTCTTGATTTCCTTCGTCGGCCATCTGAATTTTAAAGAGTTACTGTAACATTCCCAAAATTTTTATTTATATTATATAAAAATTTATGTTATTAAAAGAATGCATCATGGGTAAATTGACTAATAAAAATATAAGGTGTTTTGGGCAAACGTAGGAATCATTTAATAATTATAATTATAAAAATACATTATATTTGGACCTACTCTGTTTTTAATAAAACTTGGTTCAAAATGTAGATAAAAATATGTGCGTTCTAATGGCATATTTATTATTTTATAAAACATTATATTTTTAAAGTTATAAGCACCAAATGAGTGAATCAGTTAAATTAATTATAATAATAAAACAATAATAATTACAAACTTATATTTCTAAATTAGAAAGTACACGTGCATTAAGATTTAAAACTACACCTTTATGCATGAATACATGCAATACATGGAATGAATGGCAATTATGAAGGTATATACGTGTACACTAGAATGATATTCAATAATTAATGAAGTCAGATACGTGTCTCTACAATGCGTGACCCCAAAGCTTTAGCATAAGTATAAATAGGGATTTTGACAAGCAGTTCAAATTACTCCTCTATTTCGCTCTCTCATATATATATGTAATTTCTTTTACACTAAAATAATAATAATAAGGTCTTGCCCCATTTTAAGGATTGTAGCCCCTGATCACTAATACCCTGTCCAAGTGGCGTAGGACCCCACCCCAACCTTACGCGGGCGGTATGAAGGGATAGATCTGATTTCGTTTAATTCCTTAAGTTAAGGCGGGCCGCGTAAGCTACCCTTAACACTTACGCGGGCCGCGAGTGTTCCAAATGGTGGCACAGCCCGGTGATGACACGTGTCATCATCGTGGCAAGGCTACATAGTGACCAGGATAAGCTATACGTTGACCTGGAGTCAACGCGGGCCGCGTAAGCCCTGCCCATATGTTACGCGGGCCGCGACAAACCTAGAATCAGCAACTATAAATAGATGGCCTCGGATCTCAGTTGAATTCGCTCATTCCTTTCATTCTCCATCACAATTTCTGATAGTAGAGATAATACGCGGGTATTATACCCCCTAATTAGCGAGGTTCTGCTCCGTTGTAAGTATTATAACCCCGGTTTCATAAGAAGATACGTTGCCCGATTGATTTAGGGTTCCGTAACAACTGTCGTGGTTCTGCCCGACGTAATTGTTGGAATGCCGTCTCGGGGAGGGTATCAATTATATTTTCAAAGGGTTATGATACTAACCTAGGTACATTTGTGTAAATTATAGATTATATCCAGGAAACCCTCACGCGAAGTCTAAGATAGCAATGTGAGTTTTTCCACTTTTTGTTAATGTTTTTGGAATATTTTACAAAACCTTAATTGTTTACAATGTGATTAAGCGGTGATTGAGTCTTTATAGTTCTTCAATTACTGCCGGTATTATGGGGTTTTGTATACAAAATTTATTACTACGAGTAGTAGTAAGTCAGGAATGACAGTTCATTACCATTGGACGACGAGTTAGCCAATGGGTAATTTGACCATAGCCATAGATCCGGTCGAGTGGCAAATACTGAATGAGTAATTGTGTAGAAATAAACAATGTGATCGCTCTCAATACTGTCTTAATTGATAAAATGTTTCTTGATTAAACTGGGATTCACTCACCAGTATTTCCCGCTGACAAATGTTTTTAAAACACGTTACAGGTAACACAATGTGAACAGCCAATTAGTGAAAAGCCAGCTGAAGAGCACTGAAGGCTTGGGAAAAATGTGGCTATAAAAGTTACCTAATAAACGATGTTTTAAATTCAATAAAATAAGGGTTTGTCCCTATAAATGTATTGTTATAAGAAACTTGGGTTTTGCCCATGTGATTATTAATATCAAATATGGTGGTTTTACTCTGATAAACATTTCCTAACTACGGTCCTGATGAAATTTCCGCTGCCAAATTAATAAATTTTGATACCACCGCCACTGAGCTCGCGGCCGCCCGTTCCCGGGACAGATAAGGGATCGGGGGTTGTGACAGAAGGTGGTATCAGAGCCTAGCCACTGGTTCAAGCCAAAGAAGTGTTCTGCTGACACTTAAGTTTTAAATTCTGTGTTAGGAAATAACTTATGTGATTATGTGTTTTATATTATTTGACTATTTGTTAGTCTACAGTATGGGTAAGCAAAGAATTTCGGACATCTATCGCCAACTAGATAGTTCACCAAAAGATAAGGGAACCTCATTTCAATCAAATCCCTCAGGATACTCAGCAGATATTGAGGAAGGAATATTTATTCGTAAAGCACAGTCTAAGAAACCATTTACCACTAAGAAAAGAAATTGGATTATTAGCAAAAGTCGAGAGAAAATAAAGAAGTCACAACCGAAGGGAACGATAATTAATCAGGAAATAAATGCACAAACTCAGGAAACAGGCAATAACCTACCATGGGAAGATGAATTAGATGGACAATGGGTAAATTTCCATATGTTAGCCACTACAGCAGTAAATGTTAACTTATATTAAATAGTTGAACGGCCAAACCAGTACCAGTATCCGTGCCACCTATGAGCTAGAAACTTTAAAAGGAACTTTGCCTATTAGATAAACAACTTAGTAGAGACAGGAGATAGAATAAACTTTACATAGAGGCATGTTAAGCATAATACTCCTATAACATAGATAGACTAAAATAAATTACGGATGCAAAATCCCTAGTTTATTTTGAATTCCAGTTGTAGTTTGTAATAAATAAATACATACATATATATATATATATATATGAGTCGCAATGTTCGTCGTTTTTAATCAATCTATTTTATGATTGTACCCAAATGTTTGTACTAGGAATTTGTCTGTGATAATTAATATCACCCACTCAAATAATATCATAATATACATCAAACTAAGTTGAGTATTAACAAAGTAGTCATATTTATGACTCTCTTTTTTTTAAAACCAATTAATTTACTTTGGTTTAAAATATCTATTGAAAAATATGGTATAGAACTTCGTGGTTTTAAAATAATTTATATTCCAATAAATAAAACCGAAGCTATTAAATTAACCGAAAGGATTTTAAGAAGTAATAAAATCTTTAAAAGATTGCTTTAGTGGATCTAGCCAAAGCAATTTTTGAAACCCAGGTGTACCAATTTCTCACTCTATTTTATCATTTCTGGGTTATAACTAGTTGACCATAAGACTTCATACATTCATAGTTTTATGAAATAACTAATGGTTGGATTACTTGTAAAGATTTCTATTAAAATACTTAGTAACAAAATAGATGGTTAAATAAATAAGATGAGTATTCATGATTAAATAAAATCACTTAAAATTTTTAGAAATTTGGGTTGGTTGGACTATGTAGAAAAGCCTAATTAAACGTTGAAAGCATTTCTACAGATCTTTAATATTAAGGTATTTACAGAATAGGTCTTATGCCAGGAAATAATTAATAATTAGATTAACCAGTCATATTAGTTATAGGATTGTGTATCCTAAATTATAAAGAAAAGTATTCAAGTCAGCTGGCATTCATTCACCTAAATAAGATTGAAATTTTTTTATATATTAATACATACTATATATATATCTTACAGGATATATTCCTTCACATACAACGAATAAATGGTTTAGTTGTAATAGTAACTTTATGAAAAAAAAATAAAAATTTTGTTTTGTTTGTATGTTAGCACATGGTTTGTTGGCTTGCCTAAAACCATAAATTAATTATTTTTATTCAGATGTTCTTTCTCAAAATAATTTATTAGTTTAACCTTAAATTTATTTTGTAATACATCTTTGGAGTATCTTTAACGAAATACTTGAGGAAAATATTCATTTTTCAAACAGGTGTTAAAGTTTGACCAAAAATAGAAATCCACTAGTACATATGGTTATCTATCCTACACGGTTTTCGGTTGGAAAAATAATTTGATATCTAAAATCTAATATATTTTTTTTCAAATATTCGACTCGTACAATAAGTCAAATATATATTTTTGATTTATATAATCTTATAACTCATAATATTTGAGTTCATCCGTACCTTTTATATTATTAGTATAATGATAAAACATTTTACAATGATATATGAATAGTATATTTTACTATGAGATAGTACAGTAAGTAAAAGATATATTTTATATCTAAAATTTTAATAAAATATCATGGTGTAATAAATTCTAATTAGTGTAATATAGTATATAGAATAATATATACACTTATGTTATAAGTCCGTTGCGGGTTTATTAAAATGTAACAAGGTTATTAGATCTTTTTACTAGAGTATGTATACAAATCCTATCTTCTCATAAGTATAAGTATATTATACTATACGAAAATAATATACTGTACATTTTTTATCCTTGCACGTTAAAATGTTCCTAAACATTCATTTTTTAAACTAGAATTTAAAATGGATGCCCCACATAAAAATAATTGAATCAAATGTGTGTTTAGTACATTTGTCCTTTATAAAACTTTATTTAAAAATCAGATTACAATTTTAATACTGTAATATCTTTAAATGAATTATTATTTTATGGAATATACATACATATTCTAATACATGTATATTGCTCAAATATATTTAGAAACATCAGACTCTGTGTTACTTACGATAAGTACTTCTTTGAATAAATAATATAATATACAATAAATTGAGAGTTAAGTTTTGATATTTTGAACCCATAAATAAAATGTCATGAGTCACATATGCACATATTTTTCTAAATAATACATCTCAATCTTAAAATTGATTCCTATAAAGGAAAAAAATAGAAGTGTGATAATTGGAATAGATATATAGATGGTTACTTGAGGAGAAATTATTAAGGTAATATAAATAATGAGTCTGGTATAGTTTAATCCATTAGTTAAAAATGAAATTTGTTCTTATGAGTTCAGAAAATTAATATTTTGAGTAATTTATTTCCTAAACTTTTAAATTCCAAAATATTATATTGGATAGAAATTTATTTTCTACCTTTATAAAAGGATAAAATAAAGTCATGAAAATAAGCATGATGATTGGTACCATCGAATGTATAGTTATTATATATGTGTGTATATATTCCGTAAGTTTAATATTAAATAAAGATTTGAAATTTTATACACATATATGCATATACCCAATAGAATTTCTTGATGGTATACACAATATAATATCTTCTGTAAGATAAGCATAAGAGAAAATGTCATTGGTAATTCATATGAAAATATGGAGTCATTATAAGAATAAACTATGACACCTACTATGTTTTTAAATGCCATTTGTCTCAATAAAATATTCCTTGCAATGAAATCTAACAATATATAAGTTAGCTGTAAGCATACTTATTACATTGAACCTAGCTATAATATCAATGGAGACAATGATATAATTGAAACTCCATTCTCCAACCAAAAGAAAACCACAACCATAATAATATCTATGCTTGAATGAAAGAGTTGGGATATTGATATTTACTGGTAACAACCAGGACAACATTTAGACTGAACCTAAGAAGAATGCCTTAGTATAAAGCTTTGAGATAAGCCAATTACTTTCATAGATAAAGTGTGATGGTTATTGGGATTCCGTGAGGATGATAACTAGAACAGTGCCTGTATGATAAATAAGCGAAAACAACTGGCCACTGTTATTTCTTGTTTATTAATACTACTCGGTTCTAGAATACTATCCAACAAGAGAATACTGATTTCCTTGTTTCTTGATGCAAACTATAATAAACGATGTACTTTCAAAATCCTGATTTGAGAGAAGTCTATTTATGGGAAATATCATGATAATTACCTCTCCGGTAAAACTGGGCATGGTGCAGTAGACTCTCCAGCTTGTCCGGGTGAGATGGGGTTACCTCTCCGGCGAGACCGGGAGAGATGGGGTTACCTCTCCGGCAAGACCGGGTGAGATGGAGTATGTGTTATAATAATGGAATCCCCTAAATAGTACCATGATCTGATGTCTGACTTATGAATCTGTTTACATTATGGATAATGTGCATGAAATATTATATAGATATGTATATCTATAAAGAAATCCAAAGACCATAATTGACAATTAGGGATAAATCACGAACAGGTGTGTCACCAATAATTTTAGATTTATTAGGAATCTTCCGTATACTTCTATAATTTCAGTATCAAACACTATTTCGTTTGATCATCAATCTCGAAACTCGTGCAACAAGATGAACGACAGGAACTCCATAAGTTGGGACGTCATCGAAAGTATAAGAATTCCCTTGCGATTATTGATGCATTAGGAAACCTGTAACTAAAAGTTGTGCGAAGACATAACACACTTACACTAATAATTTTACTTTCATTAAGAAATCTTGAGAAGATAAGAATCTCAAAAACATAGAGAATAGTTCTGGTCAAAGTAAAGTAGAATTCAAAACAAAGACCAGAATATACCTAGACTCTAAACTAATTAAAAATATTTATCCATATTTCAGGGAATCTCGAGGACGAGATTTAAAATAAGGTGGGGAGAATGTAACATTCCCAAAAATTTTATTTATATTATATAAAAATTTATGTTATTAAAAGAATGTATCATGGGTAAATTGACTAATAAAAATATAAGGTGTTTTGGGCAAACGTAGGAATCATTTAATAATTATAATTATAAAAATACATTATATTTAGACCTACTCTGTTTTTAATAAAACTTGGTTCAAAATGTAGATAAAAATATGCGCGTTCTAATGGCATATTTATTATTTTATAAAACATTATATTTTTAAAGTTATAAGCACCAAATGAGTGAATCAGTTAAATTAATTATAATAATAAAACAATAATAATTACAAACTTATATTTCTAAATTAGAAAGTACACATGCATTAAGATTTAAAACTACACCTTTATGCATGAATACATGCAATACATGGAATGAATGGCAATTATGAAGGTATATACGTGTACACTAGAATGATATTCAATAATTAATGAAGTCAGATACGTGTCTCTACAATGCGTGACCCCAAAGCTTTAGCATAAGTATAAATAGGCATTTTGACAAGCAGTTCAAATTACTCCTCTATTTCGCTCTCTCACATATATATGTAATTTCTTTTACACTAAAATAATAATAATAATAATAATAATAATAATAATAATAATAATAATAATAATAATAAGGTCTTGCCCCATTTTAAGTATTGTAGCCCCTGATCACTAATACCCTGTCCAAGTGGCGTAGGACCCCACCCCAACCTTACGCGGGCGGTATGAAGGTATAGATCTGATTTCGTTTAATTCCTTAAGTTAAGGCGGGCCGCGTAAGCTACCCTTAACACTTACGCAGGCCGCAAGTGTTCCAAATGGTGGCGCAGCCCGGTGATGACACGTGTCATCATCGTGGCAAGGCTACACAGTGACCAGGATAAGCTATACGTTGACCTGGAGTCAACGCGGGCCGCGTAAGCCCTGCCCATATGTTACGCGGGCCGCGACAAACCTAGAATCAGCAACTATAAATAGATGGCCTCGGATCTCAGTTGAATTCGCTCATTCCTTTCATTCTCCATCACAATTTCTGATAGTAGAGATAATACGCGGGTATTATACCCCCTAATTAGCGAGGTTCTGCTCCGTTGTAAGTATTATAACCCCGGTTTCATAAGAAGATACGCTGCCCGATTGATTTAGGGTTCCGTAACAACTGTCGTGGTTCTGCCCGACGTAATTGTTGGAATGCCGTCTCGAGGAGGGTATCAATTATATTTTCAAAGGGTTATGATACTGACCTAGGAACATTTGTGTAAATTATAGATTATATCCAGGAAACCCTCACGCGAAGTCTAAGATAGCAATGTGAGTTTATCCTCTTTTTGTTAATGTTTTTGGAATATTTTACAAAACCTTAATTGTTTACAATGTGATTAAGCGGTGATTGAGTCTTTGTAGTTCTTCAATTACTGCCGGTATTATGGGGTTTTGTATACAAAATTTATTACTACGAGTAGTAGTAAGTCAGGAATGACAGTTCATTACCATTGGACGACGAGTTAGCCAATGGGTAATTTGACCATAGCCGTAGATCTGGTCGAGTGGCAAATACTGAATGAGTAATTGTGTAGAAATAAACAATGTGATCGCTCTCAATACTGTCTTACTTGATAAAATGTTTCTTGATTAAACTGGGATTCACTCACCAGTATTTCCCGCTGACAAATGTTTTTAAAACACGTTACAGGTAACACAATGTGAACAGCCAATTAGTGAACTGCCAGCTGGAGAGCACTAAAGGCTTGGAAAAAATGTGGCTATAAAAGTTACTTAATAAACGATGTTTTAAATTCAATAAAATAAGGGTTTGTCCCTATAAATGTATTGTTATAAGAAACTTGGGTTTTGCCCATGTGATTATTAATATCAAATATGGTGGTTTTACTCTGATAAACATTTCCTAACTACGGTCCTGATGAAATTTCCGCTGCCAAATTAATAAATATTGATACCACCGCCACTGAGCTCGCGGCCGCCCGTTCCCGGGACAGATAAGGGATCGGGGGTTGTGACAGTTACCACGTATTAATGTCACAAAACAATATTTAATATAGCCAATCACATGACACACATTTTGGTCAAAAGCGTCGATCATTGCGACTTTACTCTATTCATATACTATGCATCTATTACACACCAGTACTGAAATTAAAATTACAATACCGATTGAAATTTAAAGTTACACTACTAGTAATAGGCATCCTTAGTTTTTTTTTCATACACATACACACATATTTTATTATTATTCTATTATTATTATTATTATTGTTGTTGTTGTTGTTGTTGTTGTTGTTGTTGTTGTTACTACCGTCTCCACCATCACATCTACGGATATGATATGGATTCATCCAAAAATCCATATTGCGCTCGTCGTACTTCCAGACGAGTCGCTCTCCCACCTGTCGCATTCTCTCACTACTCTCTAAAATTTCCTCACCAAATGTCCTAAGTTCTTATACATTTTCTGCACTCATTGGGGGTGCAGGTTCTAGGACTAGGTTCGAAAACTGGGGTGCAGGTTCCAGGTACGGAGGTGTAGGGGCCTGGTATGGGTAAGGATTTTCTAGAATCTCCCTAATGAATACACCATTATCGTAATAGGGATCTTGAGGATCTAGCCCTGAATATGCTCCTAGGTTCGGCATGGGTATGTCTTCATGTATCGGGTAACGTTGCACATAGTCCCTATTGTCATCCCACCAGGGATTTGGTGCAGGTACCCTAGGTATTTCCTCCGGATTAAAATCATGTATTTCTGCTTGATTTTCAGGGTTTTCTATCTCCATCGGTTGGTCAGGAATTGGTGATTGTGGTTGGGGTGCTATCATTTGTTCCAGATTAGGGTCAGCTGCAGTGGTTGCTAGGATATGTATATTGGCTATACCCCTATTAATCATATCCTGGGCATAAGCATCAGTTTCTCTTTTAGCTGCTGCTAGTGCTCTCTGGTCTTGTAACTTTTTCATACGCTTCATATGCTCATGTGCCCCTCGACTGAACCATCCTCGCTTTTTCTGAGGGAATGGCTCTTCAGACTGAGCCTTAAACACGAATATTCCTTTTTCCGTATCAGCAGAGTACCCTGAGAGGGCAGGCTGAGAAGAGGCACCTTCGCTTCTAGGCGAACCAGACAATTGACGGTACGCGTCAGATGGTCCTTGGTCGCTCATACTGTAAACTAACAAATAGTCAAATAACACATAACAAGAAAATACAATTATGCACGTATTCCCGTAATTTATTTCATAACAATTTGAATTTTGGTTTCAGCAGAACACTTCTGTGGCTGAATCAGTGGCTTAGCTCTGATACCACCTTCTGTCGCAACCCCCGTCCCCCTATTCAAACACAGGAACGGGCAGCCGCGAGCCAGTTTCGGTGGTATCGCGTATTGTCTAATTTTGGCAGCGGAATTTTCATCAGGACCGTAGTTAGGAAATATTTTATCAGAGTAAAATACCACACTTTCATAATATTAAATACATGAAGTACACACATTTTCATAGGAACAAATCCTATTTTATTTAATAAAACATCCATTTCTTTTTAGGTAACTTTATTGCCACTTTTCCAAGCCTTCAGTGTTGTCCAGCTGTCTTCTATTTGGCTTTCACATTTTGTTACCTGAAACGCGTTTAAAATATTTTGTCAGTGGGAAATACTGGTGAGTGAATCCCAGTTTAATTAAGTTTAAATAAAAATCCATTGTACAGTATTGAGGGCGATCTCGCAATTATATTTGTTTCCAAGTTATATCAATTATCACCCGTGGTACTGTCAAACCCGACTTGTGGAATGTTACCCCTCCAGTAACAAATTTTGTATACAAAACCCCAACATATTGACGATAATTGTATCCTTACAAACACTCAATAAATGCTTAATATATAATTAATTGTGTGAGTTTTTGTAAAAACAGTTAACAAAAAGGAGATTACTCACATTGCTATCTTAGATTATCCTTTAGGGTTTCCTAGTGACAATCTATAAATTACACAAATGCACGCGTGTTAGTATAATAACCCATTTTAACATTAGTAATACCCTCCCCGAGACGGCATTCCAACGACTACGTTGGGCAGAACCACGATAGTCGTTACGGAACCCTAGATCAACCGGGCAGAGTATCTAATACGTATCCAGGGGTTATGATACTTACAACGGAGCAGAACTTCGTTATTTAAGGGGTATAATACCCGTATATAATGCCTACACTTCAGAATTTGAGAGAAAGAAAAGAAATCTGAGCGACGTAAACTGAAGGCCCAAGCTCCAGCTTTATAGGGGCTGAGTTTGGGTTTCTCGAGGCCCGCGTAAACATAGGCTAAGGCCTACGCGGCCCGCATCAAAGATGGTCAACAGCGTAGGTGATCCGGGTGAGCTAGTAGGTTCGACATGTGTTAGGCCACGTGGCGGCCCAGGGTTCAGCCAGCTTTTACCTTGTTGCTTCCCGTGTAAGGGTTGAGGTGTGGCTTACGCGGCCCGCCTCAACTCCAAAAACTCCATTTTTAATTAATTTTAATAATATTTAAGGTATTCGGGGCCCGTTTTCACGTGTGGGGTGTATTTTAAGACATATTGGGATAATTTAAAATATATTGGGGTGTCGAAAATAATTCGAGGGTGTCGGTTTTCTTTAGGGTTGTTATAACACCGATAAACACAATGCAGAAACCGAGACAAGCATAAACTAGATTAAATCACAACTGAGTTCATTTTACAAATCTTGCACATAAATTCACCAAGATAGCAATTTTGGCCTAAATCACTAACTAAGCTAATAATTCATGTCAAGAATTTATAACAACACCATTTAACCCGTTAAGGTCCTTACGTGATGGAAAGCTTTCTTGATTAACAATAATTACCCCTTATTAAACCACTAACCATTTCTAGTATCATGGTGCACACATTTGACACAAGTTAAACAAGTTCAAAGTCTACTAATACATGATTAATTAAGCTTCATCTTTCAATTATCTCAACTAACCATATAATAATTATCCAAGATAATTACTTATAATCAAGAAATCAACATCAATAAACAAGGTTGCAAACTAATCATCAAAGATTAACATAGAAAATGCTTCAAAGTGTCATTACAAACATAATTAACATACTAATGGTTGTAATTAAGCAAGGGATACTAGTGTTTTTGCCCTTAGGCTTACAATAATACATAATCATCAATCTAAGTGCTTGAAACATAACAAAACATGGAAAGATTCAAGAATCAAACCATAAACAAGCACAAGATTGAGAATCCCGATGATAACGGAGCTAATCGGCACAAGATGGCTTGAATCCGGGTAAAAAGCAAAGCCTCTGGAGCCTAAAAATCGCCTAATGAGCTCCTAAAAGTCCAGAATTTCGAACAGAATGTTGCCTTCTGTTTTTTATAACATTTTCTGATCGCACGGCCGTGCCATTAAAGTGCACGACCGTTCACTTTTGAATCACTGTTCACCATACTATGTGACATCATCAGATCTTGACCGGTCTTCGTAGTCGCATGACTGTGTCATTGGTTGCACTATCGTTCATCTCCGGGGTTAGGGTGGCACGAGCAGCTGCACTGGTGGTGCATCTCCGGGTTGGTGCTAGTCATCGGATCCGCACGAGCGTTCTTTCAGTCGCAGGGTCGTGCATTGCCGAGAAGGCTTGCACATTGGATCGCACTAGCTGTGCATCACCGAGATGAGCCTGGTTGTCGGAAACGCACGGGGGTGCCATGAGTTGCACGACCGTGCAACTCGCCCAGATCAGAATTCTTCACAGAAAATTCGCAGCTCTGCCGTTTCGCCTGGAAAATCCTCGTTTTCATCATCTTCTTGTTCGGCATGCTGTTTTAGGCCTGTAAACACAAATACACCCAATTCAGTATCTGATTCTCGGTTTTACGGCCAAAAACGCGTAAAATAGGGGTAAAGTGGGGGAATAAAACATAGGTAATTTGTTGAATATCACCAACATATGTTATTATTTATATATATATATGTATATTCAAAATGTTGATGATTATAGTGTTATCAACATATTTCAGTATAACTAGATTTGCTAAGGAGACTAAAGGAATTCAAGTTAGGTAATAATGTAAGTCATAACATCCGAAGTACAAGTTTATAAAACTTAATTAGGTTTGAATCCTTGAAGCTATATGACAACGTCTAAAATAGTAAATTTAATAATAAAACATACAATATACATTAAAATAGTTGGAACAATAGAACATTAGTTAAAGTTACAATTCGAAACAAGGTAATTAACCCTAGTAATAAAATTGATCAGCCATATAGAGTTGGTATTTCATGCAAGCCTCTTAAGGATCTCATCCTATATTAGTTGGTTTGTCATAACAAACTTCTTCATTAACAAGCATACAATATTGATCCTTGAATTACCAGGTTGATTACCCTTGTTTTGAGCCATGTCGTCCACAGATGCGAATAATGGTTTGTATAACTTGATGCGTTCGGACTCTTCACGTAGGAAATAGTTTCCAAAACCCCCCCAAGAACAATACAATAATGACCCTTGAATTAGCATGTAGAATACCCTTGTTTTGAGGCATGTCGTCCGCAGAAGGAATTATTGGTTTGTAAAATTTGGCGTGTCTAGACTTTTCCCGTAGGAAATAGTTTCCTGGAACCCTAAGAACAGTGCAATAATGACCCTTGGATTACCAGGTAGAATAACCTTGTTTTGTGGCATGTCGTCTGCAGATGCAAATATTAGTTTATATAACTTGGTGCGTACAGACTTTTCTTGTAGGAAAAAGTTTCCAAAAACACTAAGAACAATGCAATAATGACCCTTGAATTACCAGGTATAATACCTTTGTTTTATGGCATGTCGTCCGCATATACGAATATTGGTTTGTTTAATTTGGTGCGTCCGGACTTTTCCTATAGGAAATAGTTTCCAAAAACCCTATGAACAATGCAATAAATCATACTCACTTTGTTCGAAATAAGTTGATTATAAATAGAAGAATATCTTTTATGGGTAAAATAATTAAGCACTTCCATTGTTTGCATCCGGATAAGGAATGAGTCTTCTTCAACATGGAACGAAACATAAACATGGTAAACCTCCCAAAATGGAGTTTAATCTTCTTTCATCTAGTCAATAAATGCATGGGTAATCTTGTTTCATCTTGGCGCTAAAATTTCCCTAAATTGCGGCAAGGGCGGACCCAAAGATGGTTGGGGTCCCTGACTTGGAAATTCAGAAAATAGTTGAAAGTCATCCATGTTAGTTTATGCACCTCCAAAATTATGTCCTAGGCACCTTTTAACTTCCAATGTATCGTCTTCCAATAAGGATTCTATAATAATTTGATCATTTCCAATTGTTCAATTTTAATATTGAGTAAATTACAAGATCCTTCCTTTATGTTAACGCTAGATTGCAAATTATGTCCTTTGTCTTTAAAGTTGTCGAGAATCATACAAAATGTTCGGAAATCCTAACACGTTACGTCCTTTAGCCTTAATTCAGTCAAGTGTAGGTGTTAAGTTAGGTAACCCAAGGGTATTTTAGTCTTTTTGTTCATTTATTAAAAAACATTTTAATAAATAAAACAAAATATCATATTGTATTTATAAAAATATAAAATATCGGATTTAGATACGTACATTTACCTTTTTTTCTCTCTACCTATCTCTCTTATATCATCTCTCACCTCCACTACCACCCTTAGCCACCACCTCAACCGCAGTCCACCACCACCATTAGCCATCTACTCCCACCTCAACCATCAATATCACCTGCCACCCACAGCCTAACCCCGTTACTGCCACCACAACTCCCACCTCAACCACTGTCCACCGCCACCTTTAGCCACCACCACTCCCACCTCAACCATCGGTATCACTGGCCACCCACAACCATCAGTAACTCCTACCAAAGCAGGCCCCTCACCCGTCGCATTCACCACCATAAAACCGAGTCAAAATTCTGATATGTTTCGGATATGTTTATACTTCGACGGAAGTAAAGGAGTGAAGTTCAGATATGTTTTCGATTTTAAGCATAGAAGAAGAAGAGAGGGAAAGGGGTGGACGTGGGGGGTTCTTGGTCGCTAGAGGTGGTGCAGGGTGATGCCAGAGAAGAAGACTAGATGATGAGGGCGGTGGATGCGGTGATTTGGTTCAGATGGTGGGGTGGCCATGGGAGACTGTGCTTTATGAATTATTGGAGAAGAAGAACATTATTTTTAGAGAGAGAGAGGGAGACAAAGATAATTGATGCGTGTGTAGCGTTATGTATTTTTATGTATATTTTTAGCCCTTTTTAACACTTTAGTCAAGTTTTAAATTTATAAAACACGATATTTTACTAACACTAAACACACATATGGGCAAGTGCACCGCACTGGAAGCATCCCTTATTACCCTGCTGGTGTTGCTGTTGGTTCTGTGGAGCTTGTGGCTGCTATTGTCGATTCTGATTCGCAGGACGTGAGCTCCTGCAATCTTTGGCTTCATGTCCAGGTTTGTTACATCTCTGACAATGACCCTTGTTGCACGCCCCGCTATGGTGCAAATTACATCGATTGCACTTAGGGTGATTTCCCCTGTATCCACCCTAACCTTGATTCCCAGAAGAATGCTGACTAGGGCTCCTGTACTCATCAGTCTTTCGCTGCTGAGACTGAACTGAAGTAGAACCCTTACTGGAATTCCCATCCCATTTTCGCTTGTTGTCGCTAGGAGCATCAGGAGTAGCTGCGCTAATATGCTTGGGCAGCCTGTTCTGCTCAACTGCCTGATCGGTGAGACGATGAGCCAACTTGATGACTTGCTGAATGGTACCCAGGTTAGCTGAAGTCACGTGACTCTGAATCTCTGGTACAAGACCCTTGAGGTACAGCTCAATACGTTTGATGGGAGGGTCCACCATAGTAGGACACAAGATGGCCAGCTCGTTTGACCTTTTAGTATACGCCTCAATCTCAGACCCCGTCATCTTCAGATTGAAAAATTCAACCTCTAGCTTGTGGATGTCATCCCGACTGCAGTACTCTTCTTTAATCAGTTCTTTGAAATCGTTCCATGGGGTGGCATTAGCAACCGCCAGCCCTAGCAATTGAACCTATGCCTTCCACCAGGTTAACGCAGCACCTTCAAGCGTTCTAGTAGCATATTTCACCCTACGATCCTCTGGGCATTCACACATCTTGAAAACAGACTCAAGCTTCTCAAACCAGTGGAGAAGGCCTACAGCTCCTTTAGTGCCACTGAAAGTAGTAGGTCGGCAGTCCATGAAGGTTTTGAACGTACATACAGGAGGTTGAGCATGCTGACCTCCTGCTGGGACAGCTGCGAGTGCCTCAGCAACTCGTTCGTTGATTAGAGTCGTTAACTGGGCTTGGGTTAGGTTGATACTACCACGTGCTCCGCGTCCGTTCATGATCTTCACAATGAAGCGATCATAAGTGAGAAACGTGCGGTGAAAGTGCGTAAGTATGGAGTGGCAGAAGAGAGCAAACACACAGAGTTTCAATTATCAGTTGTTATATTAACTAAGCATGCAATGTACTATGTAAACTAATAGACAGGCAATGTAAGCATGAACCATTTCACCTATAGTGTTGAGTCTTGCACGTGGAGCGAAGCGTCGTTGTGGATCGTTGAGCACTGTACAGGTTATAGTCTGGTTTTATCAAAAAGCTTTTCTCTTTTTAAAACCAAGTTTACTATAACCAATGGCTCTGATACCAATCTGTCACACCCCCAAAATCCACCATGCGGAGTATCAATGCTTGGAGGCGTGACATGACCAGGATCAAGCCACCAATCATATTGAACAACATAATTAAGTAAACAAAACCAACCACAATACAATTGGTGACCAAAAGAGAGTAACCGATTTTAAGTTAACAGCGGAAGCATAAAACGTAAGTCCAAGACATAAGTTCCATTGTTCATAAGTTTAAAGTCCAAAACGTAGGTTTAATAAGTTCAAAAGGACTTAAATATTAAGCACGGAACATAACAGTCCGTATCCCACAACGACCTCCTCCTCGTGCAAGCTCCATAAGTATCTAGCGACCTGCAAGGCATGTAACAACAAATCAACAACAAAGTTGAGCGAGTTCACAGTAGGTGTTCGTTATAAGGTAGTTTTCAAGAACTATGAGTTTGTTTGCAATTGCAGATTAAATCAACTTTCCTTGTTTTTCCCAAACCATAAACGGTGGGGGCTACCCCATGTTGTAAACCACTAGACTAAATGTATATATATGTGTCCTTCCCAATCCGAGGACAGAGGTACATATTAAATATGTAGGTTTAGCACTGGTGCCCTTCCCAATCCGAGGACATAGGTACGTATAAGAATACGTAGGTTTAGTGCTGGTGCCCTTCCCAATCCGAGGACAGTGGTACGTAATGAGTACGTAGGTTTAGCGCTGGCGTCCTTCCCAATCCGAGGACGGTGGTACGTAATGAGTACGTAGGTTTAGCGCAGGTACCCTTCCCAATCCGAGGACAGTGGTACGTAGTGAGTACGTAGGTTTAGCACTGGCGTCCTTCCCAATCCGAGGACGGAGGTAAGTAGTCTAGTAGTGGTGAAAATACAAGTTCCGTCTCAGTTATTTAATCCCATTCCCAACTACCGGGAATCCTATGCCTTAGTAAGGGTGTGAACTCACCTCGGTTGCTCGGTTTGACTCTCAAAAATAGCTGACAGTCAAGGTTGGTCAATCACGTCCTAGTATGATTACCACTTAGTTTATTAGTGACTTCAAATAGAGCATAAAGTTACTACACGTATCTATCACATAACATGCATCACTTTAACGGTTCATGCCCATGTGAACTTCCCATCCATTCCCCACTCATAAACAAACATACGATAATGCACATAACACATATAACTTGTTAGATCATTTTCAGATGACCTACCCGACATTTAGACACGCAAATCACTACTTATGTCGTTTCAGCTTTTATATTCAAAACTAGGCTGTTTTCGGGGATTTTAATAAAATAGTTAACTTATTCCAAAAATTCCCAACTTTTTACAGAAGGTCTTAAACGATCCAGATATTATTGTGTAAAAATATCTGGATCCCATTCGTCACCAATATTTTATAAGAAATCATTTTCCGGACTGAAATCAGATTCATCTTTTTCTGATTGCAGTCTACGAATTAATTTATTAAAAATTAATCGAGAGTCCGATTTACGAAATTCTAGTGGGAGAATTACAAATACATCGGTGGTCATTTACAGTACAAATTTCATGATCTGACTCTACACAGAATCCAAGTTATGACGGAAAACAGAACACTTATTTTCAGGAGTAAAAATGCAGCTTGAGCTGCTGTTACAAAACGGGTCATTAAAAATAGTAAACGAAGTCCAAAAATTATGATTCCAGTGCCATTAGAACCGTATTTCATAATACATAAATCTAGAGTTCAGAAAATACATTTTCTGCTTTATTAAGGTCCGGTTATAGCCAACTGAAGTTGGCTGTAATCATCAAACAGCAAACTGTTTTCAGCTTTTAACATTCTAAAGTGTGTTCGATTGATTCCGTTAACATGTTTAGTGATCACAACAACATCAAACATCAATATTAACAAGTAAATCAGCAAATAATCAGTACATATCAAAACAACTTCATACTAACATTATGACATCATGTTTCATCTTTAATGAAGCTTTATGTTCATCTTCTTGGTTCTTGTCACTTTAGTGTTTAACATAAGCATTTTACTACAACTTTTAATCATGATACAAGATGAACAAAGGTGTAACAAAGAACTTACTACTAGCACAAGGCTTGGATAGGATCTAGTGATGAAGATGATGAGAAAAAGATGAAGAAACAAGCAAGAACAAGGCTCTTTTGAATGCTCCTCAACTTGCAACCTCCATGGATCACCTTCAAGGCTTAAATGGAACTTGGATAGTGGATGAAGGTGGTTGTTTAAGGGTGGTGATGGTGGCGGTTTGGGGTGACCAAAAATGAGAGAGAGAGAGTGAGGAATGAGAGAGGTGAAAGATTGAAATGATGAAGTAATCTAGAGACCATGCTTTATAAAGATCATTCACATAATATGGTTACTTACACAAGCCAAGATCTAATAAAATAATGGAGTAAATCAAGTGAAAGATAGGAGGCATGGAGGTGGTGATTGTGTGGGTCCATGAGGGACCAAAATCGGTTATATGGGGGGGGGGGGTGGGTGTAACTTTTGTGACTAAAATGTAATAGCTAGTTAGAAAACAAGTAACTTGATCATAAGTGTTAGTTACAAGGTTTTTAATGGGTGTTATGGCAAATGGGGATCAAGACTAGCCAAAAATAATAAAACAATGTACTTGACAAATATTTGGTGTCCCGGGTAATGTCCGGTTGTTCGGTCGGATGCTGTTCCGTTAAAGTGTTTAATTGTTCCGTAGAGTGTCTTATATATATATATATATATATATATATTTGTAACACAATTAATTCCTAACACTCAGGAAAGCATACCAGACTATTTAGTAACTTTTCTGTATACTACTAGTATGTTAACACGCACATGTAAGTATAACATAGAAATCAGAGAGCAGTTAAATGATTCAGCACAGTCATCAATCACTTAAATTTTCATTAATAAATTGTACGGATACATGGAATTACGAGGGTTGTTACAAAGGAGGTCCTAGTAAGCTTGACCCAGGTCCTTGCAGGATCTATACACTGAACAAGGCAAGAACCTTACCAAACCATTCCCTTAACCCCCGACTAGGTAGCCAACATATCTCTATATAGACCGTAGAGATACGAATGGTGTAAATCTTTTATTTTATATAGACAGTAAAATAACGCCAAGACACCACAGACAAATGATAAGGAAGTTTCACCTTCAACATAAGAAACTAGTTATTAAAGTCATTAATACAAAACCAAATAAAAAGTGCGAAAAGATAAAAAAACAAAAGTATTACACTAAATATTTGTCTTCACCAAGTGATGTAAGAGACTTAGGCAACCATGGCCTTTGATTGTCAAGAACTCTTACTATTAATCTTGGATCCCGAGACTACTACACACACTCTATGATGGATGATGGATGATGGTGGTGGATGAGGGTGTTGTGATGGTGGTGGAGTGTGGGTTAAGTGGGAGAGAGGTGGTTTGTCAAGGGATGCTTTTGAAGTGAACCAAGCACATCTATTTATAGCCTGCACAGAAGCCCGGACACGGCCCCGTGTCCACCCACTTTCTCTTTCTTCATTAATTGCAGTTTGTCTGCATTAGTTGACCACGCCCCCGTGTCCGCTGGGCACGGCCCCGTGTGCAGAAGCGTATCTGTACTATCAAGATTTGCTTGGATTCTGTGAATCTTACCATTGACCGCGGCCGTGTTGAGCTGGGCACGCCCCCGTGTTGGGAAATAGAAGCTTTTACAACTTTGTCTTTTCTGTAGACACTTGAGCACGCCCCCGTGTCCGCTAGGCACGGGGCGTGTTCAGCCTTCTAATATCTTGTTTTTGCTTGGAAAGATGCTGTCGAGGGGTCGGGCATGCCACATTCATTCCTTTTCTTATATTTATGTTTGATTTGGCTGCATTTTTTCTTCTTTTGTTCATTTAAGCTCATTTAACCCTGAAAATACAATAGGAAGACAAAACACACTTTTTCCAACATTAGTACTAAAAAGGGTTAGTTTTATACCTCATTTGATGTAATTTATATGTTGCATTTTACACACATCAAATACCCCCACACTTGAATCTTTGCTTGTCCTCAAGCAAAACTCTTTATAATGTGGCTTACACACCCAAATGGATTGGGTAGAAGAGAAGTTTTGGGTTGTCTTGAGTGTCGGGATTCCAAGATCTTTATTAGGTTTTATTTTTATGTTATTTACAATCCTATTCGTTATGATTTATTTAGAACATTACATAAGAGAAATTACTTATTTAGGCATAACATGCCTGTTTAAAATTCCATTTATATACAAGTTCACATACCTCACGGGAGATCACTCAACACTCGGCCGAAGATGTATTTTTGTGAAACACTCTAGACCGACATGGAACTTACTTCTACCATATGCTTGCCAAGCAATCAATCATCCTCCTTAATAACTATAAATCTTTGTAAATATCAAGAGGACTTGGGGAAGGGTTTGGCTTGGGTTAAAGGTAGGTGGTTTGGTGTTAGTGGTTAGTAGAAAGGGCGAAAGGCGTAAAAAGCATCGGTTTTCGTAAATCTTTTTATTTTTGTGACTTTTTATTCAAACTAAGAAATTTTCAAACAAAGTTTCTTTTGAGGAACTTGTTTGTTTATTGCTAGACTTCATCATTTATTTTATTTATTTATTTATTTATTTTGATAAGGAAGTCACATGAAGGCCGAGCTTTTTACTAAAATAAAGGGTTTTTGGTGGAAAAAAGGGTGTTTGTTTTGTGGGTTTAGAAATGAAAAGGTTTAGGCTCAAAGGGGATAACTAGGGGGATTTTGGGTAGGTGGTAAAAAAAATAATGGTGTTGAAAAGAGAAAGGGGTTAGTCCTAATGCCTCCATCAATTACTTACTTGGGTTTAAGTTGGTAAGGACCAGGAATGTATTGTCATGGCAAGTTCTAGAGTCGTAAGAAACCAAGCGGCTATTCACACAAGAAACGAAAAATGAGCATTTAGTTTAAAGATGTCTATTTATATGCTCAATTAAAGGCTCAAAACTCACTTTTTGTGGTAATGGGTTTTTTAATGTGATCAAGTAAATATAATCAAATTTTAACTAGATTTGTCATGCCGTTTCATAATTTTCTTATGTTGGTTCTTTTTATCACAACGCTATCGGTTGTAAATTCGTAAAAATATAATCTTTTTAGAACTTGTTATTCCCAAATTATACCAAGACAAGTAAAAAAAATGAAAAGTTTTTGAAAAAAAATTGGGGTGTTTAGCGGTTCCAATAGAGTTTTGTGTAAGGCTTGTAATTAGGATTTGCAAAATTCAAGGTTTTAGCATCCCCCCCCCCCCCCACTTAAATTACACATTGTCCTCAATGTGTCCCAAAAATAAGTTTTTAGGTTGATTGAATGTGTAAAAAGGTGTGTTAAAAACAAAATTTATGTTACTGGGCATCTGGACACGGGCCGTGGTAACCGGGCATGGCCCCGTGTTCAGATTGCCAGTATCAGAAAGTAACAAAAGGCTGGGCACGGGGGCGTGTTCAGTGGATACGCCCCGTGTCCAGTTACCTAAACTCGGCGTTTTTCTACAGACCCTTGAGCACGAGGCGTGTTGGCAGAGCACGGCCCGTGCTGAACATGTTGTAATGAAGAAAAAATATCGGGAGGCTCTGTTTTTGTGCATGGGGTGTTGGTTCAAGTTTCCCTTAGTATCCTTCACCATCCCGAGTATGTTTTATTCCTGAAAATTAAAACTAAACTAGAAAGCATAAAAGTTAATCTAAACTAAAACTAAGCATAGTTCCGCGGAATGCCTCCGGGGTGCGCCATGTTTATAAGGGTCCTTGGCTAGACCCAAAGCCAATCATATGTTACCCAAGTGGGATAGGTTGCATCCCATGTTGCACCGTCGGAGAGCATCATCCAAACTTGAGTCTATGACTTTCATGTAGTTGACCGGGTCGTCATCTTCTACTCTTTTCCCAACCCCAAACTTCATTTCCTTGTCCCCAACCCTCAATGTTAGTGTCCCACCATTCATGTCCACCACTGCGTGAGCCGTGGCTAGGAATGGGCTTCCTAAGATGAGTGGCACTTCGGTATCTTCCTCCGTATCTAGTATGACAAAGTTGGCCGGGAAGACAAAGTCTCCGACTTTTACCAATAGATTTTCGGCTACACCATGTGGATATTTAATGGACCTATCGGCGAGTTGTATGCTCATTTTTGTAGGGCTTGTTTTCCCTAGGCCGAGTCGGTCGAACATTGATGCGGGCATGAGGTTGATGCTAGCCCCAAGATCGGCTAGTGCATTGCGTATGGGTGATTCCCCAATCGAACAAGGGATGGTGAAGCTTCCGGGGTCGATTTTCTTTTGTGGGAGTTTGTTTAGTAGTAAGGCGGAGCATTCTTCGCTTAAATTAACTAATTGCAATGATTCAACTTTCCTTTTGTGAGTGAGAAAGTCCCTCATGAATTTTGAATATTTAGGCATTTGGGTTAGGACTTCCACAAATGGAATATTGACATGCAATTGTTTTAGTAAATTTACGAATTTTGTGAATTGCTCATCGGTATTTTGGCGAAGTAACCGACCGGGATAAAGTACCAGAGGATTCTTGGGGGGCTGTTGGCTCGGTGTAGGAGTCGTCTCTTTTTGAGGTGTTGACGAAGCTGTGGTTTGGCTGAATGGACTCCTTTCAATTGTGGGAAGCGGAGCCTCCACGGGACCTACGGTACAGTTTCTCAACGTGATGAGATGTACTTGCGCCTTTGGGTTTGTTTCGGTATTGCTAGGTAACGCGCCTTGTGGCCTCTCGGAAAAAGTTTGAGCTAGTTGATTTAATTGTTTTTCAATGTTTTGAATACTAGCTTGTTGGTTTCCAAAATTCGATTCTATTTGTTGAAATCGATCGGAGTTTTTCTTATCGGTGTCAGAGATGAGGCGTGAGACGGTGTCTTCAAGCCTCTCTCGTCCCCCTTGTTGTTGTTGAGAGAAATTTTGTGACTCATTTCGTGGTTGTTGAAAGTTTGTTCTTTGGTTTTGATTTTGTTGGCTACTACTATTGCCAGGTTCTCTCCAACCAAGGTTAGGGTGGTTAAGCCACCCTTGGTTGTAGGTACATGTCGGAGGACCTGACGGCCTAGGTCTATTATCAATGTAGTTTACCATTTCCGTTTGATTATCCATTTCTTTCATATAACTCCAATTTTCATGTGGCCCACCACACCCTTCACAAGCCATAAGCGAGGCCGTTTTTACCATTTCTAACTTTTTGATTTTTGAAGAAAGGGCCTAGATTTAGGCTTGTAAAGATGTGCTTTCGTCAACATTATGGGCGCCCGGGGCAATAGATTTAGTGCCTCGGGGAGTGTGCCACTGAAAATTGTTTTGAGCAATTTCCTCAATTTGATTATAAATTTCATTTGGACGGCGATTACCTAAAAGTCCCCCGGAGCTAGAGTCAAGTGTTTGTCTCGTGTGTGGCAACAACCCCTTATAGAAAGTGGATACTTGTTGCCATACCGCAAGACCATGGTGAGGACACTTCCTCAGTAGCTCCTTGAACCTTTCCCAAGTTTCATATAAGGATTCCCCATCCTCTTGTGAGTATGTATTAATTTCAGTCATTAATTTAGCCGTTTTAGAAGGAGGGAAAAACTTTTGGGCTAGTTCATCCCAGGTGTTTACCGAACCAACCGGGAGGGTGTTAAGGCAAGCCTTAGCTCAGTCTTTTAGCGAAAAGGGAAACATTCGAAGGCGGATGGCGTCGTTTGATGCTCCGTTGATCCGAAAAGTATCACATATTTCCAAGAAGTTAGTAATATGTAAATGGGGATCTTCGTCCGCAAGCCCGTGGAAGGTTACGGAGTTTTGGAGCATTTGTATCAAATGCGGTCGAAGTTCAAAGTTGTTGGCATCGACATTCGGTGCATTGATAGCGGCGCCAAGATTACCTACAGTGGGTCGTAGGTAATCCATGAGGGTACGTTGATCCTCCATTGGAAGTGGGTCCCCCGAAACTTTCTCTTGGTTTTTAGCTTTAAGTCTTTCTTCTTAGAAAGCGTTCGGGTTCGTCTAGAGGTTCTTTTATGTCTCTATTGGAACTGGAGCTCATACACTGTGTAGAAAGTTCAGGTGCGGTATCTGGGTTCCAAGTCCTGCAATAAAAACAAAAGGAACGTTGGTCAGAAGTTTCACCACGGCCCCATGCTCAGATGAACACGGCCCGTGGTCGGAGTTACAATGATTGTTTTCCGGATCCCTGTTACTGGAGAGTTCGTCACGGCCCCGTGCTGCACCAACACTGTTCAGCTCTCTGTAACTAGGAAAATAAAAACTGCCATTAACGATGCTGGGCACGGCCCGTGTCCGACCAGGCACGACCCCGTGCTGCAGTCTGCTGAAGCTGAAAAATCTAAGAAAAATCCTAAAAAAAACAGAAAAATAAAAAACGATTAGGCCGTTGATTCCTAACTTTCTTAAAATCCTTGTGTCCCTAGCAGCGGCGCCAAAAACTTGATGTGTGTGTAGCGTTATGTATTTTTATGTATATTTTTAGCCCTTTTTAACACTTTGGTCAAGTTTTAAATTTATAAAACATGATATTTTACTAACACTAAACACACATATGGGCAAGTGCACCCATCGTGAGCGTAGTATAGCGTTGGTAAGATACCGAGGTCGTCGAAGGACACAAGAGCTTTTAGTACCGGTTTATCCTCAACGTCTAATCAAATCAAAAGTTTAGAAAAAGTTTTAAACATGAAAATAAAAACCAAAAATGGTGAAAATAAAAATAAAATAAAACAGATAGACAAGATGAAACACTTGGATCCGACTCGCCTTTAGTGTAACCTTTGATGCTTTCCGCACTTTTGCACTTTTTAAGAGATTATCTTAGTTATAGTAGTAGGCTCCTCTTTTGAAGGTAACGTTACCCTTAACCCAGTAGTTTGAGTCAGCAAGGATACAATCCTAAAGGGTTGGATTATTGACAGATAATTAATTAAGTTATTAATGCGTAATGTGGTAGGCCCCTCTTTTGAAGGTGACGTTACCCTCGGCTAAGTGGTTTGAGTCAGCAGGGATACAATCCCAAGTAACCGGGTTAATGTATTAATAGTATTTTACATATGAGGGGATCAAGCCATTCGCACCCCTGCCATCCAATACCAGTGGGTATTGAAGGAGGTCCTAGTAAGCTTGACCCAGGTCCTTGCAGGATCTATACACTGAACAAGGCAAGAACCTTACCAAACCATTCCCTTAACCCCCAACCAGGTCGCCAACATATCTCTATATAGACCGTAGAGATACGAATGGTGTAAATCTTTTATTTTATATAGACAGTAAAATAACGCCAAGACACCACGGACAAATGATAAGGAAGTTTCACCTTCAACATAAGAAACTAGTTATTAAAGTCACTAATACAAAACCAAATAAAAATGCGAAAAGATAAAATAAACAAAAGTATTACACTAAATGATTGTCTTCACCAAGTGATGTAAGAGACTTAGGCAACCATGGCCTTTGATTGTCAAGAACTCTTACTATCAATCTTGGATCCCGAGACTACTACACACACTCTATGATGGATAATGGATGATGGTAGTGGATGAGGGTGTTGTGATGGTGGTGGAGTGTGGGTGGAGTGGGAGAGAGGTGGTTTGTCAAGGGATGTTTTTGAAGTGAACCAAGCACCTCTATTTATAGCCTTCACAGAAGCCTGGACACGGCCCCGTGTCCACCCACTTTCTCTTTCTTCATTAATTGCAGTTTGTCTGCATTAGTTGACCACGCCCCCGTGTCCGCTGGGCACGGCCCCGTGTGCAGAAGCGTATCTGTACTATCAAGATTTGCTTGGATTCTGCGAATCTTAGCGTTGACCATGGCCGTGTTGAGCTGGGCACGCCCCCGTGTTGGGAAATAGAAGTTTCTACAACTTTGTCTTTTCTGCAGACACTTGAGCACGCCCCCGTGTCCGCTGGGCACGGGGCGTGTTCAGCCTTCTGATCTTTTGTTTTTGCTTGGGAAGATGCTGTCGAGGGGTCAGGCATGCCACGTTCATTCCTTTTCTTGTATTTATGTTAGATTTGGCTGCATTTTTGCTTCTTTTGTTCATTTAAGCTTATTTAACCCTGAAAATACAAAAGGAAGATAAAAGCACACTTTTTTCCAACGTTAGTACTAAAAAGGGTTAGTACAATGCCTCATTTGATGTAATTTATATGTTGCATTTTATACACATCAATAATCCAGAGATAAAGTGTTTAAAGTGAAAGGGTTTTTTGGATATCTATATTTTTTATTCATTTAAAATGTCAATCTAAATTAAAAGAGTGAAATGACCAACATGTCCTCATGTGTTTTGCACATGACCTAACTTAACGCTTAAACTTAACTGAGTTAGTGCTAAAGAATGTAACATATTAGGGTTTGCAAACATGACGTATGATTCCTGTCAACTTTAAAGAGAAAATACAAAGTTTGCAATCTGGTGTCAACATAAAAAAGATTTTTTTTTAATTTACTCTTTAAAATTTTAGAGAATATATATACAAGTCTTATTCCCTATTAGGTTTGACCACTTTCAAAAGTTTAAGAACATAAAAATCATTAATCTATTTATTAAAATGACAGCTAAAATCTACTTTAAAATGTATGTATTGAGTATTAAATAAGGTATTGGAAATGTTATTTTTGTTTCTATTATTGTTAGTTGTTTTCTCACTCTAGATTATTCGCACTATAAATAGAGAGTATCTCAATTCGGGACTATTAAATAAATAAAAAAGGGCTTCTATCCTATAAAGTGTAAAAAGTGTTTTGGTTCATTATCTAGGGAATGAATGATTAAGATTGAAGAAACCTAATTCACCTGTAGACCTCATAGTTTTCAAGTAAGAAAAAGAGTTGGGAAACCAACGTAAATGTGAAGAGTTTATATTTATTTTAGAAATTAGCGAAATTGGACCCTAAATTCATTAATTTGGAACTATATAACTCAACTATTGTGCATATTTTGTGAAAACAAAAAACAAATACATTTTTTGTTTAATATATTTAACAAAAAAAAACTATTATTATTTGACATGTTTGATTAGTTCATATTTGTCTTTTTTTACTGCTCTAGTTATGGCACTTTTGAAAAAATTATTGGATCTATCACTGCTCAGCAATAGAATTATCCAAGTGTCACACCCCAACCGATGGCGGAAACATCGGAGTGAGACAAAGAAATATTGCTCATCACACATAACGCTAATTGTGACAATAGAATTAAAGATAAATTGATTTCATTCATAAATAAATGTTACAATACATGAAATTTGAAATACAACATGTTAAATACAAGAGAAACAATACAGCAACAAATATGAAATTTATACAACGTATTTGACCTAAGACGTCTAAATGAGTATCTAGGCATCAACGTTACTTCATTTCATAGCATCGTCATCCTCAACCTGTAACATGTTTAAAATAAAGTTCAATGCAAAAGCAAAAGCGAGTATACAAGTTTGATACGTATATAGCATAAAAAGATGATTAAACAATTCCTCATAGCAAGCATGTGATACAAGATAAACCTTAAATTTGGCATGTGTCTAACATATCAAACCAATGATGAAACGCAATATGCTCATGACATAACCACAAGTCTACGGGCAGTGCGTTAATCCTATAGCGCTATATATGTCACGGATAGGCTCGTACGAAGTTAATGACAAGTCTAACACAAGATGTAATTAACCCAAGTTTAAAGTATCAAGCAATCACGTATACAAGCATGTTATAGGAATGTTTGTGCATTTAAGTAAAATGTTCATGTGTAAGTTTTGGTAAGTAAACATGTTACACCCCAAAAAGTGGTAAACGTAAAGAGGGGAATTCGAGTATAATCACAAATTTGCTAAGTCTTCCGATTATCCAAGTATTGACGAGTTAATGAGATTTAGTGTATGAACGGGTTTGAATTGAAGATTAAGGGATGCATAGATTTGGAATTTAAACAATATGAAAATAACATATGAAAATAATCACCTAGTACATATGATACTTGTCATTGACACTAGGAAACTCTAAGGAGTTTAAATGTTTTCATGGAGCATGGTTCCATTAGAATCGTGACAAGTTATCAAGGTCTAGGATGATATAATCTAGTACCTTGACATATGAACACTAGTTCATCATCAAAGATTCGATTATTCGGATAATATGTTTATTTATTATATAGGTTAAATTAATATGTCAAATAGTTTAATAGTTCAAGCATGAGGTAGAAGATTGAGATCTTCATTTAGGTACCTCTAAATGTCATAGAAATCATGTAGGAGGTAGGAAGAGCAAGTCTTCCATTTAGGCACCTCTAAGTGTTCACCACTACACTTGATGTAAAAACATTCAAGCAGTGTCATGAACTACAAGTAATACAAGAATATTAAACACTAATCTATAAGAAATCATCAAGCAATGTGTGGATTTTTATGTAGGACAACCCAAGTTAATCCTATATCACACATACATCAAGTCTTGAACTTGAACATCACTTGTGGGTTAAACCCTTTACAAAATAGAAAGTTTGTGAGGATTAATCCTCTGATTTTGAATGTCTCAACCTTGTTTTTAAGCCTAACTAACCATAGAAGTGGTTATAAGCATAAGGACATAGGTCTGAGATGAGTTAGACTTAAGTTTGAACAAGTTTAACAGAGATTAAATAAAAACAGAAACGAACAGCCTACTTTGGAGCCTTTTTGGCGACGTTCCAGGGATAGATTTAGTGTGAAAAACCTATGGAATCGAAGCTAAGGTCAATCCAAGCATGTAGGAAAAAGAATTGAGTAAATCAGACAAGAAATGAGAAAGTTATGCTTGTTTGAAGAACTTGCTACACTTCTGTCCAAATTCCGATTTTCAGCAGCTTTTGAGAGTGACTTGAGTGTGATTTTGGGTTGTAAAAATGAAAAAGAGGCTGAATATAAGTGGGTATATATAGGGGAAGGATTAGGGTTAAAGTTGGTTGGCATTTAACATGATTAGTTGGTTGAGGTTTAAAACAAATTTAAAAAAAATTGAAAGTTGTTGTTGTCTTACACATGCGGCCGAGAGGCCTTTGTCAGCCAAAAACATCTTGTTCTTTTTATTTTTGTGACAATTAATGATACACAAAATATGGCATAATAGATATTAGGATATTATAAGTAGTTAGTGGATGTTTATCAAAAAGAAAGACTTTGAAATGGGTACTAGACCCGATTGCTGTTGATGGACAGTTCTTTTTAGTTTCTCTTTTTTTTAAACATAAATGACATTAAATTAGTGTGCTCATGCTATTTATATAATATTAAAACAAAAGGTCGGTGACCTACCTTTCTCTTTCAATCTTTTAACACACGTGTGTCCACCTACCCTTATCCTCTTAATACACTCATTTTCTTCCAGATCTTTCTCCTTCTCACTCTCTGTGACCATCGTTGCTGCCATAGGTGTGTATCAATTTATTCTCTTTTATGTTTTCTTTTTTCTAAAAACCCTAGGTTTCGTCTTTGATTTGATATATTTTTTTTCCCATTTTCCTTGACATATGCTCAACTTTGCTTTCGCAGCTGACAAGCGACTCAAGATCGTATTCGAGGTTTGGTTTCGGTTGTCTCTATCTGCTGCCATTCTTCACAGGTATGATAATTTCGTCCTCATATATACTTGGCCTCGATTCCCATTTCTCGACCTTTTCCGATCCTTTATTGTCTTACTTGGCATCCCTAAAATTTTTTATTTTTTCAACACCACACAACACAGATCCTAAAGAGGACCCTACTATGCTTGAAAACTAAGTAACTCATTTTCTTCGTTTCTTTAATAAGCATTCTTTAAAAGGAAGATGAAAGCTTGGAATTTTCAGAAATGGTGGGTCCCATACACAAAGTGGTAACTTACCAGGGAGAAAAGGGAAACTGGAATGTGGTTTGACATATTTATGTTATCTAAAGATACCGAAACCAGCTTCAACATAGTTTGCAATAAATTAATTCAGTGTAACTACTAAAAACTCAAATGGGCGGGGGTTGGGGCGTGGATTGGGTAAAAATGCCCAAGCCACCACCCCGGGTGGGCTTGGGTTTGGGCGTGGCCCCTTGGGCGGAGGTTTCAGCCTGGGCGTTGGGCATGCGTAGCGGTCCTACGTGGTCGGCTCTTATTGGATGGTTGGCTAGGCTATGTTTAAAATTTAAAATGTTACCATTTGGCCAAGCTAACGGGTCAGCCAAGTCGCTTTAATTTGGGGGTGAATACCCCACGGACACGTCACTCACTAGCGGGAAGGCTCGAACTCCACGTGTCAACCCATGCCCCAAACCCCCGCCCCACCATACCCCGCGTTCTAAATGGCGATGTCTTTGGTTATTTGTTCAGCTAAAAAACGGTTGTCTTTAGCAATATTAATGAGGGTTAATAAGCCGGAATCAAAGATTTGAGAGAAAATTGGTAAATGGCTGCGTGGGTAAAAAAGGCAGGTGTAAAATACATATACAAGGGCGGGTTTTCTCAACCAAAAAATGGCTGGTTTCTAATGTGGGTTTCCTAAACCGAAAATTTTGTAGCTTATAGTTTTCGAATGTGCAAAATTAACAAACTTTGTAGGTATAAAGTACATATTTTTTTTCCGTTTAGAAGATTAAATAGTTTAGAGATTTTTACTTTTGAGGTTGCTTAAAGCGTTTAGAGTTATGTGCAGAAGATTAAAATTTTATGTGTATGCTTAAGTTTGTGGTTTGTATGATCTTGGAATATGTTAAAGTACCAAACTTTGTTGTTCTTTTCCAAACGTTAAAAGAATACTCTTATGCACATTAGTTAATTATTAGTTAACCATGTATTAATTAGTAACAATTGGTTTGAGTTAAATTACTATATTCAATTTTGTACAAATTATATGAAGAATAGACTACGTATTTGGGCCATATCAGTGTAATGAATGTGGGTTTTTAATAGTAATGTAATTCTATTTATAGCCTGCCTGTAATTATGTTTTCTTTGGGAATGCTTAGGCTGCATATAGATTGCAATCTATAAACAGTTTTTGAAATTTTAAGTTATGGGGTTAGGACAACTTTTTACCCTTTTGCTTTTTTTTAGGTGGCTTGGATCGTTTGAAGATTCTCTAAAGTTCATTATTGTACTTTTAAGGTAGCTCTTAAGAACTTATGTTTTATGCCTTATTGAAAGTTTCTTTGTTTCTTTTGTGGTTTACTAAAATTTTTCTTAACTTTCCGTCTGGACATGCATACATGTTAGACGCTAATACTATTACCGTGTTTGCTGTTATGATAATTTTAGTCATGTTTTAAGATGTCAAGCGTACCAGGCTCTCTTCTTAGGCTAATACTTATTATTATGGTCACCCGTTTGCTTATGCATACATGTTAGAGGTTAATACTATTGTCGTTTTACTGTTATGATATTTTTAGTTGTATTTTAAGATGTCATCATCACGTAAGCGTACTAGGATCTCTTCGTCGGTTGACGTTTCTTCTTCTTCTGGTCATTCCTTATATTTGGACAATGGAGACTGTATTAATGTTTGTGAGCATTGCGGTGCTTTTTTTGGTTTGATGAACGTATAGTTGCAACATCTACGACCCGTCATCTTCGATATAACCAATGTTGTAAAACTGGACGTGTGAAGCTTCCGCCTCCTAATCATCCTTTGTCGGTTTTCGTTGATCTGTTTGACCGAGCAGACTTTCTAGCAAATATACGTGCTTATAACTCTATGTTCTCAATGACTTCTTTCGGTGGCAAAGTAGACGAATCTGTTAATACTGGGTCTGCGCCATATGTGTTTAAGGTTGAGGGCCAGGTTTATCATTCGTTGGGTTCATTGTGTCCCAGAGACAATGAACCCCCAAGATTTTTACAGATGTATATCTATGATACTGATAACGAAATTGTGAACAGGCTTCGATTCTTTGATGGCGCTACACGTTCACGATTAAGTGTTGATGTTGTTTCTACAATTCTTACATCCCTTGTAGGATGTAATAAACTGGTGAGGCGTTTCAGAAATGCTAGAGATTTGACTTTTTCGTCTAACTTTCCTTCGTTTTCAATTCGTTTGTACAATTCATATAATTCTTTGTCTTATGATAGACTTGGTCCTGATTGCATTGGTGCGATTGTCACTGACCAGGACCCTAATTCTGATGGATATGACATTGTTATTCGGCATAAGGCTACTGGTCCTCAACGAATAAGCAATCTTCATCCGTTATACATGGCTTTGCAATATCCTTTGTTGTTTATTTACGGTGAGAGTGGTTGGTCTCCTGACTTACGTCTTTTTGGTGTTTCCGGAAAAGAGGACAAAAATTTGTCTATGAATATGTTCTATAGTTATCAACTTCACGATCGTCTTAACGTCTACACATTGTTGCTGCGAGGAGGTCGTCTATTCCAACAATATCTGGTTGACGCCTACGTGTGTATAGAGTAGAATAGGCTAGAATATTACAGACGTAATCAAAGTTCTCTAAGAAGTGACGTATTAAAAGACATACATGATGCTATTCACCGTAGTGATATTGAGGGACGTGATATAGGGAAACGTACTATTCTACCTTCATCATTTACGGGGGGTCCATGATACATGTACAAGCACTATCAGGATGCGTTAGCGATTTGTAGAGTACATGGAAACCCTCAATACTTCATCACTTTTACATGCAACGTTAACTGGCCTGAAATTTGTAGATATTTGACTAGGTATCCGGTACTTAAAGCGCAGGACCGTCCGGATATCATAGCTCGCGTTTTCCATATGAAAGTTGTCTCATTTGTGAACTTTCTTCGTAATAACAGGCCATTTGGGAATGTTACCAAAGATTTATACACGATTGAATTTCAGAAGAGGAGTCTACCACACTGTCATTTGTTGTTATGGGTAGCCGAAACTAATAAGATAACTAACGCTACTCACGTTGATAAGTATATTTCAGCAGAAATTCCAGATCCTGTAATCGACCCAGAACTGCATAAGATTGTTACCGACTTCATGATACATGGACCATGCGGTACTGTTAGACCCAACGCGCCATGTATTCATTCGGTATGTGCTCTAAGAACTTTCCAAAGGCTTATCAATAGAGTAGTATGATTGACGAGAATGGATATGCACGTTATAAAAGATGGATGACTGGGAATACTGTTCTCAAAAGTGGCGTTGCTCTTGATAACAGGCACGTTGTCCCATACAACCGTACTCTACTGTTACACTTCCAAGCACACATAAATGTAGAGTACTGCGGGTGGAGCATGCTGATAAAGTACCTTTTTAAGTACATATTAAAGGGCTCTGATCGTATTCGTTTTAACATTAGTAAAGGTCCTTCTTCTGGTGATACTGAAGGTGACACTACGTTTGAAATCGACGAGATTAAAAACTATGTTAATGGAAGATTCATATGTCCACATGAGTCAGCTTGGAGAATTCTTGATTTCCACATCCATCAAAGAAATCCTGCAGTACAAGTTTTAGCTGTTCACTTGCAACAAATGCAAGGTGTAAACTTCAGGGACAATGACCAATTAGAAAACATTGCTAGAAACCCGTTATCAAAGCGTACTACCTTAACAGAATGGCTTTACAACAATAGCATTGATGAGAGTGGATGACATCTGACTTACGTTGACTTTTTATCAGAGTATAGATGGGATGCCTCAAGTAAGACGTGGCTACGTAGAATAACAAACAGAACACCAGCGATTGGGAGACTTATCTACGTACACCCAACGTGTGGTGAAACGTTCTACCTGCGTCTATTGCTGCCACACCAGAAAGGTTATCGATCCTTCGAGGACATTCGCACAGTTTCTGGAGAGGTATGCTCAACATACCGTACTGCATGTGAACGACTTGGATTACTAGATGATGACATAGAATGGTCATATACCTTCGTTGAGGCTGCTGCTTGGGCTACTGCTTCTGAGTTACGACACCTATTCATACATATGCTTTTATATTGTGAGGTGTCAAACCCTAAACAATTGTGGGACATGCATTGGCATAGAATGGCTGATGACGTTATGCATAGATATCGTCTAAAAATCGATGATGATAAGATGCAACATGTTTTATATAAGCTTGAACTATTATTGCGCACTGGATCGTCTTCATCGTTGTGCGAGTTAGGGTTGCCAATGCCAAATCCAACAGTTGTTGCATCAGTGACAAATAGACTACTCATGGAAGAGAAATTACGATAGGCAACAACTTGCAATTGAACATATGTCATCACGGTCTGTTCTCAATCCATAACAAAAGAGCATATGCGATTATGTTTTTTCTACATTAGAACGAAATGAGCAAGTAATGGCCTTTGTTTATGGCTATGGTGGAACACGGAAGACATTCCTATGGACTACTATCATCTCATCCTTACGCTCTGAAGGTAAAATTGTACTTGCAGTGGCTGCATCCGGTATTGCATCTTTGTTACTCCCTGCTGGAAGAACGGCTCATTCGCGATTTAAGATACCGCTCAATCTAACAGATCAGTCAACATGCTACATAAAGAAAAACACTCATCTAGCTCAGCTGCTAACAGATGCAACAGTCATAATATGGGACGAAGCACATATGAATGATCGAAGATGCTTTGAGTCACTTGACAGAACACTTAAAGTCTTAATGAACAGACCTAATGAACCTTTTGGAGGTCAATTCATATTACTTGGGGGTGACTTCCGACAAACTTTACCAGTAATACCAAAGGCTTCAAAAAATGTTATTTTATCATCGTCTCTTCCAAGATCATATCTATGGAGACATTTTAAAGTGTGCAAGTTGACAGAAAACATGCGCTTGTAAAGTACGAATCTAGACGCAAATCACAGAGCCAAGATTGCAACGTTCTCATCATGGTTGCTTGCTGTAGGTGACGGGAAATTAGGAACTCCAGACGTTGATGATCCCCAAAACGCTAGAAACATCGAGATCCCATTAGACTATGTCATACCTTATAGTGATAATGCACTTCAACAGCTTATTCAGTTCATCTATGACGACACCACTTTGAAAAATCCGACAACTGAGATTCTTTACAACAAAGCAATTGTTTGTCCTAAAAATGAAACTGCACAAGAGATTAATAACATGGTTCTTGCATGCAACCCTGGGAATAGCAAGACTTATCTCAGCACTGACACAATAATACCCAAATTAGGAAGCCATGGTGATATTGAAATGCTTTACCCGACAGAGTATTTGAACTTGCTGAATTTTAGTGAACTACCGCCACATCAATTAGAGCTAAAAGTAAACACACAATTATGCTGATACGTAACATCAATCAAACAGCTGGTTTGTGCAATGGCACAAGATTAATAATTACACAATTTCTTCCGAGGGTAATTGAGGCACAGATAATGACTCGTACTGCAATTGGCCACCGTGTGTATATACCACGTATATCTCTGACACACACACACACAATGAACTACCTTTCACTTTCAAAAGAAAGCAATTTCCGATAAAACTATGTTACGCGATGACAATTAACAAAAGCCAAGGCCAATCACTTAACAAGATCGGGGTATACCTTCCTGAGCCAGTATTCGGCCATGGTCAATTATATGTGGCATTATCAAGGGCAACATCCCCAGACTCTTTAAAAATACTAACAACCCCAATGAAGGATATGCCATCGAATGTTACGAAGAACATAGTCTACTCTGATTTTCTACATCAGATAGACATTAACCAATCTTAAGGTTTATTCAGTCGTTTGAGGCATTTGTCTCTCTTCATAGCCATTCTACCAACGACCCTTTCAGGTACAGGTTATGTAGTCTATCATGGACAACCCACTATTTTAAAAGCATGAACACTACATAGTTCTTCTGTCCGTACAATAACTGTTATGTTTTATATTAATTTACATTTACCAAAGTGACCATAACTAAGTGGTAATCTGATAGGACGAACTCTTCACAGATATCAGTAGGCTTCACAAATAACCCCGCTTCTGAAAAAAGTATCGTGGTTTTAGTTAGCCATCCATTATAGGTACAATTATTAATGACACAAAGACGGCCTTTTGTAACAACTTTAACGCCGACTAATGAATTTAGTATAACCCCAGCATGTAGCTTTTTAATTCTCTCGCTTACTTTAAGAACGTAAATGCATTAAGACCCTAAACAACCATAATTCTGCCGACTATAAACAACGTAGAGATCGCCGCCGCAACGCGCGGCGTCTCGCACCATCCTAGTATTATATTAACATATAACCTACTAAACATTATATGATGAGAATTTAAATAATTAGAAGAGGATTTAATGCATGGATGGCAGCTTTCAATCGCTGCTGTCTTTTATTTATTATTTTTGTTTGTAAAGTAATATTTGAAAGAACAACATCAACTTTTGTTGATGTTTAGTTTATTATTATATTATACTATCATTATTATTATTAAGATTATTATTATTATTATTATTATTATTATTATTATTTTATTAACATAATTTAACCACGTATTTAATAGTTAACAATCACGTATAAGCTTTGAGCACCCGTATGTCGAGTATCGGTTGTGCGTATGCATTCAAGATTGGTAACGTATAACCAAAGTATTGCAACACGTATAAGCATGTATAAAAATAGTATTTCATTACGATTGGAGTCTCGGATTTACAATGGTTCCAACGAAAAGGCGAACGCAAGAATACAAGATTTCCAAAAATAGTAATACGAGTAACGGTTTCTAATTATGAGAAGTATGAAAACGCAGGGCGTTACACCAAGGCATATCTCAATTTGGAAAATATTCACCACATTATTCTTTTAATCCAAACTTGAATGTGTTGTATAATGATATACAAAATATTTTGTATATTTTGTATACAAAATACACTTATCGTATAAAACGTAAGAATAGGGTATTTTTCAAAAATTTGGGCGGTGACAATATTGTAATTACTGCCACCCATCAAATAACTGTCTCAATTATTCTTCACTCAGTCACATCACTTTTCCACCACTTTTCCACCCTAAATCAAATACAACCGTGTAAACTGATTCAAGTTCTCCAACAAAAAACTACGATTCTCCAAACTTCCACACGATTCAACCTTAAATCATGTCTACCAAAGGTAATTTCAAATTGTTTGTAGCGTAATTTGTTATATAGTGTATAAATTTGAGATTTATGGTTTATGAAATGATTATGCGTTATTTTCTAATTTTCATTTTGTTTTGGCAAATTTAGAAGCTACAACAAAACCGTTAATATCGATGAACTAAGAATGAAGTATAACAATGAGAGACCATCAAAAACCTCTAATTTTGGTATGATTTTTGTTGAATTAGTAGAGTAATTATGATGCACTTGTAGAGTAATTTTTAAATGACTAGTTGCTGATGCAATTATAGAGTAATTTTGACTTATACCTTGTATTAGTGTATTGGTGATGAACTACTACAGTAATTATAATCCACTTGTAGGTTTATTTTGAATGACTAGTTGTTTGATGAATTTGTAGAGTAATTTGACTCATATGTATTAATGATGAACTAGTAGTGTAGCTACGATTAACTTGTAGAGTAATTATGATGCACTCGTAGAGTAAATTTTAATTGACTAGTTGTTCGATGCACTTGTAAGTAATTAATTTTGCTGATTGTTTTAGTTGTGTATTAGTGATGTAT
This sequence comes from Helianthus tuberosus, assembly GCA_030545235.1. NCBI lineage: Eukaryota > Viridiplantae > Streptophyta > Magnoliopsida > Asterales > Asteraceae > Helianthus > Helianthus tuberosus. Next base: position 33,480,946 of record CM060389.1, on the reverse strand, counting down.
CTTTTGTGTATCTAGTTCCTATTAAAACAAGGAGGAAAGTGGTGGAATTGCTAAAAAAAAACCCTAAAGAATATTGGTAGAATGTTTACCCGTTTATTATATATAAAAATATTGGTAGTAGAGTGAAAAAAAACCATCTCAAGATAATGTAGTGGTCTCAAGTTCAAGGCCTGGCTCTAGCACCAACATTTTATTTGTTTTAATTCATTTCCTCTTAAGAAAATGTGTAGTGATGAGGCATGTGAAATGCCAATTTTACACCATGTGGTGTCCAAGTCATCAAGGCCTAAAAGTTGGGTAAAATTGTGTAGTGGTGAAGCATGAAAGTTGGGTAAAATAGGTTTGGAATTGAAAAACATACAAAATGGGATTGGGTAAGACAGCTAGTTTCCGTGATTATCACAAAATGAAGCTCCACACGGACCAGCCATGATTGCAATACAATGAGAAGGAGGGGCGGTAGTTCGCTCGTGATTGGCCCAACCACGAGCCTGGTCTAACCACAATTTTGGGTTCGGTTTCGTCCAGTGCCTGACTTTTTTAAGAGTTTTTGGGGACAGCCCAATGTGAAGTTATAAAGAAAGTAAACAACTTACATTTCTAATTTGGTTACTGGACTGTGGTAATTTTTACTACAACAAGTGTGCCTTTCAAAACCGATTACTTGATTGATTTTGACCCAAAAATGCTACATGCTTACGCAGTTAAATGACTTTGATAACAGTGTTAGCATAATATAGTATGGGTGATGCGTGTGTGGTGTGTATAGTTTTTAAGTATATTTTAAGCCTTTTTTAAACGTTAGTCAAGTTTTAAATTTATAAAACACGATATGATACTAACACCAAACACACATATGGGCAAGTGCACCCATCGTGAGCGTAGTATAGTGTTGGTAAGATACCGAGGTCGTCCAAGGACACAAGAGCTTTTAATACCAGTGTATCATCAACTTCTAATCAAATCAAAAAGGTTAGAAAGATGTATTTAAACTAGAAAAATAAAAACTAACTAAAATGCTGAAAATAAAAATAAGATAAAAACAGATAGACAAGATGAATCACTTGGATCCGACTCGTGTTTAGTGTAACCTTTGATTATTTCAGCACTTTTGCACTTTTTAAGAGATTATCTTAGTTATTGTAGTAGGCCCCTCTTTTGAAGGTGACGTTACCCTCAACCCAGTGGTTTGAGTCAGCAAGGATACAATCCTAAAGGGTCGGATTATTGAAAGATAATTAATTAAGTTATTAATGCATATTATGGTAGGCCCCTCTTTTGAAGGTGACGTTACCCTCGGCTAAGTAGTCTGAGTCAGCAGGGATACAATCCTAAGTAGCCGGGTTAAAGTATTAATAGTAGCTTACATATGAGGGGATCAAAGAGTTTGGACCCCTGCTGTAAGGACCGTCTTTCGTCTTTATAAATTAACATACAAAGATAATTAAAAGACTTCAAATTAACAACATTAATACATGCTTTTGACAAAAATTGGGCATGACCCGTCCGTAAGACGGATATACCCCTGTTATCAACAAAAGTAAGACAAATACCATTCTACAATTCGTTTGACAAGACCCTACTAAAAACCTAGACATCAAGTGTTAAAATGTATGTCTACTAACAAGTTGTACAAAATAGAAATTTTGACCCAAAACATTAGTGCAACTAGCGGAAGCGCTTGATATGACATATCATGAACATGTGCTCGCTCCAATTCTCCAAGTCGCCTAAATTGAGGATTTATCTACATTCAACAACAAAGCTTTAAAAAGTTAGTCGTTATACTTGTTTGCTTATAAAACCGTCATTTTAGTTCCATTCGTGTACGTACTTTCATTTCTCTTACGCATTCGATTACCCAATTAAATGGGTATGACATATACTCTCATACAACTAACCCATTAGTAGGTGGTGACGACCAAACATAAAATATTGTATAAACTAACCGCAGAAGTTACTCCAACCCGATTATCCTTTCAACATTCAACCGTTTCATTATTATATCAACACTTCGAAAGTCCGACATTCATAAACCTGCACTTTCAAACATACTCAATAATAACTTGGTTAGCAAACCCATAATCTCAACATATTCAAGTACTACATCTTCGTAAAAAGGACGTCAACCATTTAAATGCATCTAATTAACTTACATTCCAAACCCAAGGGCATTATTAGTAACACTAGTTCTCAAATGCATCCAAATCATGCATTCGCACATACTTGCACACATACATACTTACAATCATACACATCTACATACCTAATATACATTCAATCATACCTACAAGCGTGTATGCATACCTACGTGTTCCGTACGCATTCTTGTATACCATTTACATGTAAAACATGTCCAACTTCATTACATACATCTATCATACTCTTATATAAATTACATGAGGCTTAGACTTGGGTTTACAACTTATAATCGTCAAGGAAACACTCGAAATCATGTTTGGGAGGCCCATCGTAGTCCACGGATAATATACCGAAGCCTACGATGCATAAATCACATAAATAATATTTTGGACAGAACCTTCACCCAGCCGTGTCAGCTCATCACCCGGCCGTGTCAACTCTGCACTTTTCCTAGCCATTAATTCTTACCGAAACGGACATAACTCTCTCATTTTTCATCCGTTTTGCGTCACGTTTCTTCCTACATGATTGTAAATTAATATTCTATCATGTGAACTTGAAATCCAACAGCCGAGTTAAGGAATTTCTTAACTTACACGTGTTTGGCTTGTTATTCATCTACGAACTATTCGACCCGTTCGTGCATTTACCAAAATAATCTATTGATTTGATCTCAACTTCATATGAACTTAATAATTAAAACATTATTTTACTTAAACAAACTAAGAAGTGATTACGGAAATCACTTACCTTGAGCGACCAAGTTCAAGCATAGGTTCCATGCTTACTTTTGACCTGTTAGCCTCCGTGCTTGAGTCCATAGATATGTTATTTATCCTTACATGTCAATACATTAATATCCTTGTTAGCATACAATACCACACATAACATCAATCACATTAATCCTATGCTCCACATTTGACCTTCATTAGTCAATTTCTAACAAACATAAAGCATATACTCAAAGTCATATCTTTTCAAGCTTATATAATTTATCATGTCATTACACATTCATACATTGATCTAACTATGTCCCATATGTATTTCAATCAAAACGCATATTTCATGTTAACCTATCGTTTATCACTTCATTATTACATTCTTTACTTTTCCATCCATCATTATACACAATTCATCTAAAATCATCACTTAGGCATTTCATCATACACTTGCTGGGCGTACCGTTAATTAAGCATAGTGTACAAGTATCATTTGCATAACATGACCAATCCATGTCAATATCATCAAGAACATCAATATTCAATAGAATTTCACATAACTTCTCTTCTAATTTAGCCCTAACTAACAATTTATCATTATAAACAATCATCATACATTCCCTCATCCAATTTCACACTTTACTACACATATTCATTCTACTCTAAGTGGGTTTTCACTCCCAACATTGAATTAATCGATTTCAAGCATTCATGATGTTCTAGATGGTGATCTTAGCTCAATATCATACTAATTTCATATAAACACATGGAATTTCTTGAAACCCTACATATTCAAAATCATCAAACTATCAATTTCTTCTTACCTTAAGCTTTAATAGGCCTAGATGATCAACAAATCATTGACATGCATGAGATTCAGTCACGATTAGGGTTTCAATTGGCTGAATTTGAGTGATTAGAAGGGTTTCCCTTTCCTTCCTTGGCTCTGGCGTCGAACACACACACACACACTCCTGATGTGTGTGTGTGTTTTATTCTTACTTTCATTTTATCATTCCAACTTTCTTAATATGTCACCATTAGTCCCTTAAGTTCATGACACCATCATATTTAGCTTTAATTTCATTCCTTTACTTAATTTGCTAGACATTTAACTAGGTTTACTAACCCCGTTATTATACCTCATTTTGTTAAACATGATAACAAACTAGCAAATTAAATATTCGGTTTTGGGGTGTTACAAGTCTACCCCCTTAAATGAGGTTTCGTCCCCGAAACCTTTCTCATTCAAACTAGACCAATTCTACTCTTACCCTTTTCAGGTTGTTCATCCATAATACTTACTACAACCTAAACGCATTCAGGATCTTGGCAAAGGTTTTATTCATGCATGAACGTAATTGTACACGTCGTGCCTATGCCTTATATTAAGTAAATTACTTTCATAATTATACTTATGTCAGATTCTGCTCCAGAGCTCTTATTAGTGTCTTTTACTTTATAATACTAGCTCTTAACACATATCATCACTAACGTTTCACTCATCGAATTTATTCCATTTGTATACAATCATTAATCGTACAAACCTAAGTCTGCGGTTTGTTTCTAACTTCCTACTTAAGCATATTACATTCATATATTTGCTAATCGAAATAAATCGATTTATTTCATACTACTCATACATCATATGCTATCTTTCATTTTGTTCACTATGAGTCATCCTAAACATCTCATTACTATCATTACTTCCGATTACCTTTAAGCTCATAGGAGGGGTCGATATATTACCATACGCATACTATAATCATTCAAGGACTTATTATTACAACTAAATCACCCTTCTTAAACTTAATTATCCGTACTTAAATCACGAAGATCAAGCCTTATTTCCATGGTTACTATTGTTATTTATGCCATGCGTATCTTTTCTACAATGTCTTGTTCAAATGAACATGGCCAACAAGCCGAGCATCAAAGTTAGCATTCCTTAACGATACTTGTCGTCCTTTACATTCTATCAGAATTTCCACAGTTATGAGCATTCAGGTTCAATACCACCCGACGATCATTACGAACATTTTGAAGTTCAGTTCACATTTTCTTTACAGTTTTGTATATACATATTCTACTCCGACTCATCCCTCTCTAGTCGAGTCATAACCTCCTACTAAAGTTACAACCCTCTTTATACGTACCTGAAGGAAGTAATTTCTATTGATTCGTTACCCATATCTTGCGATGATCATTCCTTTCTGGTTAGTGACATTACGTGTCCATTCATCAAGCTTACCTATGAGTATAAGGCTTAACAAATCAAAACATTAGCTACCGAGTTCAAATAGCGAGCGCCATCCGACCCGTATTACCCATTTATCCTTTCGACCATTCTTGTATGAAACGCATTTGCATAAATATATTCATATATATATATATATATATATATATATATATATAGAAGTTTAAACATAAACTGAATCATATCACTTAAGGAATATTTGTTTGTTTGGTGCGTAGTTACTTATACATTCGGTTATTTTCATTCCTATCATTCTTTTGTTCATTTGCTTTACATTTACTTATATGACTTGTTTGACGCATCCATGGTCAAGTTGTCGACTTCTTCTTATGTAGACTAGTCATGTCTTTTATATCTTAAATCTGTTTTGCAGATTCGAACACATTATTCATACCTTTCGTACCTTCTATGTTTTGAATCCGTCTCGCGGATTCAAACATTGCATTCACATCTTTCATTCTCTGAATCCGACTCGCGGATTCAAGCATTGCATTCACATCTTTCATTCTTTGAATCCGTCTTGCGGATTCAAGCATTGCATTCACATCTTTCATTCTTTGAATCCGTCTTGCGGATTCAAGCATTGCATTCACATCTTTCATTCTTTGAATCCGTCTTGCGGATTCAAGCATTGCTTTCATACATTGTTGATCCGTACTTTCTTACGGATTCAACATTCCTCATTCTTATCACCCACACTTTTCACTCTTACATAGTACTCTCAATCCCCCGAGAGTTTTACTACCCATTTCACCCACACGCCTACCTGCTACCTAATTCAATCGGACATACCTGTAACAATTATCACGGTCTCACGAACGTCATACGTTTCTTGTGTACTGGCCAGGTACACATTCCACATACTAGTTTCGTGTCTTCGCGGAATCGCCACCTTATGTCCGAAGAATTAAGTTTCGGCACGTGTAACATTTTCAAAACTTATCTACCATGTCGTTTTTATATTTCGTTTAAAAATTTTCTTTCACTTGCTTAATTATACCATTTCATACGCCCACACGTTAGGTTTACGTACATGGGGTCAATTCGTCTTATTACTTGCCTTGATGCCGGTCCTAGACCGCGTTCACAGATCATCCCTTCCGCCACTTCTGTGACCTTGTTGAATAATGCTTCTTGACGAACAATATCATCATCATCATTCACGTTGCTTGCATCAGCCATCTACACCATGTCATGTTTTTGTTTAATACAAATCAAAAGCTTTCAATCTATCATACACTTCTACTCTCGATTACTATTTACGTAATCGCGCATTAAAATTCTTTTCATTGCGATCATAAGTGGCGATCATTGGTACTTAGTTATGCTTGATAAGACTTTACGTCATCATTTTATGGGTCATTTGATAGATCAGAAATTCCAATTTCGAAAAACAAACAAAGTAGCGTTTTGTGGTTTCTGCTTGGCGTCGGCGACGGGTAGGGTGCCCGTTGGCGACGGGTTCAGAAAAGTGGCGTCGGCCACATTCGTCCGTAAACAGGCGATTAAGGCGTCGGCCCAAAAAGGAGGGGGCGTCGCCGACGGGTGCCTAGCCGTCGGCGACGGGCAGCCGTTTGTTAATCCGCTGCTGCTTCGTTATTTAGTGTTTTAGCTCTTTCTCAGGTCCGTTTCCAGCCGTATGGTCCCCGGGATTCATCGTTTCACCCCCCAAAATTATTCTTTCACATACTTAACTTAACTTTATACCACAAGCACATTACACATACTTGTATTTATCCAAAAACTTAAATTGTTACCTCATTGACGATCTTGGAGCGAGCACACTTTTGAACGAGCCATCTGTTTGAGTTCAAGCATCACATCATATGCTCGAATCCCTCAAACCTTGGCTCTGATACCAACTTGTAAGGACCGTCTTTCATCTTTATTAATTAACTTACAAAGATAATTAAAAGACTTCAAATTAACAACATTAATACATGATTTTGACAAAAATTGGGCATGACCCGTCCGTAAGACAGATATACCCCTGTTATCAACAAAAGTAAGACAAATACCATTCTACAATTCGTTTGACAAGACCCTACTAAAAACCTAGACATCAAGTGTTAAAATGTATGTCTACTAACAAGTTGTACAAAATAGAAATTTTGACCCAAAACATTAGTGCAACTAGCGGAAGCGCTTGATATGACATATCATGAACATGTGCTCGCTCCAATTCTCCAAGTCGCCTAAATTGAGGATTTACCTACATTCAACAACAAAGCTTTAAAAAGTTAGTCGTTATACTTGTTTGCTTATAAAACCGTCATTTTAGTTCCATTCGTGTACGTACTTTCATTTCTCTTACGCATTCGATTAACCAATTAAATGGGTATGACATATACTCTCATACAACTAACCCATTAGTAGGTGGTGACGACCAAACACAAAATATTGTATAAACTAACCGAATAAGTTACTTCAACCCGATTATCCTTTCAACATTCAACCGTTTCATTATTATATCAACACTTCGAAAGTCCGACATTCATAAACCTGCACTTTCAAACATACTCAACAATAACTTGGTTAGAAAACCCGTAATCTCAACATATTCAAGTACTACATCTTCGTAAAAAGGACGTCAACCATTTAAATGCATCTAACTAACTTACATTCCAAACCCAAGGGCATTATTAGTAACACTAGTTCTCAAATGCATCCAAATCATCCATTCGCACATACTTGCACACATACATACTTACAATCATACACATCTACATACCTAATATACATTCAATCATACCTACAAGCGTGTATTCATACCTACGTGTTCCGTACGCATTCTTGTATACCATTTACATGTAATACATGTCCAACTTCATTACATACATCTATCATACTCTTATATAAATTACATGAGGCTTAGACTTGGGTTTACAACTTATAATCGTCAAGGAAACACTCGAAATCATGTTTGGGAGGCCCATCGTAGTCCACGGATAATATACCGAAGCCTACGATGCATAAATCACATAAATAATATTTTGGACAGAACCTTCACCCGGCCGTGTCAGCTCATCACCCGGCCGTGTCAACTCTGCACTTTTCCTAGCCATTAATTCTTACCGAAACTGACATAACTCTCTCATTTTTCATCCGTTTTGCGTCACGTTTCTTCCTACATGATTGTAAATTAATATTCTATCATGTGAACTTGAAATCCAACATCCGAGTTAAGGAATTTCTTAACTTACACGTGTTTGGCTTGTTATTCATCTACGAACTATTCGACCCGTTCGTGCATTTACCAAAATAATCTATTGATTTGATCTCAACTTCATATGAACTTAATAATTAAAACATTATTTTACTTAAACAAACTAAGAAGTGATTACGGAAATCACTTACCTTGAGCGACCAAGTTCAAGCATAGGTTCCATGCTTACTTTTGACCTGTTAGCCTCCGTGCTTGAGTCCGTAGATATGTTATTTATCATTACATGTCAATACATTAATATCCTTGTTAGCATACAATACCACACATAACATCAATCACATTAATCCTATGCTCCACATTTGACCTTCATTAGTCAATTTCTAACAAACATAAAGCATATACTCAAAGTCATATCTTTTCAAGCTTATATAATTTATCATGTCATTACACATTCATACATTGATCTAAACTACGTCCCATATGTATTTCAATCAAAACGCATATTTCATGTTAACCTATCATTTATCACTTCATTATTACATTCTTTACTTTTCCATCCATCATTATACACAATTCATCTAAAATCATCACTTAGGCATTTCATCATACACTTGCTGGGCGTACCGTTAATTAAGCATAGTGTACAAGTATCATTTGCATAACATGACCAATCCATGTCAATATCATCAAGAACATCAATATTCAATAGAATTTCACATAACTTCTCTTCTAATTCAGCCCTAACTAACAATTTATCATTATAAACAATCATCATACATTCCCTCATCCAATTTCACACTTTACTACACATATTCATTCTACTCTAAGTGGGTTTTCACTCCCAACATTGAATTAATCGATTTCAAGCATTCATGATGTTCTAGATGGTGATCTTAGCTCAATATCATACTAATTTCATATAAACACATGGAATTTCTTGAAACCCTACATATTCAAAATCATCAAACTATCAATTTCTTCTTACCTTAAGCTTTAATAGGCCTAGATGATCAACAATCATTGACATGCATGAGATTCAGTCACGATTAGGGCTTCAATTGGCTGAATTTGAGTGATTAGAAGGGTTTCCCTTTCCTTCCTTGGCTCTTGCGTCGAACACACACACACACACGCCTGATGTGTGTGTGTTTTATTCTTACTTTCATTTTGTCATTCCAACTTTCTTAATATGTCACCATTAGTCCCTTAAGTTCATGACACCATCATATTTAGCTTTAATTTCATTCCTTTACTTAATTTGCTAGACATTTAACTAGGTTTACTAACCCCGTTATTATACCTCATTTTGTTAAACATGATAACAAACTAGCAAATTAAATATTCGGTTTTGGGGTGTTACACCTGCCATCCAATACCGGTGGGTATTGAAGGAGGTCCTACTAAATTTGACCCAGGTCCTTTGCAGGATCTATACACTGAATAGTGGCAAGACTCTTACCAAACCGTTCCCTTAACCCCTGACCAGGTAGCCAACATACCTCCATATAGACCGTGGAGATATGAATGGTGAAAATCTTTTATTTTATACAGACAGTAAAATAATGCCAAGACACCACAGACAAACGATAAGGAAGAATCACCTTCAACATAAGAAACTAGTTATTAAAGTCATTAATACATAACCAAATAAAAAGTGCGAAAAGATTAAAAATAAAAAGTATTACACTAGACACTTGTCTTCACCAAGTGATGTAAGAGACTTAGGCAAACATGGCCTTTGATTGTCAAGAACTCTTACGATCAATCTTGGATCCCGAGATGACTCACACACTCTATGATGGACAATGGATGATGGTGGTGGATGATGGTGTTGTGATGGTGGTGGGTGAAGTGTGAGAGAGGTGGTGTGCCAATGGATGGTTTGCAAATGAGCCAAGCACCCCTATTTATAGGCTGAACAGAGGCTCGGGCACGGCCCCGTGTCCACCTTCCTTCTCTTTCTTCATTAATTGCAGTTTGTCTGCATTAGTTGACCACGCCCCCGTGTCCGCTGGGCACGCCCCCGTGTGCAGAAGCGTATCTGTACTATCAAGATTTTCCCAGATTCTGCGAATCTTAGAGTTGACCACGGCCCCGTGTCCACTGGGCACGCCCCCGTGGTGGGTGATAGAAGCTTCTACAGCTTTGTCTTTTCTGCTGACACTTGGGCACGCCCCCGTGCTCACTGAGCACGGGGCGTGTTCAGCCTTCTGTTCTCTTGTTTTCCTTGGGAAGATGCTGTCGGGGGGTCGGGCATGCCACGTTTGTTCCTTTTCTTGTATTTATGTTAGATTTAGCTGCCTTTTTGCTTCTATTGTTCATTTGAGCTCATTTAATCCTGAAAATACAAAAGGAAGACAAAAACATAGTTTTTCCAACATTAGTACTAAAAAGGGGTTGGTTTTATGCCACATTTGATGTAATTTATATGTTGCATTTTGCGCACATCAAATACCCCTACACTTGAATCTTTGCTTGTCCTCAAGCAAAACTCTTTATAATGTGGCTTTACACTCCCAAATGGAATGGGTAGAAGAGAAGGTTTTGGGCTTGTCATAGAGTGTCGGGATTTCCAAGATTCTTTATTAAGTTTTATTTTTATTTATTTACAATCCTATTCGACATGATTTATTTAAAACATTACATAAGATAAATTACTTATTAGGGCATAACATGCCTTTCTAAAATTCCATTTATATACAAGTTCACATACCTCACGGGGGATCACTCAACACTCGGCCGAAGATGTATTTTAGTGAATCACTCGAGGGCGGCATGGAACTTACTCCTACCATAGGCTTGCCAAGCAATCAATCCTCCTCCTTTTTAACTATATACCTTTGTAAATATCAAGAAGACTTTTGGGTGAAGGGTTAGGCTTGGGTTAAAGGTGGGTGGTTGGGTTAGTGGTTAGTAAAAGGGTGAAATGCGTAAAAAGCGTCGGTTTTCGTAAGACTTTTTATTTTTGTAATTTTTATTTTGATGAAGCCATTATTCAAACAAAGTTATTTTTGATAAACTTGTTTGTTTATTTCTCTTTTGCTTCATCATCATCATCATCATTTTTTTTTTTTTGAAAGTCATAAGAAAAACCGAGCTTGTTACTAAAACAAAGGGTTAAAAATAAAAAGGTTTTGGTGGTTGAAAGGGTGTTTGTTTTGGGTTATGAAATGAAAAGGTTTAGGCTCAAAGGGGTTAACTAGGGGGATTTTGGGTAGGTAGTAAAAAAAATAAAAAAAATAATGGTGTAGAAATAAAAAGGGTTAGTCCTAATGCCTCTGTCATTTAGTTACTCGGGTTTAAGTTGGTAAGGACCGGGAATGTATCGTCGTGGCAAGTTCTAGAGTCGTAAGAACCAAGCGGCTATTCACACAAGAAACGAAAAATGAGCATTTAGTTTAAAGATATGTATTTGTATGCTCAATAAAGGCTCAAAACTCACTTTTTGTGGGAATGGGTTTTTATGTGATCAAATATATATAATCAAATTTTAACTAAACTTGTCATGCCGTTTCATAATTTTCTTATGTTGTTTCTTTTTATCACGACGCTATCAGTTGTAAATTTGTAAAAATATAACCTTTTTAGAACTTGAAATTCCCTAGTTAAACCTAGACAAGTAAAAAAAATGAAAATTTTTTGAAAAAATTTGGGGTGATTAGCGGTTCCAATAGAGTTTTGTGTAAGGCTTGTATTTAGGACTTGCAAGATTCATGGTTTTAGCATCCCCCCACACTTAAATTACACATTGTCCTCAATGTGTCCCAAAAATAAGTTTTTAAGTTGATTGAATGTGTAAAAAGGTGTGAAAAAGCAAAATTTTATGTTACTGGGCGTCTGGACACGGCCCCGTGGTGTCCGGGCACGGCCCCGTGTTCAGATCGCCAGTAACAAAAGTTTATAAAAAAGAAACAGAAGTCTGGGCACGGGGGCGTGTTCAATGAGCATGCCCCGTGTCCAGTTACCTGAACTGTGCATTTTCTGCATATTGTACAGCACGGGGTCGTGTTGGGCGGGCACGGCCCGTGCTGAACTTGTTGTAATGAAGAAAAGTTTGTCGGATGGCCCTGTTTTCGTGCGTGGGGTGCTGGTTCAAGTTTCCCTTGTTATCCTTCACCATCCCGAGTGTGTTTTATTCCTGAAAATTAAAACTAAACTAGAAAACATAAAAATTAATCTAAACTAAACTAATGATAGTTCCGCGGAATGCCTCCGTGGTGCGTCACGTTTATAAGGGTCCTTGGCTAGACCCAAAGCCTGGTCATATGTTACCCATGTGGGATGTTTTTGCATACCATGCTACACCGTCGGAGAGCATCATCCAAACTCGAGTCAATGACCTTCATGTAGTTGACCGGGTCTTCGTCTTCTACTCTTTTCCCAACTCCAAACTTCTTTTCCTCATCCCCAATCCTCAATGTTAGTGTTCCATCATTCATATCTACCACGGCTTGGGCCGTAGCTAGGAATGGCCTCCCTAGGATAAGTGGTACTTTGGCGTCTTCTTCCATATCTAGTATGACAAAGTCGGCTGGAAAGACAAATTCGCCGACTTTGACCAATAGATTTTCAGTGACACCTTGTGGATATTTGACGAATCTATCGGCGAGTTGTATGCTTATTATTGTAGGGCTTGTTTTCCCTAAGCCGGGTCGGTTGAACATTGATGAGGGCATGAGGTTGATGCTTGCCCCGAGATCGGCTAGTGCATTACGAATGGGGGATTCCCCAATCAAGCAAGGAATTGTGAAGATTCTGGGGTCAAGCCTCTTTTGCGGGAGTTTGTTGAGCAGCAAGGCGGAGCATTCTTCGCCTAAATTAACTAATTGCAATGATTCAATTTTCCTTTTATGAGTGAGGAAGTCCCTCATAAATTTTTAATATTTAGGCATTTGAGTGAGGACTTCGATAAATGGAATATTAACATGCAATTGTTTTAGTAAATTTTCGAACTTTGCGAATTGCTCATCGGTCTTTTGACGAATTAACCGACCGGGGTATGGAACCGGAGGAGTCTTAGTAGGTTCTTGAACTGGTGGAGAAGCCTTCTCTTGTTGGGGCGTGGGTGGAGTTGTGGTTTGGCTAGATTAGCTTCTTTCAGTTGGTGGTAGTGGAGCCTCTTCGGGACCCAGGGTACGGTTTCTCAATGTTATGAGATGTACTTGCGCCTTTGGGTTGGTTTCGGTATTACTTGGTAACGCGCCTTGTGGTCTCTCGGAGAAATTTTGAGCTATTTGATTTAATTGTTTTTCAATGTTTTGAATGCTAGCTTGTTGATTTCTAAAATTCGATTCCAATTGTTGAAATCGATCCGAGTTTTTCTTTTCGGTGTCTGAGATGAGGAGAGATACAGTATCTTCAAGCCTTTCTCGTCCACCTTGTTGTTGGGAGAAATTTTGTGGTTGTTGAAAGTTTGTTCGTTGGTTTAGATTTTGTTGGTTACTACTATTGCGGGGTTCTCTCCAACCAAGGTTAAGGTGGTTACACCATCCTTGGTTGTAGGTACCCGTTAAAGGACCCGACGGCCTAGGTCTATTATCAATGTAGTTTACCGATTCTGTTTGATCATCCATTTCTTTCATACAACTCCAATTTTCATGTGGTGCACCACACCCTTCACAAGCCATGACCGAGGCTGTTTTTGCCATTTCTAGCTTTTTGATTTTTGAAGAAAGGGCCTCGATTTGGGCTTGTAAAGAAGTGCTTTCATCAACCTTATGGGTGCCCGGGGCAATAGATTTATTGCCTCGGGGAGTGTGCCACTGAAAATCGGTTTGAGCAATTTCCTCAATTTTATTATAAATTTCATTTGGGCGACGATTACCTAAAAGTCCCCCGGAGCTAGAGTCGACTGTTTGTCTTCTGTGTGGCAACAACCCATTATAGAAAGTGGATACTTGTTGCCATACCGCAAGACCGTGATGAGGACATTTTCTTAGTAGCTCCTTGAACCTTTCCCAAGTTTCATACAAGGATTCCCCATCCTCTTGTGAGTATGTATTAATTTCAGTCATTAATTTAGCCGTTTTAGCAAGAGGGAAATACTTATATAGAAACTTTTGGGCTAGTTCATCCCAGGTGTTTACCGAGCCAACGGGGAGGGTATTAAGCCAAGCCTTAGCTCAGTCTTTTAGTGAAAATGGAAACATACGAAGGCGGATGGCGTCATTTGATGCTCCATTGATCCGAAAGGTATCACATATTTCTAAGAAATTAGTAATATGTAGATGGGGATCCTCGTCCGCAAGTCCATGGAAGGTTGCAGAGTTTTGGAGCATCTGTATCAAATGTGGCCGAAGTTCGAAGTTGTTGGCTTCGACATTCGATGCATTGATAGCGGCGCCTAGATTACCTACGGTGGGGCGTAAGTAATCCATGAGGGTACGTTGGTCCGCCATTGGAAGTGGGTTCCCCGAAACTTTCTCTTGATTTTTAGCTTTAAGTCTCTTTCGTAGAAAGCGTTCGGGTTCGTCTAGGGGTTCTTTTATGTCACTACTACAACTGGAGCTCATACACTACGTGGAAAATGCAAATGTGGCGCCTGAGTTCCAAGTCCTGCAATAAAAACAAAGAAGAACGTTGGTCAGAAGCTTCACCACGGCCCCGTGCTCAGATGAACACGGCCCGTGGTCTGAGATACAGTGATTGTTTTCCGGATCCCTGTTATTGGTGAGTTCGACACGTCCCCGTGTTGCACCGACACGGCCCCGTGCTCAACTCTCTGTAACTCGGAAAATAAAAACTGGCAGTAACAATGTTGGGCACGGCCCGTGTCCGACCAGGCACGGCCCGTGCTGAGCTCTGCAGAAACTGAAAAACTTAGAAAAATCCTTAAAAAAAACAGAAAAATTAGAAAAAACGATTAGGCCGCTGATTCCTAACTTTCTTAAAATCCTTGTGTCCCCGGCAACTGCGCCAAAAACTTGATGCGTATGTGGTGTGTATAGTTTTTTAGTATATTTTAAGCCCTTTTTACACGTTACTCAAGTTTTAAATTTATAAAACACGATATGATACTAACACCAAACACACATATGGGCAAGTGCACCCATCGTGAGCGTAGTATAGTGTTGGTAAGATACCGAGGTCGTCCAAGGACACAAGAGCTTTTAATACCAGTGTATCCTCAACGTCTAATCAAATCAAAAAGGTTAGAAAGATGTATTTAAACTAGAAAAATAAAAACTAACAAAAATGCTGAAAATAAAAATAAAATAAAAACAGATAGACAATATGAATCACTTGGATCCGACTCGTGTTTAGTGTAACCTTTGATTATTTCCGCACTTTTGCACTTTCTAAGAGATTATCTTAGTTATTGTAGTAGGCCCCTCTTTTGAAGGTGACGTTACCCTCAACCCAGTGGTTTGAGTCAGCAAGGATACAATCCTAAAGGGTCGGATTATTGAAAGATAATTAATTAAGTTATTAATGCATATTATGGTAGGCCCCTCTTTTGAAGGTGACGTTACCCTCGGCTAAGTAGTCTGAGTCGGCAGGGATACAGTCCTAAGTAGTCGGGTTAAAGTATTAATAGTAGCTTACATAGGAGGGGATTAAAGAGTTTGGACCCCCGCCATCCAATACAGGTGGGTATTGAAGGAGGTCCTACTAAATTTGACCCAGGTCCTTTGCAGGATCTATACACTGAACAATGGCAAGACTCTTACCAAACCGTTCCCTTAACCCCAGACCAGGTAGCCAACATACCTCCATATAGACCGTGGAGATATGAATGGTGAAAATCTTTTATTTTATACAAACAGTAAAATAATGCCAAGACACCACGGACAAACGATAAGGAAGAATCACCTTCAACATAAGAAACTAGTTATTAAAGTCATTAATACATAACCAAATAAAAAGTGCGAAAAGATTAAAAATAAAAAGTATTACACTAGACACTTGTCTTCACCAAGTGATGTAAGAGACTTAGGCAAACATGGCCTTTGATTGTCAAGAACTCTTACGATCAATCTTGGATCCCGAGATGACTCACACACTCTATGATGGACAATGGATGATGGTGGTGGATGATGGTGTTGTGATGGTGGTGGGTGGTGGGTGAAGCGTGAGAGAGGTGGTGTGCCAAGGGATGGTTTGCAAATGAGCTAAGCACCCCTATTTATAGGCTGAACAGAGGCTCGGGCACGGCCCCGTGTCCACCTTCCTTCTCTTTCTTCATTAATTGCAGTTTGTCTGCATTAGTTGACCACGCCCCCGTGTCCGCTGGGCACGCCCCCGTGTGCAGAAGCGTATCTGTACTATCAAGATTTCCCCAGATTCTGCGAATCTTAGAATTGACCACGGCCCCGTGTCCGCTGGGCACGCCCCCTTGGTGGGTGATAGAAGCTTCTACAGCTTTGTCTTTTCTGCTGACACTTGGGCACGCCCCCGTGCTCACTGAGCACGGGGCGTGTTCAGCCTTCTGTTCTCTTGTTTTCCTTGGGAAGATGCTGTCGGGGGGTCGGGCATGCCACGTTTGTTCCTTTTCTTGTATTTATGTTAGATTTAGCTGCCTTTTTGCTTCTTTTGTTCGTTTGAGCTCATTTAATCCTGAAAATACAAAAGGAAGACAAAAACACACTTTTTCCAACATCAGCCCTAAAAAAGTGTTGGTTTTATGCCACATTTGATGTAATTTATATGTTGCATTTTGCGCACATCAATGGGCTCGTTTGTAATGGGTTTATTTCTCAGCCCATTTAGCTAGTTAACCTAGAAGCCCTGTCATATATATAGTCGTCCTTGTTTTGTTGATGTAATACTTTTAATACATTCTAATGATAAACTGTAGCCGTATTCTCTGAATATCATTGTTAATTTACATGGTATCAGAGCTTTGTTCGATTCATGTTTATTAATTTGATTGTGGAATACTTTGGAATGCACCGACCTGATGGATAGAACTTGAAACTTGTCATTTAGTGTTTTTGGGAGACAAGGTTGTCAGCCGCCACTACTGGTACATTCCATCCATGTGATTTAGTTTTTTGAATCTTTGAATTCAAGTTGTTTGTGGGTGTGACATCATTATAAAAACATCGACATCATCATAGCATCATCAAAAATGTATTCTCAATATTGGCAGATTTAATTGGTTCATTAGTATCTTTTTGGATTGTGGTTGTCTCCATTCGTTCGCTGGGGTTTATTTTACAGATTGGATTTTTTTTCCGTGTGTTTCACCGGTTCAGTTTTTTATTTGGCATTGGATTGTTACTGTTGTTCGTATTACTCGCAATATGGCTGGAAAGGATGACTCTCTTTAGTCGATCAGCACCCAATTGGATGGTAAAAATTATGCTTATTGGAGTTACGTCATGAAGAACTTTCTTCGTGGGAAAAATATGTGGGGTTATGTCATGGGTGTTAAAGGGAAGCCCACTGATAAGTCTAAGCCTGAAGAGTATGCATTGTTACTTGATAGATGGGAAACTGATAATTCTAAAGTTATCACTTGGATCAACAATTCAGTAAGTCAGTCTATTGGCATTCAATTGGCCAAGTATGACACAGCAAAGGAAGTTTGGGAACATTTGGAAAGACTGTATACTCAGTCCAATTTTGCAAAGCAATACCAGTTGGAATATGATATCCGTGCTCTTCAACAGAATGATACGAGTATTCAGGACTTCTATGGTGCTATGTCAAATTTATGGGATCAATTGGTGCTTACGGAGTCTGCAGAATTGAAGGTGTTTAAACCTTGTCTTGCTAGAAGGGAAGAACAACATTTGGTACAATTTTTGATGGCATTACGTTCTGATTTTAAAGGATTGTGTGGAACAATCCTTCATCGATCTCCTCTCCCAACAGTTGATTAAGTTGTTCATGAGTTGATTGCAGAGGACTCGTATAAAATCTCAGGTTGACAAGGGGTCAAAAGTAACTACTACCCCTGCTGTGTTTGTTGTTCCTAATTATCAGTTAAGAGAACAATGATCCCAATCTTCAAACCACCCTAGACAAGGTGCTAAAGTTGCTTTTGATTAACGTGCCATCTGCAAAGGGAAAAATCATTGGAAGTCTCAGTGTCCATTGCTACTCAATAGGGCAAAACAGCAGCAAAAGTCTCCACAACAGAACAAAGCAAGTGGACAGTTTCAATCTCGCTCAACTGCTTCATCTTCATGGACATCCCGTCCTCCACAGTTCACTGCTACTGCTACACAATCAGTAGATGCAGATTTCCAGGCTACCAACATGCCTCCTTCTGCTTTGGATCCGTATGTATTTGAACAGTTTAGAGAGTTTCTTGCTGCTAACCCCACAACCATATCAGCATCTATGTCTCGTTCAGGCATGTCTTCATCAAGTACCTCAGGTATTTCGTCATCCCTTTGGATTTTGGATTCTGGTGCCTCACATCATATGTCACCCTATCGGTCATCTTTTGTTTCTTTGTCTCCAATATCACCTGTTTCGGTGATGTCTGCTAGTGCCACATCAATGTCAGTAGAGGGTGTTGGCTCTGTTGCTACTCCTCATGTGTCTCTTCCTGATGTCTTTTATATTCCCAAACTTGCTTTGAATCTTATTTCTGTCAGTCAGTTGTGTAAATCTGGTCACTGGGTTTACTTTTCTGACTCTGTTTGTGTTGTGCAGGATCAACACACTTAGAGGGTGATTGGGATCGGCCGTAGAGTGGGAGAATTATATGTCCTATAAGAACTCAAAGTTTCTGGTGTTGCTGCTTCCAGTATTGATTTGTCTTCTTTTCGTTTGAGTCCTTTTTCGTCTGAATTTTATGTTTGGCATTCTCGTTTAGGACATGTGTCAGCGTCTCGTTTAAAGTTTTTGGTTTCTACAGGCGTTTTGGGTCAATTGAACACTTGTGATATTTCTGATTGTAGTGGTTGAAAACTTGCTAAGTTTTCTGCTTTTCCTTTTGAAAAAAGTATTTCTCGTTCTGTTACTCCTTTTGATATTGTGCATTCTGATGTGTGGGGCCTATCACCAGTATCCACTAAGGGTGGGTCAATTTATTATGTATCTTTTATAGATGATTATACTAGTTATACCTGGGTGTATCTTATGAAACGTAGATCTGAGTTCTTTGGCATATATAAAAATTTTAGAGCCTATGTTAAGACGCAACACTCGGCTGTAATAAAGTGCTTCGGGTGTGACTTAGGAGATGAGTATACCTCCAATGATTTTGCCCATCTACTTGCATTCGATGGTACAATGCACAAGGCGTCTTGTACCGACACCCCTCAACAGAACGGTGTTGCTGAAAGAAAACATTGTCATCTTATGGAGACTGCTCGCTCATTTCTCCTATCTGCTGATGTTCCGAATGTTTTTTAGGGAGAAGCACTCCTAACTGCCCAACATGTGATTAATCAGATCCCTACTTCTCATAACTCTGGTATTTCTCCATTTGAAAAAACTATATGGTGAACTTCCAGATTATAATGAATTAAGGGTTTTTGGATGTACTTGCTTTGTTCTCCGTCCTCATGTTAAACGAGACAAATTGTCAAATAAGTCAGCCTTATGTGTATTCTTGGGTTATGCTAGTGGTCCGAAAGGTTGTGGCACTAGACATAAAGGATATCGTTGTTTTGATCCCGTGAGTAAGAAGTTATACGTTTCAAGGCATGTTATCTTTCTCGAGCATATTCCTTTTTATTCAATTCCATCCAAATCGCACAATATAACAAAGTCAGATCTTTTGGATATTGATCCTTTTGAATGTGACATTGATGTATCACCATCATCCGACGTTCCAACTACTGAACGTAATGGGTCGGTAGACCCGGATAGGTCGACAAACCCTGATGGGTCAGTTCAAGACACCCATACATCGTCAGACACAACTTCAGGTCCGACCGTGTCTGAGAGAACTCCTTCGTTTGTTGAGACAGCTCCACCTCTAAGGAGGTCCACTCGTGAATGTAACTCCACAAAACTACCAGATTTTGTGTACTCTACTTTCTCGGCTTCGTTTGTTTCCTTTATAGCAAACATACATCATCTATCTGAACCTGGATCGTTTAAAGAGGCTATCTCGTGAAAAAGTAAGAAACAAGATGTCGTTTCTAGATCTTCTACTGAGGCTGAGTATCGTGCTATGGTCGTGACTACATGTGAGATTGTTTGGTTACGTTGGCTTCTTGCAGATATGGGAGTCAATATTTCTCAGCCTACTCCTCTACATTGTGATAACAAAAGTGCTATGCAGATTGCAAAGAATTCGGTTTTTCATGAGCGGACAAAGCATATTGAGATTGATTGTCACTTCACTCGTCATCATCTACAACTCGGGACCATATCGCTTCCATTTGTTCCTTCAGCCTTGCAGATTGCTGATATTTTTACCAAGGCTCAATCGGCGTCTCGGTTTCGTTTCTTGTGTGACAAACTCTCAATGCTTATTACTATTGCATTGTGAGTTAGAGGGGAGATGTTAGCATAATATAGTATGGGTTCGTTTGTAATGGGTTTATTTCTCAACCCATTTAGCTAGTTAACCTAGAAGCCCTATCATATATATTGTCGTCCTTGTTTTGTTGATGTAATACTTTTAATACATTCTTATTAGATAATGCAATATAAGCTAGATACAAGGGATCGAATAATGTTTACAAGTTAGGCTATTATTATTATTATTATTATTATTATTATTATTATTATTATATGTTAGTATAGTATAGTGGCGGTTATGATTCCAACCGGATATGTATATATGTAATCTTGTGTCACACATTATCATTTACCAATTCTTATTCAAGAACATATTCATCCTATTCTCTCAAACCCTAATATTCAATCACAGATTATAGATTCAATAAAGTGGTATCAGAGCCACAACGAATCCATTTTTTCACAGATCGCATTCTACAAAGAAGATTCAAAGTCATAATCTCAACCCGAAACAAACTCTAATATGGCCACGGTGAACGGAAGTTTTCAAACACAAATTCCTAAACTACAGGGGCAAAATTATTATCACTGGCACATTCAAATGAAGGTATTACTGGAATCGCAAGATTTGTGGACGATTGTTGAAGAAGGTTATAATGATCTTCCAAGCCAAGCGTCTGAGAATGATCGAAATATTCATAAAGAAAAAGTAAAAAAGGATAAGAAGGCGTTGCATATTATCTTTCAAGCGGTTAGTGAAGTTGTTTTCGAAAGAATTGCAACATGCAGAATATCAAAAGAAGCATGGGATGTGTTACACAAAGCGTACAAAGGAGAACATAGAGTGAAAACTGTAAAACTTCTAACCCTAAGATGTGAGTTTGATGCTTTAAGAATGAACGAAAATGAAACAATAGAAGAGTATATGAACAGAATCATGATTATAGTAAATCAATTACGTATGAATGAAGAAAATATTACAGAACAACAAGTTGTAGAGAAGATTCTTAGAAGTTTAATACAAAAATACGAAGCAGTTGTGGTTGCAATAGAAGAATCAAAAGACTTGACCACAATCTCAACAGAAGAATTACTCGGTATTTTACAATCACACGAATTAAGATTAAAACAATATGATGATAATCCAATGGAACAAGCATTTCAAATGCAAAGCAATAATGGAGATTGGTTAAGACAAAATAGGTATGAATATTCCGGTAGAAGACGAGGCAGAGGAAGAGGAAGATCATATGGGCAGATTCGATGTTATAACTGTCAGAAATTAGGACATATGGCAAGATTCTTCCAACGAAAAGATGAAAACGATAGGAATGGGAATGCCCTTTTACACGAAGAAGAAACTGAAGAAAGAAATGACGATACGATGTTCATGATATTCAACGTAGAAGAAGTAACAAAGGATGATTGTTGGTACTTGGACAGTGGGTGCAGCAACCACAGGACAGGAAACAAGAACTTGTTCATCACACTAAACGAATCGGAACAAAGGGAAGTAAGAACCGGAGATAATAAACAATTAGAAGTGTTGGGATGTGGTGATGTTTCAATCAAAGTGAAGGGTAGAGAAAAGAAAGTTCCAAACGTGTTTTATGTAGAAGGATTAAAACACAATCTTCTAAGTGTGGGGCAATTAGTTAAGAAAGGATATGAAGTGAACTTTGCAAATCAGGAGTGCATGATCAAAGACTCTACTGGTACATATCGGTTTGGTCAAGATGACAGGAAACAAAATGTTCCCACTCAATCTTAATCATGATGTAATACCTCGAGTGTGCAACGTAATGACACAAGATGTATGTGTACTGTGGCACAGAAGATATGGACATCTAAACTTCGATACATTGTACAACATGGGAACTCATGAAGTGGTGAAAGGTTTACCAAAGATTCCTAAGTCAACTACTAGTATCTGCGAGGGCTGTTTGTTTGGGAAACATGCAAGGAAATAGTTTCCAAAACAAGCAACATGGCATGCAGAGAAACCACTTCAACTAATCCACTCGGATATATGTGGACCGATGAGAACATTATCCATTGGGGGGTGTAAATATTTTATTACATTTATAGATGACCACTCAAGGAAGACATGGGCTTACTTTCTGAAACTGAAGTCGGATGCATTAAACTTCTTTAAAGTATTTAAAGCATTTGCAGAAAATCAAGCTGGTTATAAAATAAAAACCATCCGAACAGATAGAGGAGGAGAATATTGCAGCCACGAGTTTCAAAACTTTCTGAAAGAGAACGGGATTCATCATCAACTCACCACGAGTTACACTCCACAACAAAATGGGGTAGCCGAAAGGAAGAATAGAACACTCATGGAGCTAAGTAGAAGCATGTTAAGAATGAAGAATTTGCCTCACTCATACTGGGCAGAGGCTGTAGCGTGTGCAACATATCTGATAAATAGAGCTATTACCAAAAGTGTACCGAATATCACTCCACAAGAAGCATGGAGTGGGAGAAAACCAAGTGTCGGACACTTGAAAGTTTTTGGGTGTGTGGCCTATGCTCATGTTCCAAAACAACATCGTGGAAAATTGGATGATAAAGTAGAAAAGGTGATATTCATCGGTTATAGTGAGAATAGCAAAGCATACAAGTTATATAACCCAACGACGGGTAAAACGATTATTAGCAGAGATGTGGTGTTTGATGAAGAACAAGAGTGGAATGAAGGCACTTCTCGTGAAGAAATCTCAAGCATTGAACTGAATGATTTCGGAAGAAGAAGGCCAACAACCAGATACTACTGTACAAGATGTGAATGAGGAATCAGCAGAGAATAATCAAAGTGAAAATCCCTCAAGTGACGAAGAGATCGACAATACTGGCAATCAACATGAAGATGCAGAGCTATCCTCATCCTCCCAGAATGAAGAGTTGAGGACACGAAAGGTTACAGAAATTTATCAAGATACTCAACCTCTTACCGAAATTCAGGTTGAAGAATTGTATGAAAGAGGACAAACTGTGCAGAATGATGTAGCAGATTTTGTTCTTTATGCTGATGCTGATCCAATAACATACAACGAAGCGTTTAAAGATATCAAATGGAGGGAAGCTATGGATAGAGAGATACAATCTATACAGAAGAATGGAACTTGGGATCTGGTGGATCCTCCAAAGGGTCAAAAACCCATTGGTGTGAAATGGATATATAAAACCAAGTACGATGAACATGGTAATGTCAGTAAGTACAAGGCTCAATTAGTTTCTAAAGGATACAACCAAAAATATGGGGTTGATTATCAAGACGTATTTGCTCCTGTAATAAGATTCGATACCGTTAGACTTGTCTTAGCACTGGCTGCACAATACGGATGGCACCTACATCAGATGGATGTAAAGACGGCTTTCTTAAATGGAAACTTAAAGGAACAAGTATATATCGAACAACCGGAAGGATATGTTAAAAGAGGAGAAGAAAGAAAGGTATGCTATTTAAAAAAGGCTCTCTACGGGTTGAAGCAGGCTCCGAGGGCTTGGTATAGCCGAATAGATGAATATTTTAGTTCTCACGGGTTCAAGACATGTATATATGAACATACCCTATTCACTAAGATTTCAAAACATTCAAGGATAATAGTCTGTTTATACGTGGATGATATTATCTTAGCAAGTGATTCTCTAAACATGATAGAGCAGCTGAAGGAATCCATGCAACGTGAGTTCGAAATGACGGACCTGGGTAATCTTCATTATTTCTTGTGCATTGAGGTCAAGTATGATAATGGAAACATTATGCTATCACAGCAAAAATATGCAAAGAATCTGTTAGCAAAGTTCAAAATGGAAAATTGTCATGAAATTTCAACTCCAATGGAGTATGGACTCAAACTAACCAAAGAAGACTTAGAGGATGAAGTGGACTAAAATGTATACCGAAGTTTGGTTGGATGTCTCATGTATCTAACCAACACCAGGCCAGGTATCTTGTTTGTTGTCAACAAAATTAGTCAATTTATGGAGAGACCAAGGAGAAGTCATTGGGAAGCAGGAAAGAGAATACTAAGATAAAGGAACAACGAATCATGGGATTATGTACTAAAAAGGCAGTAAGGGAAAGTTAGTTGGTTTCAGCGATAGTGACTATGCAGGAAGTATAGATGACAGCAAGAGCACGTCCGGATATGTTTTTCACCTTGGATCAGGAGCAGTAGCTAGGCAGTCTAAGAAACAAAAGGTGGTGGCACTATCTTCAACCGAAGCAGAATACATTGCTCTATCTCAAACTGGATGTCAAGCACTGTGGTTAAAAGGAATTCTCAATGAACTTCAAATAAATACAGAATGTCCACCAACAATCCTCTGTGACAACAAATCAACTATAAGCTTGGCCAAGGATCCAGTCTATCACGGAAGAAGTAAACAAATAAGAATCAAGTATCATTTTATTCGTGAGTTAATCAAGAATGATGAAGTGGAAGTTAGATTCTGAACAACCAAGGAGCAAGCAGCAGACATACTCACAAAAGCACTGCAGTCAAAAGATTTCAATCGCCTTAAAGAAGCTCTGCATGTGGTCTCAATCTAGCTTACGGGAGGGAATATTAGATGATGCAATATAAGCTAGATACAAGGGATCGAATAATGTTTACAAGTTAGGCTATTATTATTATTATTATTATTATTATTATTATTATTATTATTATTATTATTATTATTATTATTATTATTATTATTATTATGATGATATGTTAGTATAGCTTAATGGCGGTTATGATTCCAACCGGATATGTATATATGTAATATTGTGTCACACATTATCATTTACCAATTCTTATTCAAGAACATATTCATCCTATTCTCTCAAACCCTAATATTCAATCACAGATTATAGATTCAATAATTCTAATGATAAACCGTAGCCGTATTCTCTGAATATCATTGTTAATTTACAAAAGGTTCTTGAAAGTTTGAAAAGTTGGATGATTTCGAGTGTTAAAAAAAGTCTAGGAAACGACTTGTGTAACTGTTCTAAGGCTCGTGCCCTTGTATTCTCGACTCTATGGTCAAGGACTCAAGGTATGATAGCTAAAAGGGTGAGACATGTTCGCATAAAGAATACTGTTAAAAATAACAGGTTAATAAACAGCCTCAAAAAGAACATGAGTGAATACAGATTATAGGAAAAGACAATGACCACAAAGATTAGAGACATGTTTGCATGAAGCATTTAACCAAAATGAAAAAATCACCCATCATCACAAGCTGTTCAATACAATCCAAAGTCATGATCATATAAAAAAAACAACAGCTTAATGAACTGTCTCAAAATGTAGTAATTAAACAGGTAGGTAATCAACTCAAAAACACCTCATCAATCTTGACTGTTTGCAAAACTGTCACGCTTATCTTGTCGCCGCTTGTCCATGGTGATTCGTATCACCAACATGGGAATCGCCAAATGGCGGAGGTAGTGGCGCCGCTGGTGACTGGTTTGCAGCCAAGATGCTGCCACCACTTCCATCATTAGCATTCATCCCTTGTGATGGTGGACCTCCTTGAAGGAAACCAACTTGATTCATAGTCATAGAAGGATCAAACACTTGACCATTTAGTCCAAAATTCAGCAGTTGAGGATAACCCAATAACGACCCTTGTTGCACACCTGCTTCTGGAACCTGTTGACCCACATAAAATGGTTGACCAAATGAACCAGGACCCATTACATTTGGTACTACAAAAGCAGGTGGCTGGAGGCTAGTCACAGGGTATTCAACATTCGGTTGCTGCATGTGTGTTAGATTTGGCCGATCCAAAGCAATTGGTGGGTTTGGGTTTGGGTTTGGGTTTGGGTTTGGGTTTGGGTTTGGTTGCATGAGTGGCCTAATAGGGGCTAGAGGTTGGGGTAGGGACCATTGGGTGCGGTCTTCGCCATCTTGGGCTGGCCTTGGGATTGGGGCTTGAACTGTTGAGTCAGAAGTTTTTGGTTCTTTGGTGTTTGCGGCCACAGGCTCGTTTCCATCCTTTTGAGGCTTTGAATTGTGAAGATCCGGGTGATGAGCATGAACATGGGCCTTAAAATCATCTTTATTTAAAAAGGATTTTAGACAAAGAGGGGTTGCACATAGGAACATGCCTTCCATCATTTTAACTGTCTGGATCTTCTGAATACGTTCCTCGCACCTGTGACATATACCGAGATAGAAAATGTTATTAATAATACTTACGCTAACGATAATTATAAACTAGCACATGACTGTTAGATTAAGGACTACATGATAGGTTTAAAAAAATGTTGTACACCACCATTAGGCGTCCCCCACCGACCGGTCCCAGGCCAACATGAGGGAGGTAAAATCACATGTCCCAGAGTAAACCGGATGGTGCCGGGGTTTGAACCCAAGACCTCCACACCAGATTCCCACCTCCTTACCACTGGAGCACTATCGTGGGGGCCTACAAGATGGGTTTAACCTAGCCATCTTTTGTAGCACAATTACATTGTGCTTTATTTTCTTGTGAAAACAATATGTATATACAAATTCTATCTTTTGTGTAGCACAATTCGATTGAGCTTTTGATCCTCCCAGAATGATTCTAATAATAAAACTTAAGTCATCTTGGAGAAGTAAAGGCATCATCATAGTAATATAGAATAAAAAAACTTATTGAAGTCTTACAAAAAGCATGTGGAGTCACTCCTAGCACAATCCAGGCAAAGTGCATGCTCACAAGGGATCTGCAAGAATCAGAGAGCTGTTAGTGAAAATCAAGAAAACCAGTAACTAAATGCAAATAATAAGGGTTAACAGGTCAAGTGGGTCATTTTTTTGGTACGGGTAGAAATGGGTCGGGTTGGGTTGACCAGAACACTTTTAGTTCAACTGTATATTTATATTGTATAAATCAATTATGTTAAATATGATTACAAATAATTGATACTTAAAGTAATAATTTAACTTTTTGAATTAAGTTGACACCCTATTTATCAAAATGGCATACAAATTGAAGCAGGACACAAAAGCAACAACCATAAACAAGAAAAAAACACAACTATGTACTATCAAATTAAATAAACCAAGGAATGTGAGACCACATACCATACGTCCATAAATCGCTATTGGAAAATCACACTTAGCACACATATGGACCCTTTGTCCAACCGGGCGGCTGGACTTTTGACCAACAGTCTTGACAAGAGTAACACCACTAGCAGAACCAATATTTTTAGCCACCGGAAGCTCAGCCAGAACAAGGTGGTCAGGGCATGCAACCGTCACTGACTCCCCTGTTGGCGGTTTTGCTCCGCTGCCACTTTCAGCAGCTGCAGCCTTGTTTCTGAGCCGAATTCTAAGCATCTGTACGAATCTGAATAGTTAATAAATAATGAATTACACTTAAGGTTCATGATCAAGATTAGAACAATGAATATTCATCATGCAAACCGTGAAATTTAAGGAAGAAGTCACATATAATGAATTACAATTAAGGTTCATGATCAAGATTAGTTGTTCTAACAACCATATGGTGCAGAAATTATTATAGACACAAATCGGATATTCAGAACTGTATGTATAAAAATTATATTCCTCATCCTAATGTAAGGCAAGCATACGATTATACATTCTTTTCCAAAAGATTAGTGAAATTCCTCATTCTATGAAGGGACCCTGTGAGTACAACGCTCATACATCAAAACTGGTTTCATCACTACTCATAAATTACATAAACAAGTTCTTCGGAGTTCATATGTCACTCCAGAACATTTTACCATTTACGTAAACTCTCCATATGTAAGGTTATTATATTGAAATGGAAAATGTTTATATTTCAAATAAAGATGTGTAGTTTCAGCGAAAATAATTTATACTAAAATGATTGTATTATCCATTTCCGTATATGAATGATTACTCAACATGGCACCTGAGAAGCTTTAAATTCTTCTATCTATATAAAAAAGAACATTACATGTAAAGAATTTTAATTAAGGTTAATGATCAACATTATCGCGTTTTAGCATTTAGCAGCACCAAACTAAAGACCAAATGACACGGATGTGATGATAGACACATATCAGATATTTCAAGCATACAATTATACATTCTATCAGGCAACACTAAACTAAATAACAATATTGGGCGCATGTTATGATAGACAAAAAGCAGATGCTAAGAGCATACGATTATACATTCGTTGCAAGAAGAATAGCCAAATTTCCTCATCCTAAGAAGCAACATTGCAAACTCTTCACCAAATTAAAACGTTAACCGATTTACATATCCGAAGTTAAAAGCAAGTTAAACGAACAAACTAGGCTACTCCCCACATTTAGAACGTCTAAAGAATTTAGTATTTTTATAGAAACATAACAACATCAAAAGTTAGAACACAACAATCGTGTTTCATGTGTAAGTGTACAAACAAACTGATTACATCTCTACCCACAAATCACATAAACACGTGCTTGAGCGAAATGGATAACGTCTATATTTCTAATAAAGATGCATAGCTTCAGCAAAAATGATTTAATCTAAAATGGTCGTATTAATTATCCTTTTCCATGTATGAAACAATGTTTCACAGAGGCTTGTGATCAGTATAATTAGCCAGTCTAGCATTTTGCAGCACCAAACTAACTACCATAAGATGCAGACATTATGATAAACACAATTCAGACATTCCGAACATGTAACGCATATAAAGATGATAATTAAAAAACTGAAATGTAAGAAAGGTATGTAAAGCGAGCATAGATTATAGATTCTTCTCAAAAAGAATAATCATATTTATCTCCTGGGATGGATAAGGTTTTCATCATTTCACCCTCCCCAGACCCTACATTTTATATTTTGAGTGTGATATTACTGGATATATTTGTTTACGCGCTACATAGTGCGTATATCACACCCTGAACATCTTACTATTTATGTAAACACTATGCATAACGTTTCTTATTAAAATGGATTATGTCAATATATATTTCTAATAAAGATGCATAGCTTGAGCGAAAACGATTTATCCTAAAATGGTTGTATCATCCTTTTCCTTATTCAAAACAATGTTTATCATTGATTTTTCGTTACTGTACGAGGAAAATTATGTCACATATAATGAACTTCACCTAAGGTTCATGAATTTAATTAGCAGCTCTAAATAAACGACCATATGGTGCACATATTATGATGGAGACAAATTAGACAATCAGAGCATGTAATGTATAAACATGATAATAAATAAATAAATAAATAAATAAATAAATAAATAAATAAATAAGAAAAAAAACTGGAATCAATCCCCAAAAATCCATAACATATATCAAAACTTAAAATCAATCCGGAAACAATTTTTTTGTTTATCAATCCTTACGTTATACCAACCATTAGAAAAAAAAAAAAAAAAAAAAAAAAAAAAAGTTAACCTAGTAATGTACTTTTTTTTTTTTTGAATGGCAAAGGTTACATTACTCCTACTTTTAAACTACACCAATAAATACTAAACTACACCCCATGCCAGGATTTGAACCCTGGTCTTTTCTCCAAGAGGCAAGAGCCTCTACCACCCGGCTATAGCTGGAATGGCTAGTAATGTACTTCAACTTCATCAACTTCAGGAATAACAAACTAATCAGCCTAACAATCACAAGTTTATATGAAAACTTCAATCATCAAAATCTGACATAATTTTCATCAAAGAAAATTCAAGATTTAGCAAAAGAAAAAGAAACCGTAAAACCCTAGCAGATCGATACATATATGTGTATGTAAAAAGGATCGGTGCCAGTTATACGAACCAATAGAAACAAAAAATTTTAACCTCCTAATGCACTTTAACTTCATCAACTTCAGAAAGAACACACAAATCAACCTAAAAATCACTAGTTTATGTGAAAATTTCAATCACCAAAATCTGACATAATTAAGAGTGAAAATCATCAAAAAAAAAAAAAAAAACTCGAGAGATTCAACAAAAGAAACTGTAAAAGCATAGCAGATCGGTAGATGGATGCACGGTGCCAGTTGGATAAAGAAAGAGCAGAAGTAGGGTTACCGTCGAAAGCGAGAGAGTGGAGTGATATGAAAATAGAGACGATGAATGTTGCCGCTCGGAGACCAACAACGAGGGTTTCGGATTGCTTACTTTATATACGTGCGGAGTGTGGAATTGAGTGTATTTTTGTCAACATAAAAAAATTAAAATGTATTTAATTTTGCATGGTGATGTAATTATCTGGAGGGAACTAAAACTTTTATATGTTAATTACGTTGTGAGATTCTTTGTGCTAATGGGGTTTTCACTTGTTATTGGTTTGGCGTGGGTATGATTTTGGCACACCATATAACAAACGGAAGATATACTGTTGGATTATTCAGGTTTGTTTACTGGTTTTGGGTCGGTGTGTTATCGGATCACGGGTACGGTTCAATTGGTTAGGAGTTCGAACGGGTCAGCAGTCGTTTTAGTGTAATGGGTCAACTAATATTCTTGCATGTGATATTTGAGTCCATGAGTCCATGCACGTTGGAATATGTTGATGCAGATTTTGTGTCCGATGTTGTTCGAATAGTTTAGATTTATTTTATTCTGAATTTGTAATAGTTAGTGAAACGGTCAAACGAACGTGTATTGACCCGCTCGTTTGAAGTGGTCAAACGAGAGGGTTATTTGTTTGACCATGTGTGTTTGCTAGACAAAGGGGGTGTGGCTATAAATAGCACTCCTTTGTCATTTGCAAACTGGTGAGTGAGAGGGTGAACTCATTTGAGAGAGTTCACTGTGAGCTTTAGTGTTTGGGGGAGATATCACCACTTGGTCTCTCCCCGGATGTATACTCCTTTGGTATTAGTTCGGTTATCTTGTAATCGGGCCGATTTGTAATGTTATACTACCGATTAATACAAAGAAGTTGTGTTTATCCATCTCTAATCTCTCCTGTCTATGAACATAAACACATGAATCACGGTTTCGGTCCCGAAACTCGGTCCTACAATTGGTATCAGAGCCATGGTACCCGATTTAGTAAATCTAACCGTTTGCTAAATCACATGTGCTCTAGATCTGTGGTTTTTGTTCAAGATGTAAAAAATGGTGAAAAACCCAGATCTGGACTGTAATTTACGGTTCTAGATGAAACGGAACACACAAAAGAGTTGGGTGTTATGTTTCACACCTAAATCAACAAGTTTTCATCATCAAATATCATGTTTTTAAGGATTTTCGTTAAGATCTGCAAGTGAACAGTGGCTGTGTTCTTGAGATGAGTATGGCGGCTGTTGAAGAAACACTAGGGTTTCTCCACTTCCTGACCGACAAAGATCCCCCCCACGAACAACCCACTGCGAAGAACTTTCTGTGACGAAGAACTGTTTGGCGAAGAATATTCTTCGTTTGAATCACTCTCTGCCGAAGAACCTCAGCTATGTTTCCAACGAAGAACCAGCTCATCTACACTCGACGAAGAACTCTCAAATGTTTTGTCATCTTCTGTTTGGCGAAGAACCCCCTAGACGAAAAACCTTCTTCGTCTGAACACTTGAGAGATGGCCTTCAAATCAGGACGCTTACCCCCAATTTCACATACACCCTCTTTCTTGAAATCAAGGTGCTTTGAATGTGTTCGAGTATGAGGCACATAAGAAAAGGCACTCAAATACAACAATTGAGTGGTAGGAGTTTCAGCAGCAGCAGCCATGCCCTCAAAAAGAATTGGTTGAATCGGAGGGTGGTGTTTGCGAGAGGGCTCGTAATAAGGTC
The DNA here is from genome assembly GCA_030545235.1 of Helianthus tuberosus. Taxonomy (NCBI): domain Eukaryota; kingdom Viridiplantae; phylum Streptophyta; class Magnoliopsida; order Asterales; family Asteraceae; genus Helianthus; species Helianthus tuberosus. The sequence continues at coordinate 33,448,566 of CM060389.1, read as the reverse complement.
TTTTACTCTCATGGATGTCTCTTAGCCGCGGACTGCATCTTTTCTTCTCCTCAGATTCCTTCTTCTGGACCCGATTGATCCAGGGAAGAAAAAGAAGAAGATCTGACTGACTCTTGGGCTTTTTGGGGGTGGTTTAGCAGATCGAGATGATGTGTTAGCGACTGAATCTTTGATTGTTGTGGTTATTGGTGTTGGATGATCGATTTGGATGAGGAAGGGCTTTGGAGTTTTTAATGTTTGGTAAAGATAAGAAGTGTGTCTACTCTTGTTCCTTGGGTATCAAAGATGACAAGGAGGAAGAGTGGAAGACAGATGATGTGTTAGCTGTTGGTATATCACTTAAAAATTGAAATAGGGTTGTTTGACTTTTGGGTTATATGGTGGGCCATGAATGCCATGTATCGATGGCTGGACATTGTTTTATCAACAAAATGATTTTCCTAAATTTGGATGATGGGCCAAAGCTGACATGGGCTCAAGTGATTTGTTTTTAAGTCACATTTTTGTTTGGGCCCACATGACTTATTGGGGAAGTGTTTAATTAAGTTATTATGGGACTTGAGTTTTGATGCAAATCTGGATCTTGAATTTTTAAACAACGATCACTACATGGGTGTTCGCAAAGTGAGATCGGGTGTTCGCGAAGTTTATTTGAACTGTGCTTCTAAATGTCAACGTCAAATTCGTACGGGTTCAAGAGCTCGCGGGGTGATGAGGCATGATGAAAACAGATGATGATTTTTGAAAAATGTGGGGTAGTCACGGTTACCGACGCAAACGTCAAAATTTGGTGACTTGACTACAATGGGCAAAAAACCAAGAACGGTATGTTCACTTCCACACGTCAATGTTTATGATTGTTATCAGTTACTCGTAAATGTTCGAAAACATTTTTTTTATTGTCATATTCTCGTATTTGAAAACGAACGTATGAGCCTGGAATGTCAATACCGGTCCTAATGAGTTCACAAAGTCTTTGGAGGGATACAAGTCGGATCCTACGAGGTGCTAGGCGACTTTCTTTATCAACTAGAATATGCAAAGAAGAAAGCATTTTGTTTATTGTCATATTCTCGCATTTGGTAACGATTGAATGAACCTGGAATGTCAATACCGGTCCTAACGAGTTCACAAAGTCTTTGGAGGGATACAAGTCGGATCCTACGAGGTACTAGGGGAGTTTCTTATTCAACTAGAATATGCAAAGAAGAAAGTCGTTTTTCTGATTTTTCAAAAAACCGAGAACAATCAGTGAAGATTGACGATAGTTCCGCTCAGTGGAGGGAATTGGTCAACATTTGAAGATAAATTCTACTAAGTGGAGAGAATTTGTTCTGTGAAATTGACGACAGTTTCTTTGAAGTGGAGAGAATCTGTTAAGGTTTAGAGAACTAACCAAAGAAATGGGGGGATAAACATTTTCGTATGTTAAATTTTTTCGGTAAATTTCTAAACGCAATCACAGGTGGTAGAGTTTGTCTTATGACAGATCAAGACTTGATGCAGTTTTTTAAAGAATGGAACCCTTATCAAATGCCAGTTAGAGTATTGGAAGATCAGCGGAAGATCGGTAAATTGAGCCTTGTGAGGAGATTACACAACACCCAACACGGATATGCGTACTGGTGAGTGAGAGAGGGTGAACTCATTTGTTTGACCATGTGTGTTTGCTAGACAAAGGGGGTGTGGCTATAAATTGCACTCCTTTGTCATTTTGCAAACTGGTGAGTGAGAGAGGGTGAACTCATTTGAGAGAGTTCGCTTTGAGCTTTAGTGTTTGGGGGAGATATCACCACTTGGTCTCTCCCCGGATATATACTCCTTTGGTATTAGTTCAGTTATCTTGTAATCGGGCTGATTTGTAATGTTATACTACCGATTAATACAAAGAAGTTGTGTTTATCCATCTCTAATCTCTCCCGTCTATGAACATAAACACATGAATCACGGTTTCGGTCCCGAAACACGGTCTAAACATTTTCGTATGTTGAATTTCTTCGGTAAATTTCTAAACGTAATCACAGGTGGTAGAGTTTGTCTTATGATAGATCAAGACTTGATGCAGTTTTTTAAAGAATGGAACCCTTATCAAATGCCAGTTGGAGTATTGGAAGATCAGCGGAAGATCAGTCAATTGAGCCTTGTGAGGAGATTGCACAACACCTAACACGGATATGCGTACTTTGAGGGGGAACTATTATACAAGGAGTGTCAAGATACTACTAACCTGGATCATCGGTCAAGGGGGAATTTGTTAACACAGAGAAGATAAATACTTGACTAAAGATCGATTGCAGTTGCATTTTCAGCATTCGACAGCAACGGACAAGGGGGAATTTGTTGATGCAGATTTTGTGTCCGATGCTGTTCGAATAGTTTAGATTTATTTTATGCTGAATTTGTAATAGTTAGTGAAACGGTCAAACGAACGTGTATTGACCCGCTCGTTTGAAGTGGTCAAACGAGAGGGTTATTTGTTTGACCATGTGTGTTTGCTAGACAAAGGGGGTGTGGCTATAAATAGCACTCCTTTGTCATTTGCAAACTGGTGAGTGAGAGAGGGTGAACTCATTTGAGAGAGTTCACTGTGAGCTTTAGTGTTTGGGGGAGAGATCATCACTTGGTCTCTCCCAGGATGTATACTCATTTGGTATTAGTTCGGTTATCTTATAATCGAGCCGATTTGTAATGTTATACTACCAATTAATACAAAGAAGTTGTGTTTATCCATCTCTAATCTCTCCCGTCTATGAACATAAACACATGAATCACGGTTTTGGTCCCGAAACACGGTCCTACAGAATAAGAGTTGTTCATCGTGAATACCGGTTCTTTAGGAGATTAGGAGAGCATCTTTCTTTTATTCCATTTTTATTCGCATCATGGGTCACTGTAAGGCTATAAAAGCCACATTTGTTTAGTGAATATTGTAACATTTTTTTCTTTTCTCACTCCATACTTTTCCTCTGCATTACGTATTGCATCAACATACCACATATATACATGAGTTTGAGTGTGTATAGAGTGTGTGTTGAGGGGCCTGTAACCAATATTTGGTATCAGAGCCTATGGCTCAAGAAGATCGGAGGAAGCCTCCGCCGCCGGCGGGTGTGCCAGGTCGGTGGAGGGCAAGCGTGAAAAAGGTCCAGCCCGTCACTGCGGGGCAAACTCAGCAGGAAAGAGGGTTATTCGGGACAGCAGGTGGTTGTTCGGGACTGGTTGCAGCGTTAGAGGGAAACAGAAAGATACTTCGGGTGGGGTCAACCGTTGTTGTTGTGGTAGACATACCGGTTTAGACAGCGGGGTGATCGACATCACTTTTCGGTGCTGTTTCAGGACTATTATACAGCAGAAGGCGGAGGGTGTTCGTGTCAGTCATTGTCGAGGGTGAAGTACCGTTTGGACGATGGGGTGACGGGTGAACACCGGTGTGTTCCGTGGCTGTAAGTGGTGACCAAAGAAAGACGATTCAGGGCTGTTTTGGTTGATGGTTGTGGGTTTGCGCAGCGGGTGTACAACCTGTAACAACAGCAGAAGTGTTATGATGGTGCCTTTATTGTAACACCCTGAAAACGGGTTTGGTAATTAAACCCCGTTAATACTAAAGACGGGGAAAGTACCGTTGGTGGTAAAAGTAAACCGGCAAATATTAGGAATAAATTGAATAATCCTAATATTTGCCTAAAAGTGAATAAGAGCTTTCAAGAAAATAGGAAGAAGAAAGGCCCGATTTAACGGGACTTAAAGTAAAACGGGTTACGACTTCCCGAACCCACTAAGCTAACTAGGAATAATTCTAACTTAGTTAGATAGTGACTTATGAGTGGGTTAAAACACTTAAATTATGAACTAAGGAAAATGGAGGGGCCAAAGATGTTAAAATTGAAACTTATGTTGCTAGTTTTAATCAAAACAAAAACCAAACACCCCATTTGGGGATGTCTGGTCGTACAAAGAAGCAGGGGGGCGACCTGGGTTTCTTCAAACCCTAAAATTCTCACAAAACTCACAAATTGGAGCCTCTAATCAAGTCTAAATCGAATTTCAAGTGCAAATTCATGAACACCTAGTTGAAAGGATCATAAGGTATGTAAAATTGTGATATTTTGATCCATCTCAAATTCTAGGTTATTTGTAAGAAACTGAAATTGAGCTTGATTATGTCATGCATGGATGAATCTTGAAGTAATATCATGTCTAGGAGTAAACCCTAGTCATTAGTTTGTTGAATTAATGTTTACACTATGAAATTCATGATCATCCACCATGTGTGTGTAGTGGGTTTTGTAGAAACAAGGTGAACACTAGAACCATGATGAGTAAATTAGTGTTATTTGAATCCTATGGGGTTAATTTTGATATTTAACTATAAATTAGATGATTGTCTTGTGAAAGATGTTAAAATCTTGATAAAAATAACAAGTTATGAACTTGACTATAAATATGTAAAATTATGCCCTTAAGGTGTTTGTTAAAACGCTTAAGAGAAAGCTAACATAGTGAAAATCGGAATAAAAACGCATGTTTGAACTATACGGAAAATTATGCGTGATATGTTATGAAAGGAGTTCTAAACAATGTGGGTTGAACTCTTTAGGCAAGGAATCCGGATCGTCAAAGTGGACAAGCCGGTGGAGACACGCGTTTGGAAGAAGTGCATTAAAGGTACGTAACCACGATTCCGTTACGTATTGCTTGATTTCGTATTTTGCTAGTAGACTTTAAATTAGCATAATACGTGATATTTACATTTAGTTGAAATGACGAAGATCACTAGGTAAATAAACGGGTCAAAATGTGAAATTATCACCTTTTGACAACATCGACTAATGGTTTGTCGAGTTATATGTTTATAGGAATAAATATCAAAGGGATACGCACATCGCTATTGCTTAGCGGCTACTAAGTCAAGGTATTATTGAAATGGGTCAATATAATGATTCGAGTCAGGTATGTAAAATGGTTCAACTCATAACTTAGAACTTGAGGTTCTCTAAGAATTAAACAAGGTCAAAATTTGATATTCGGTTATCTTAAAAGTAAACCGAATGATTTATGTTATAATCATGGTATTTTAGAGGAATAATGGTTCCAAATCAGAATTATAGTTAAAAGGTTGGATTCTGGGTCAATCAAGTATTTAAAAGTTCCTTGTAGTAAAAGAAGGATTAATATTGACCAAAACGCCCTCGTAGGTTAAATTGAACAAACAATCCTCAAAGGTTGTTTGGAAACAAGTTTTATGATTAGATAGATACTTAGGACGAGTAGAGAAGTTGAAGGATGTAACACGTTAGTCAAATGACTCTATTTGAGTCTTTGCCGTAAAATAACGATTTGAAGGATAAATTTTGGTACATATAAATCACCACATTGAATCCACCACAAATATAGTTGTGGTGGAAGATCCTTTGATAAGAAATGTGGACATATGTATTTGGAAAAGAATGAAAGCAATTGGTGCTTATAATATGCTTAAATACCTCAAACGGGTCAAAATAAGCATATGGGTGAAAATGGGTTAAAGAAGGTATATAATTCTATAATCGGAACCTAATATATTAGACATTATTGAATTTATTAGGTTTGTAAGAAATAAGGGTCAAACAAACTTGTATGTTTGATAAAATCACAAACGGGTCAAATTTTGGTAAAAGAGTAATAAGCCGAAGACTTAAAAGTCTTAAATTTTATCAAGCCGGATGTCGGATTTTAACTCCATATGATGGAAAATCAAATTTCAAACATGTAGGAAGAAACGGTAGGTCAAACGGATAAGCGGTTTGAAAGATACGAAAGATTTCGTGTCAAATTACGGCAAAATGGAAAAGATGGATGCAGAGTCCACCGTAAATTACGGTGCCACCGTAATTTACGGTGGAGTTGATTTGGGTTACGGTGCTAATCTACTGTTGTACGGTAGGGAGTTGTTAATACTTGAGCCACCGTAACTTACGGTGCCACCGTAAGTTACGGTGGAGATCAGAAATAAGTTATTGTTTTTAGGTGCAAGATATCAATGTTGGATTTTTTTAAATTTCCTCATTATACTCATTATTTAATTATCAAAACTGATCTTTAAGTTGGTTTTGATCACAGGTGAATGTCGAGAGTCCCGGATGAAGATCAAGCGTCGAGCAAGAATCGAACACACGTTAAACAAAGCTTCCGCAACGTTGTTTTGTCGTTATTTTAAACGGCGAACAAAATTACATTATGTATATTACTTAAATTGTAAAAGTTTTTAACAAACCCGTATTTTTTATGTATATGTAATCATTAATCACATGATTATTTTTCGTAAAATATACGTTAAACCTGGATTTATAAGAACGGGTGTTACAAGTTGGTATCAGAGCCTTGGTTTAAGAGATTCAAGTATGGTGGGAAAACTATGCTTGGACTTAAACCTTATGCTCTTAATAAAGATTGGTGTTCGGTTCGAGGCTTGATCGCAAATCCGGTAAGTACATGTATGTTAATAGTTTAGCATGCTAAAGTGTTGTAAACAACACATAGGGCTATCGTGTGATACACGTTACCCCAATTAAAATGATTGATGTAGTTGATGAAAATACGCGTGTTGACGCGTATAGTAGAAAAAGCCTTGTATTATAATACGGGCGATTATTGAAGTTGACGTTACTAACCTTTGTGAATGTTTTAATTGAAGGACACTCGCGTTTGAAGACGACGAGAGTCAAACTAATTGTGGATATGATGATGGAACGGTCCGAGATATGACAAGAAGAGCCTACTCATCAAGGACCTGAATCGCGTGACGATCGCAAATAAGTAATGGCAAGAAAGCCCGTTAAGGCAAGCATTACCAGGTGCACATTTTAAAAATAATTGCACAAATAATAATATGCAACAAATATGTAGAAATTGAAAGTTGCATATGTAGATTAAAAACTTGGAAAAACCCGAATAGAAAATGTGTTCGGGATATTGTTTCCAGAGAAACAAATAGAGGCATTACTTACATAGGGCGTGATGTGAAAACTATAAAAAGGTCATGCGTGTCATGTGTTAATCGCTTACTCTGGCCAAGTAAGTAGTGGCATATGATACCATGAACTTCTTATGGCGGACACGTTTACATCCGATGTAGTAAGGGCGGGGTGAATGGGATTAATTAAAAAGTACCCAAATGAATCAGATAAGCAAAATATTTGATAATAATGTAAACGCACAACCGAGTGACGGAAGCGTATTACATTAGGATAATGAGCCCGAGTGAAGGGACAAAGAAGCATGTAAAATGATCAAGATATGCATTGGGAGGGGGTGTACTTACACTCGAACCCAGAAAACGCAAGCATGTAAAATGATTTGGACAAGTATTGGGAGGGAGTGTACTTACACTCGAACCCAGAACACGCAAGCATGTAAAATGATTTAGACAAGTATTGGGAGGGAGTGTACTTACACCCGAACCCGAAGAATGCAAAACATGTGAAATGATTAAGATATGCATTGGGAGGGGGTGTACTTACACTCGAACCCGGAAAATGCAAATATGTCTCTTAACGGGTCGTTTTTGTAAAACGTCAAACTCAAGGACAAAGTCGGAATATAAAAATGAAGCGAGGTCCTAATGCATACCAGGAGGGTTGCAATAATAACGACTTCGGTAAAACACCCGGTTGATGGGTAAGAATTAAACACATGCGTAAACCAAGAGACGTGAACGCGGGTTGAAAAATCAAAGGACTTGGATTACGAGTTATGATTATAAAATCTCGTATATAGAAAATGTGAGTAAATATGTTCAACTATTCGAAATCGAATGGGTTGAATAAAGAATAAAGTTGATTGTTTATAAGTGATGGATTTCACATTAATGGGTCAAACAGGTTGAATACAATATCATGCCGAATGGCACAAATGAGCGCTAGCCAGATAAATGTAGCGTTAAATGCAAGAGAATAATGAGCCCGGTAATGGGATATAACCAAATAAGAATATATGCAAATCAAATAACAGTAAGCATAAGATGAACTGACGCATAAATGACGTGAGAAGTCACAAAATCGGAAAATTGTCCGAAAGAAAACAATTATAGCCATGAAACTACAATTAAGGTTAACGGGACCTAAGCTTGAAACCAAACGATTCTTCGAACAAAAACAGGGTGCCTTGACACCAAACATGTATTTTAAGAATGACATGAGTAAGGAGTGATCTACGGGATCAACATAACCTTTAGGGTTATAAACAAATGAAAGATCTACGGGACTAAAACGACCCACGGGTCATGATTAGAAAGAAGTTATAAGGACTTCGCCCTAAAGAGGTGAAAGTCTAATCAAAATAGCCCATAAGGCTAAGTGATAAAAACCTACGGGTTAATTAGATAAAGCGAGGGAATCGGTTGAGAATCCCCACATAAAATTAAGACTGTAAAAGAATAAATCATGGACTGTCAATATCCTGGTATGGATAATTGACAAAAGCTAAGAGAAATCCTAAAACTAAAACTTCGGTTTTAGTAAGAAATAACGTTTTTACAAACATAAATTCTGATAGGAATTTAAATAGTAAGCATGAAAGATACAAGTCTTGACACTGATAGGCGCAAGACGATATATTCGAAAAGTGATATTTTCGAAAATGAAAGGTTGATACAAACTAAACACGACGTGACACGATCATGGTTAGGAAATGTAATGTGAAAGTAAAATCACATTATAACCAAGCGAGCGGTGAAGAGTAACGGGACTAATAAGTCTAGTTAATAAGACCGGTTAAGGCCAGTAATACAAATCAATAAAAATTGGTTTGCTTATAAGCGGTGGATTCGGTATAACTGAACCGAATAAATAAATCTGAAAACAAAAGAAATTATTTCACTAAAGACCTTTAAACGGGTCAAGGTAACAGATTCACCAAGAGTTCGACAATATATAAAAGCGATGGAAATCGCTAAGTTAACTAGCTAGTAGAAATAACATAATTACGTTATTTCAAGTTACATTACGTCGTATGAGGTACGTAGAGGTTCAGTAACCAAAAAGATATTACCAGAATTTTTCTGGTAATACTAACAATTGGTTAAAGTATGAATAATGCTTAGGAGATTACTCAGGTCAACGCATTGAGTTTAGAACTCAATGAACTATGTAAGAAAAGGTTTCGAGGACGAAACCTCTTTAAGGGGGGTAGACTTGTAACACCCTGAAAACGGGTTTGGTAATTAAACCCCGTTAATACTAAAGACGGGGAAAGTACCGTTGGTGGTAAAATTAAACCGGCAAATATTAGGAATAAATTGAATAATCCTAATATTTGCCTAAAAGTGAATAAGAGCTTTCAAGAAAATAGGAAGAAGAAAGGCCCGATTTAACGGGACTTAAAGTAAAACGGGTTTAGACTTCCCGAACCCACTAAGCTAACTAGGAATAATTCTAACTTAGTTAGATAGTGACTTATGAGTGGGTTAAAACACTTAAATTATGAACTAAGGAAAATGGAGGGGCCAAAGATGTTAAAATTGAAACTTATGTTGCTAGTTTTAATCAAAACAAAAACCAAACACCCCATTTGGGGATGTCTGGTCGTACAAAGAAGCAGGGGGTGACCTGGGTTTCTTCAAACCCTAAAATTCTCACAAAACTCACAAATTGGAGCCTCTAATCAAGTCTAAATCGAATTTCAAGCGCAAATTCATGAACACCTAGTTGAAAGGATCATAAGGTATGTAAAATTGTGATATTTTGATCCATCTCAAATTCTAGGTTATTTGTAAGAAACTGAAATTGAGCTTGATTATGTCATGCATGGATGAATCTTGAAGTCATATCATGTCTAGGAGTAAACCCTAGTCATTAGTTTGTTGAATTAATGTTTACACTATGAAATTCATGATCATCAACCGTGTGTGTGTAGTGGGTTTTGTAGAAACAAGGTGAACACTAGAACCATGATGAGTAAATTAGTGTTATTTGAATCCTCTGGGGTTAATTTTGATATTTAACTATAAATTAGATGATTGTCTTGTGAAAGATGTTAAAATCTTGATAAAAATAACAAGTTATGAACTTGACTATAAATATGTAAAATTATGCCCTTAAGGTGTTTGTTAAAACGCTTAAGAGAAAGCTAACATAGTGAAAATCGGAATAAAAACGCATGTTTGAACTATACGGAAAATTATGCGTGATATGTTATGAAAGGAGTTCTAAACAATGTGGGTTGAACTCTTTAGGCAAGGAATCCGGATCGTCAAAGTGGACAAGCCGGTGGAGACACGCGTTTGGAAGAAGTGCATTAAAGGTACGTAACCACGATTCCGTTACGTATTGCTTGATTTCGTATTTTGCTAGTAGACTTTAAATTAGCATAATACGTGATATTTACATTTAGTTGAAGTGACGAAGATCACTAGGTAAATAAACGGGTCAAAAGGTGAAATTATCACCTTTTGACAACATCGACTAATGGTTTATCGATTTATATGTTTATAGGAATAAATATCAAAGGGATACGCACATCGCTATTGCTTAGCGGCTACTAAGTCAAGGTATTGAAATGGGTCAATATAATGATTCGAGTCAGGTATGTAAAATGGTTCAACTCATAACTTAGAACTTGAGGTTCTCTAAGAGTTAAACAAGGTCAAAATTTGATATTCGGTTATCTTAAAAGTAAACCGAATGATTTATGTTATAATCATGGTATTTTAGAGGAATAATGGTTCCAAATCAGAATTATAGTTAAAAGGGTGGATTCTGGGTCAATCAAGTATTTAAAAGTTCCTTGTAGTAAAAGAAGGATTAATATTGACCAAAACGCCCTCGTAGGTTAAATTGAACAAACAACCCTTAAAGGTTGTTTGGAAACAAGTTTTATGATTAGATAGATACTTAGGACGAGTAGAGAAGTTGAAGGATGTAACACGTTAGTCAAATGGCTCTATTTGAGTCTTTGCCGTAAAATAACGATTTGATGGGTAATTTTGGTACATATAAATCACCACATTGAATCCACCACAAATATAGTTGTGGTGGAAGATCCTTTGATAAGAAATGTGGACATATGTATTTGGAAAAGAATGAAAGCAATTGGTGCTTATAATATGCTTAAATACCTCAAACGGGTCAAAATAAGCATATGGGTGAAAATGGGTTAAAGAAGGTATATAATTCTATAATCGGAACCTAATATATTAGACATTATTGAATTTATTAGGTTTGTAAGAAATAAGGGTCAAACAAACTTGTATGTTTGATAAAATCACAAACGGGTCAAATTTTGGTAAAAGAGTAATAAGCCGAAGACTTAAAAGTCTTAAATTTTATCAAGCCGGATGTCGGATTTTAACTCCATATGATGGAAAATCAAATTTCAAACATGTAGGAAGAAACGGTAGGTCAAACGGATAAGCGGTTTGAAAGATACGAAAGATTTCGTGTCAAATTACGGCAAAATGGAAAAGATGGATGCAGAGTCCACCGTAAATTATGGTGCCACCGTAATTTACGGTGGAGTTGATTTGGGTTATGGTGCTAATCTACTGTTATACGGTAGGGAGTTGTTAATACTTGAGCCACCGTAACTTACGGTGCCACCGTAAGTTACGGTGGAGATCAGAAATAAGTTATTATTTTTAGGTGCAAGATATCAATGTTGGATTTTTTTAAATTTCCTCATTATACTCATTATTTAATTATCAAAACTGATCTTTAAGTTGGTTTTGATCACAGATGAATGTCAAGAGTCCCGGATGAAGATCAAGCGTCGAGCAAGAACCGAACACACGTTAAACAAAGCTTCCGCAACGTTGTTTTGTCGTTATTTTAAACGGCGAACAAAATTACATTATGTATATTACTTAAATTGTAAAAGTTTTTAACAATCCCGTATTTTTGATGTATATGTAATCATTAATCACATGATTATTTTTCGTAAAATATACGTTAAACCTGGATTTATAAGAACGGGTGTTACATTTATAGTTGACGCGGGCCGCGTAAGACCTTTGTCTTCTCTTACGCGGGCCGCGTAGAACCCAAATTCAGGCCCTATATAAGAAGGCCTCGGGATTTCATTTTCCGTCGCTCAAATCTTTTCATTCTCAACGAATTCTCTAATAATAGGCATAATACTCGGGTATTATACCCCCTAATTAGCGAAGTTCTGCTACGTTGTAAGTATCGTAACCCCTGGATACGTATTAGATACGCTGCCCGATTGATCTAGGGTTCCGTAACGGCTGTCGTGATTCTGCCCGACGTAGTCGTTGGAATGCCGTCTCTGAGAGAGTATTACTAATGTTAAAATGGGTTATTATACTAACACGTGTGCATTTGTGTAAATTATAGATTGTCACCAGGAAACCCTTATAGAAAATCTAAGACAGCAATGTGAGTTTATCCGCTTTTTGTTAACCTTTTTGATAACTGTTTTTACAAAACCTCATACAATTAATTATGTATTAAGCAGTTATTGAGTATTTGTAAGAATACAATTATCATGAGTATGTTGGGGTTTTGTATACAAAATTTGTTACCACCTGGTCAAGGAGTAACATGTCCACAAGTCGGGTCTGACAGTACCATGGATGTTAATTGGTATAACTTGGAAACAAATATAATTGCAAGATCGCCCTCAATACTGTACAATGGTTTTTATATAAACTTGATTAAATTAGGATTCACTCACCAGTATTTCCCACTGACCAATGTTTTTAAAACGTGTTTCAGGTAACAATCTGTGAAAGCCAATTAGAAGCCAGCTGGACAGCACTGAAGGCTTGGAAAAGTGGCAATAAAGTTACCAAAAATAAAATATATGTTTTTATTAAATAAAATAAGATTTATTCCTATGAAAACGTGTGTACTATGAACTTGGGGTTTATCCCATATGTTTAATATTATGGAAATGTGGTATTTTACTCTGATCCAATATTTCCTAACTACGGTCCTGATGAAATTTCCGCTGCCAAATTAAACAATACGCGATACCACCGAAACTGGCTTGCGGCCGCCCGTTCCCTGGGATTTGGGATCGGGGGTTACGACAGAAGGTGGTATCAGAGCTAAGCCACTGATTCAGCCACAGAAATGTTCTGCTGACATCAAAATTCATTCTATTAGGAAATAAATTACGGGAATACGTGCATAACTGTATTTTATTGCTAAGTGTTATTTGACTATTTGTTAGTTTACAGTATGAGTGACCAAGGACCATCTAACGCGTACCGTCAATTATCTGGTTCGCCTAGAAGCGAAGGCACCTCCTCTTCTCAGCCTGCCCTCTCGGGGTACTCTGCTGATACGGAAGAATGAATATTTGTGTTTAAGGCTCAGTCAGAAGAGCCGTTTCCTCAGAAAAAGAGGGGATGGTTCAGTAGAGGGGCACACGAGCGTAGAAAACGTATGAAAAAGTTACAAGACCAGAGGGTACTAGCAGCAGCCAAGAGAGAGACAGATGCCTATGCCCAAGACATGATCAATAGGGGTATAACCAACATCCACATCTTAGCAACCACTGTAGTTGACCCTAATCTGGAGCAAATAATAGCACCCCAACCACAACCACCAATCCCTGACCAACCGATGGAGATAGAAAACCCTGAAAACCAAGTAGAGATGCATGACTTCAATCCGGAAGAAATACCTAGGGTACCTGCACCAAATCCCTTAGACCCAAATTACGACCCCTGGTGGGATGACGTTAGAGACTATGTGCAACGCTACCCGGTACATGAAGACACACCCATGCAGAACTTAGGAGCCTACACAGGTTTGGATCCTTTAGATCCCTATTACCACGACGAATGCATTAGGGAAATTTTAGAAGATCCTTACCGATTCCAGGCACCTACACCCCCATATCAGGAACCCGCACCCCAGATTCCGAACCCAGTCCTAGAACCTGCACCCCCAATGAGTGCAGAAAACGTACAAGAACTTAGGACATTTGGTGAGGAAATTTTAGAGAGTAGTGAACGAATGAGACAGGTGGGAGAGCGACTCGTCTGAAAGTATGACGAGCGCAATATGGATTTTTGGATGAATCCATATCTGTGAATGTGATGGTAGAGACGGTAATAGTAATAATAAAATATGTGTGTACGGATGCCTACTATTAATTATTTCAGTTGGTATTGTAATTTTTAATTTCAGTACTAGTGTGTAATAGATGCATAGTAGATAAATAGAGTAAAGTCGCAATGATCGACGCTTTTGGCTAAATTGCGTGTCATGTGAATTACTATATTAAATATTATTTGTGATATTAATACGGGGTAAATGTTTAAAATTCAGATGGCCGACGAAGGAAATCAAGGAAATCCGAATAATGATAACCAGAGTAACATTAAGTTGGTTAATGAGAATCCGAGCATCAATAACAATGGAAACCAAATGGATAATAGTGCCGTTCAACACATAGTGGCACAAGGAATCATAGATGCAATGCCATTTATTATTCAAACGGTTCAATAAGCGAATAATAAAAGTAAACATAGCAGTAAGCGACCAATTGAACCAGAACACAGCGTGAACAATGGCCCTGTACTTCAAGCGCCCATTCCCAAAAGAAGAAGAACCATGCCTTATGGTTGTTCTTACAAAGAATTCTGGTCCTGCAAACCAATAGAATTCTCGGGCAATGAATGACCCATTGCAGCTCTACGCTGGATAGAGAAGACTGAGACTGTTTTAAAAATAAGCAAGTGTGCTGAAGAAGATAAGATAATGTTTGCTTCTAACATGTTTAAGAACTCAGCCTTAGAATGGTGGAACACTATCCTCCAATCAAGAGGAAGTGATAAGGTATATAATATGGAATGGGAAGAATTTAAAAATACGGTAGAAAGGAAATTATGCCCTCCCAATGAAAAGGAACAGATAGCAAATAAGTTTCTAAACTTAAGGATGACTGGGGTAGATAGTAAGGGTTATACTACCACATTCTTTGAATATGCTAGAATCGTACCAACCACCCTTGCATCACCTGAACCGTTATTAATCTCCCGTTACATCTGGGGATTAATTAGAGAAATTAGACATGTAGTCAAGGCAGCTAGACCACGAACCATAGAAGAAGCTATAGAACTAGCAAATACCTTGACAGATGAATTAATCCGTACTAGAGAAGAAGACCAGAGGAGAAACCTAATCCAAAGACTTACTCAAGAATTCCGTTCTGGGAATTACTACCGAAGGAATATAGGTTCTACCTCTGCACCATTCTGCAAGGTCTGCAAGAAAAAGCATTTGGGAAAATGCTTCAGTCTTTGCAATTTCTGCAAGATGCCAGGACACAAGGAAAAAGATTGCAGGAGAAAATCCAGTAATGGATTATGCTTCAACTGTGGAGAAAAAGGTCACATCAAGCCGAACTGTCCGAAATTGGATCCAGTTGTGAACAACAAGAACACTAAAAATGCTAGAGCATTCGTTCTAACTACAGATGAAGCCAAGATGATTCCAGACGTGATAGCTGGTACGTTTTTAGTTAATGATGTTTTTGCTAAAGTATTATTTGACTCTGGTACAAACCAAAGTTTCATTAATACTTCGTTTTGCAAACTTCTAAATCAGTCATTAACTAAACTACCACAAGAATATCTAGTAGAGACAGCTAATGGAGAAACCGTTAGGATTTCTGAAATCTTGCAGGGAGCAAGAATAGAATTTTTAAACCAAAAGTTTATTGCAAATATTTATCCCATGAATCTGGCAGGATTTGATATTGTATTAGGAATGGATTGGTTAATAGCCAATAAAGCCAGTATTTTATGTGATCAAAATTCAATTCAAGTAAATTCACCAAAAGGTGAAAAGATCACAATTAAAGGAGATAAACCATCTAGATCCACGAAATTTGTCTCTGTAATGAAAACTGCAAGCTATATAAGAAAAGGATCTATAGTGTATTTGATTTCTATAATCACTAACACTAAAGGAAAAGAACTAAAGGACATTCCAGTAGTGTCTCAGTTTTCAGATGTATTCCCAGAAGAATTACCAGGTCTACCTCCAGACAGAGAAGTTGAATTCAGAATTCATCTACTGCCAGGAACAGCACCAATTGCTAAAGCATCCTACCATTTGGCACCAGCCGAAATGCAGGAATTAAAGAAACAATTAGACGAATTGTTAGAAAAAGGATTTATACAGCCAAGCTCATCACCGTGGGGAGCACCGATTTTATTTGTTAAAAAGAAGGACGGATCAATGCGTATGTGCATTGACTACCGTGAATTAAACAAGGTCACGATTAAGAATCGGTACCCATTACCAAGAATCGATGATCTGTTTGATCAATTGCAAGGAGCTCGATTTTTCTCTAAAATTGATTTAAGATCAGGATATCATCAATTAAAGGTACAGGAAAAGGATATTCCTAAAACCGCATTTAGAACAAGGTATGGCCATTATGAATTTACTGTCATGCCATTTGGTCTAACCAATGCCCCAGCTGCATTTATGGACATGATGAACCGTATATGTAATCCATATTTGGATAAATTCATAATTGTCTTCATAGATGATATTCTGATTTATTCTAAAAGTAAAGAGGAACATGCAAAGCGTTTGCACGCACTCCTAAGTCTATTAAGAAAGGAAAAGCTTTATGCTAAGTTTTCAAAGTGCGAATTTTGGTTAGAACAGGTACAGTTTCTTGGACACTTAATGACCCATGAAGGAATTCATGTGGATCCCACAAAAATCGAGGCGATTACAGAATGGAAAACCCCTGAGTCACCAACCGAGGTTAGAAGTTTCTTAGGATTGGCCGGATATTATAGAAGATTTATTCGAGATTTTTCTAGAATAACCATTCTTTTAACTAAGTTAACCTGTAAATCCATTAATTTTGAATGGGGATCAAAGCAAGAAGAAGCATTTAGAATTCTTAAGCATAGATTAACCCATACACCCATACTAGCATTACCAGAAGGAACTGAAGATTTTGTAGTATATTGTGACGCTTCTAAGTTAGGTTATGGATGTGTGTTGATGCAACGCCAAAAGGTTATAGCTTATGCATCTAGACAACTTAAGAATCATGAAGAGAATTACTCAACCCATGATTTAGAATTAGGAGCAATAATTTTTTCCCTTAAGATTTGGAGACATTACCTTTATGGTAGTAAGTTTACCATATTCACTGATCATAAAAGTTTAAGGTATGTTTTCGGGCAAAAAGAATTGAATATGAGACAAAGACGCTGGATGGAGATGCTTAGTGATTTTGATTGTGATATCCAGTATCATGAAGGAAAAGCAAATGTAGTGGCAGATGCTTTAAGCCGAAAGTATCACGAAAAGCCAAAAAGGGTACGTTCTCTTAAATTAAATCTGCAAGTAGATTTAAATGATCAAATCAAAACAGCACAAGAATCAGTAATCAAGAATGATACTGAAAAACTAAGAGGTATGCTAAAGGAATTAGAACAAGAAACAGATGGAATTTGGAGATTCCATGAAAAGAGAATGTGGATACCTAAATTAGGAAACCTACGTCATCGTATATTAGAAGAAGCCCATAAGTCCAAATATACGATGCACCCAGAAAGTGATAAAATGTACCAGGATTTAAGAAAGAATTTTTGGTGACTAGAAATGAAAAAGGACATAGCACCTATGTTTCTAAATGTTTAACTTGTTCACAAGTTAAAGCTGAACACCAGAAACCCTCAGGTTTATTACAACAGTTAGAAATGCCAGTGTGGAAATGGGAATTAATAACAATGGATTTTATTACTAAATTACCCAAAACAAGAAAAGGTAATGATACAATCTGGGTAATTGTAGATAGGCTAACCAAGTCAGCTCATTTCCTACCAATGAAAGAAACTTTCAGTATGGAACAGTTAGCTAAATTATATGTAAATGAAATAGTTTCATTACATGGAATTCCTTTATCAATTATTTCTGATAGAGATAGTCGTTTTACCTCTCATTTTTGGTAAAGTTTCCAAAAAGCAATGGGAACCAAGTTGAATCTAAGCACAGCTTATCACCCTCAAACGGACGGACAAAGCGAAAGGACAATTCAGACGATGGAAGATATGCTTAGAGCTTGTGTAATTGATTTCGGAGGTAATTGGGATGATCACTTACCTTTAATAGAATTTTCTTATAATAATAGTTATCACACAAGTATAAATGCTGCACCGTTAGAAGCACTTTATGGACGAAAGTGCCGAACCCCAGTCTGTTGGGCAGAAATTGGGGAAAAGCAACTATCTGGACCTGAGATAGTGCAAGAAACAACTGACAAAATCATTCAAGTCAAGGAACGACTGAAAGCAGCACTTGATCGACAGAAGAGCTATGCTAATAACCGACGCAAACCGTTGGAATTTCAAGTAGGATATAAAGTATTATTAAAGTCTCTCCTTGGAAAGGAGTGGTAAGATTCATCAAACGGGGAAAGCTAAGTCCCAGGTATGTTGGACCTTTTGAGATCATTAGAAGAATAGGACATGTAGCCTATCAGCTACAACTGCCAGAGGAAATGGCAGGAATACATGATGTATTTCATGTATCAAATCTCAATAAGTGTTTAGCTGATGAATCACTAGTAGTACCTCTTAAGGATATAGAGGTAAATGAACAACTCAAATTTGTAGAAAGACCTCTACAAATTAAAGATAGGAAACTCAAGAATCTCAAGCACAAGAGATTAGTTCTGGTCAAAGTGAAGTGGGACTCCAAAAGAGGACCTGAGTACACATGGGAGCTTGAATCAGAATTGCAACGAAAATATCCACACTTGTTCCAGTAGATCTCGAGGACGAGCTCTAAAACAATGTGGAGAGGATATAACAACCCTCAAGATAAACCGACACCCTCGAATAATTTCCGACACCCTAATATATTTTAAAATACCCCAATATGTCTCAAAATACACCCCATACGTGAAAATGGGCCCCGAATACCCTAAATATTATCAAAAATAATTAAAAATTGAATTTTTGGGGTTTAGGCGGGCCGCGTAAGCCACATCTTAAGCTTACGCGGGCCGCGTTAACTTAAAACCTGGCAAAGCCGTGGGCCGCCACGTGGCCCAACACCCGGCGAGCCTACCTGATGAGCCGGATCACCTACGCGTTGACTAAAGTTGACGCGGGCCGCGTAAGACCCTTGTCTTCTCTTACGCGGGCCGCGTAGAACCCAAATTCAGGCCCTATATAAGAAGGCCTCGGGATTTCATTTTCCGTCGCTCAAATCTTTTCATTCTCAACGAATTCTCTGATAATAGGCATAATACTCGGGTATTATACCCCCTAATTAGCGAAGTTCTGCTCCGTTGTAAGTATCGTAACCCCTAGATACGTATTAGATACGCTGCCCGATTGATCTAGGGTTCCGTAACGGCTGTCGTGGTTCTGCCTGACGTAGTCGTTGGGATGCCGTCTCGGGGAGAGTATTACTAATGTTAAAATGGGTTATTATACTAACGCGTGTGCATTTGTGTAAATTATAGATTGTCACCAGGAAACCCTTACAGAAAATCTAAGACAGCAATGTGAGTTTATCCGCTTTTTGTTAACCTTTTTGTTAACTGTTTTTACAAAACCTCATACAATTAATTATGTATTAAGCAGTTATTGAGTATTTGTAAGAATACAATTATCATGAGTATGTTGGGGTTTTGTATACAAAATTTGTTACCACCTGGTCAAGGAGTAACATGTCCACAAGTCGGGTCTGACAGTACCATGGATGTTAATTGGTATAACTTGGAAACAAATATAATTGCGAGATCGCCCTCAATACTGTACAATGGTTTTTATTTAAACTTGATTAAATTGGGATTCACTCACCAGTATTTCCCACTGACAAATGTTTTTAAAACGCGTTTCAGGTAACAAACTGTGAAAGCCAATTAGAAGCCAGCTGGACAGCACTGAAGGCTTGGAAAAGTGGCAATAAAGTTACCAAAAATAAAATAGATGTTTTTATTAAATAAAATAGGATTTATTCCTATGAAAACGTGTGTACTATAAACTTGGGGTTTATCCCATATGTTTAATATTATGGAAATGTGCTATTTTACTCTGATCCAATATTTCTTAACTACGGTCCTGATGAAAATTTCCGCTGCCAAATTAGACAATACGCGATACCACCGAAACTGGCTCGCGGCGGCCCGTTCCCTGGGATTTGGGATCGGGGGTTGCGACACCATGTGAGATGTTACATGTGTGGAGGTTTATTATTCGGGTTGAACTGAGAAGACTTTGGAAGTGATCGAGATGAAGATCGGGTGTCCGGAAAAGTCGTAGTGGTTCGGAACAGAGGTGATTCGGTGTTGCGGTGAAAGCGTAAACAAACACCGATTAAGGGGGTTGTTGGATCTATCGGTGACCCTAAATATTCAGTATGAGTAGTTCATCATCAAGTACAAAGGTGGAATCAATGTAAAAGATGTCAACACAGCTTGTTCCTTTCTAATTATCCTTTTATTGATCAATCCTGAGCTTTTACACGTTCAAATGACAAACGGACTGCACCTCGACTCAGAATGTATGACCAGATTCTTCTCCAAATGACAACACACAACCCCTATTTATAGTTGTTGAGATTCCGCTTGAACATGCAACATGTTGTTTCAAGCGGAATAACATATGCTGATTTCGCTTGAAACTGACATGACCATTTCAAGCGGAATCACCCACTTTAACATGTTCTAACCCTAATTTCAATCCTGTTGTGTGCTCGTTTATCCTATCTAGACATAAGACTCGATTAAGACGAAGTTAACAGACAGTAAATGCACCAACAGGGGTGATTGTTGGATTATTCGGGTTTATTTACGGGTCACGGGTCGGTGCGTTATCGGATCACGGGTACGGTTCAATTGGTTAGGAGTTCGAACGGGTCAGCAGTAGTTTTAGTGTAATGGGTCAACTAATATTCTTGCATGTGATACTTGAGTCCATGCACGTTGGAATAAGAGCTGGTCATCGTGAATACCGGTTATTTAGGATATTAGGAGAGCATCTTTTTTTATTCCATTTTTATTCGCATCATGGGTCACTGTAAGGCTATAAAAGCCACATTTGTTTTGTGAATATTGTAACCTTTTTTTCTTTTATCACTCCATACTTTTCCTCTGCATTGTATTGCATCAACATACCACATATATACGTGAGTTTGAGTGTGTATAGAGTATGTGTTGAGGGGCCTGTAACCAACATATACGCAGGATGTCGACATTTGATTACTTTACATTATTGAAAAAAAACGAATATAAGTATTGACATCGATGATCGATATCGGTTCAGTTACCAGCACTCACTTTAGCTTATAGCTTATTGTACCTAAAAAAACATTATTGTGATACATCATAAAACCATTAAAACGAATATTGTATCGGTACCGATGTTGTTTAAATGATACCCATAACGGTAAAAAAAAAACAAAAGAAAATCACTATATTTGACATGTTCGAATTAAACTTTATCGAGTCATAGATAAAGAATTCTAAAATGTTATATTGCATTACTAAAATAAAATAATGATGTCAATTTATACAAAAAAAAAAAGTAAACGGCAACTTTGATGATATGTACATTAGTGCTTCGATCACTTATTATGATCACTTATTATTATTCTGAACTCAGTTAATTTGAGTGAATTTATATCTACGCGTAGACAAAAATAAGCAAGCATCATAACGACATACTCTGAATTTTAATAAGTTTAGTTTATTTATATGACATCTAAGTTTAGTTTATTTATATGACATCTAAGAGTTATAAGAAATAACAAAATACGCTTAATGAAAGTTTACTTATTAAATATTAATTTAATAATAGTCATTCCTTTCAAGGTTTTCTGAATTAGAAAACTGTCGGAGACTCCAAAATCGTCGTTCCATAGTCGTTATTCGACTTTGCAGACCGAATTGCGTTTACGAAATAGGTTCTTTAAAATGGCATAAAAGAAGTCTTTTTTTAACATTTGGGTGAAAGAAATAGGTTTTGAATTGTGCACCTTAAGGAGATTTGTGTTAAGGTTTATGTTTTAGGAATTCGTAGTCAGTTTATTTATTAACTAGGTTATAGACACATGTATTACATGGGTAGTATAATAGAAAATAAAAATATAATAAGACAAAATTGCAGAAAACAACATTTATGTTTGCCTCAGACTGCACTTTATACCTTTCACTATGAAATCGGTAAAAAACAATATTTATGTTCATGTTTTGATACATGGTTCAACCTTTAGCACTAACCTCGTCAAAAAAGTCAATTAAATGTCTTCACATGCGTTGCATGTGAGGGCATTTAAGTAAATTCCCATAGGTTCTCAAAATTCTTATTAGTAAATTATAAAAGCTCTATCTGGGAAGAACCACCCGCAAGTAGCCCATCCCACTGCCATCTTCTCCGGCGTCATTCCCGCAGCCTAACGCCATAACACTATCACCCCTGCTATCCCTTTCAACTCGTCGCTTCTTCTTCTTCTTTTCTGTGGACTAATTCAAAATCCACCACCACCACCACCATTCGTTTTAACTCCACAACAACCATCAGTCCATCACCGTTACCTTTCTTCTCCAAAGGGTGGCGGTGGTTTCAGGAGGTCGGAGAACCATATATAGGGGGCGGTGGTCTTAGGAGTTCGGGAACCATTTACAGAGAGACGCTTAGATCCACCGGAGACGAATGCAGTGGCAGACCCAGGAATTTTTTCATGGGGGTGCGGAACATTTTTAAAAATTTTAGGCCCCTAGCTATATAAGTAAAAAAATCGGTTCGTATCGGGTCGGGTCGGGTCATGTAAAACAAACGAACATTAAACTAAATTTATATAAAATAAAAAACATGTCAAACCTTGTTACAAACATAATTAAAACGACGACGCCCTACGGGTTTTTATTTTTTGAAATCTTTCCAAAACATCATCTAAAGCTAATTTCTTAAGCAATTCTTTCTTTATATAACATAAGTTCATCGCTCCATAACATAAAGTTTCAATTTTAAACTATTCAAGCCCTAGAAATCATAATGTAAGTTGTAATCCCCCTAAAAATATATAAATAACATAATCAATCTAAAAATCATCTAAACAACCATAAACAACGTCAAAACACACAAAATTTCAAACCTATTTAACAACTTTATTACCCTTTTTTCTCTTATAGTATCAACCAAAATCATCAAAATAAGAAAGAAACTTACCCGTGTTCGGATTCCGGTTAGATTTGGTGTCGAACGACGGTGGAATGGTGGCTGATTACGGTAGTCGCCGGCTGCTGGACTGTTGTCGCTGGGTGATGATGTTCATTGGCAGTGCAGGGACGCGAGAGAGAGAGAGAGAGAGAGAGAGAGAGAGAGAGACAGAGAGAGAGAGAGAGAGAGAGAGCGGGAGAGAATTTCTAAAGGTTTGGGCTTTAATTATTTTATTATAGTTTGAAATATTGTTGGGTTTGGTTAATGGGCTAAGACTTAGTAGGCTAACTAGTTAGGAATTATAAGTGGGTAAAGGTATGAGTATTTGGGTTTAGTTAGTTAGGTATTAAAAGTTATATAATTTAGGTAGTATTTTTTTTTTTTTAAATAAGAGTTTACTAAAAAAAATTAAAATATAAATTGATAACACTTTTTACCTAAGGGGTGCGGACGAAAAATTTCAAGGGGTGCGGACGAAAAATTCCAAGGGGTGCGGACGAGATTTTCGACGGAACTTAGCACTAATTTTTTTTTCCCCGGGGTGCGCCCGCCCACCTTGGGCTGACTTTGGGTCCGCCCCTGGACGAATGGCCAGAAAGTCGTTTCAGAAGGTCTGGAACCATTCCCAAGGGCGGTGACTGCCGGAAAGTGAGTTTTGAAAGTGACGAATAGCCGAAAAGTCGATTCAAGTATTTGGGTTTTGAATTTCTTCTGCATTTATGGAAGCTCTGGGAAAGGCTCCGTTGATGCTGAGTATATGAAACTTCATATTGGTATTGTCATAATGTCATTCCTTATTCTTATTTAAGATTTGGTTTATTTTTTGGTAATTTATCTTTTTGTGTTTGGTGATATCATCCTGTTCATATGCCTAAATTCTGTCATTCCTATTCCTATTCCTATTTTGATGTAAATTTTTTTATATTTTTTTCATTGTCATTGCTATACTACATTATGGCTACTAGTTCAATATGTATACACAGGTACTACTGGAAAATTAGATTAATCTGCGTAATTAAAGGGCATTAGTATAGATATAAATTAATATAGTAGACATATCTTGAAATAACTTTGGCTATTTAGAAGTAAAATGCTTGTTTTTTGATTCATTCTAGATTTCGCTTCTATGTGTAGTCATCTAGTTTGCATTTTGTGATATTTATGTAAAATTTGCAGGGTGGTCAATGTTATTGCAGTTTTTGTGTCCGATGTTGTTCGAATAGATTAGATTATTTTTATGTTGATTATGTAATAGTTAGTGAAACAGTCAAACAAACGTGTATAGACCCGCTTGTTTGAAGTGGTCAAACGAAAGAGTTATTCGTTTGACCGTGTGTGTTTGCAAGTGAATGTGGTGTGGCTATAAATACCACCCCTTGATCATTTGCAACACTTGAAGGTTTTAGACTTGGGGGAGAGATCACCACTTGGTCTATCCCCGGATGTATGCTCCTTTGGTATAGTTTGGCTAGCTTGTAATCGGGCCGGTTTGTAATGTTATGCTACCAAATTTATACACGAAAGTTGTTTTATCTGTCTCTAATCTTTTCGTCTTTGAACATAATCACACACTAATCACGGGTTTCGGTCCAAATCACGAACTTACAATTGGTATCAGAGCCATAGTACCCGACTTAGTGAATCTAACCGTTTGCTAAGTCACATGTGCTCTTGACCAGTGATTTTTGTGGTTTTTGTTCAAGATGTAAAAAATGGTGTACACTAAAAAAAAAAACCCAGATCTGGATGGGTCTGAGATGAATCGGATTGTACAAGAGAGTTAGGTTTTATGTTTCACACCTAGAATATCAAGTTTTCATCATTCCTTATCACTTTGAGGTGTTGTTGGTTAGATCTGCAGATGTTTTCTTCGCTATGTTCTTGAGGTAGGTGGCAGACTGGCAGCTATTAAGAAAAGATCTAGAGTTTCTTCAGAGTGAACTGCGAAGAACCTCCTTAGCCGAAAAACCCCCCAGCGAAGAACCCCCTTTCACGAAAAACCCAATTTCACAACCCCCCCGCGAAGAACTCCCTTGCCGAAGAACCTCTCTTCTCACGAAGAACCTGCATGCTTGAACCTCACGAAGAACCTGCATGCTTGAATCTCATGAAGAACCACCTGCTGAAGAACCCAGCTCGGCAAAGAATCTCCACGAAGAATATAGTTCGTCATTGGTGATTGACGGCTGGGTCGATTTGTCGCCCGAGAAGCAGCTGCTCTGATCAGAACAGTTCACGGTGACTTGGGTGGCAGCTGAATGTTGAATGTTAAAGGTTTGGAGGTTGTGTATCGCAGAGAAAGACTTGGAAGATGTTAGCGGCGGGTTTTACCAGAGCGTAAATGCTGTTTTATGTGATTTAGGGTTTGATGGATGACATGCATGGGCTAGGGATGGGTGTGACAATCCAAACTTTTCGTAACTCTGACTTCTCACTTTTTTCTCGATTCACATTCTCGCTACAATTAAATGTGTTGCTAATTAAATGTGTTGCTAAACATTTTGCGATAAACTTGTCGAGGGTAGCGTATTTGGTTAACTTAGATGTCTAGTAATTATAGGAACCACTCATGTATTAGGCCATATACCCTCCGGCACTCCCAATTCACATTGGCCCGCATCACCCGAGCCCAACTTACCTTTCGTGTAACTTGAATCAACTCGGCCCAGCTTCTTTGAAGCCCAAAGATGTAATAAAACTCTAAGGGGATCAGCCCACTTGTCCCGAATATATACAACTTATAGATAGTTCTCATGCACCTCTTATAATCGCATTGAAACAAAAACCCTAGCACCCTTTCATTCTCGGCAGGAGACCCCCCCCTCTCGAAGTCCTCTGCGGATCAGAAAGATCCCCCTCCTCGCACACCCTTTACTCTCCGGTTAGTATAATGACTTCTAGTTTAGAGATGGTTATCCTTGTTAATGTTGGTTGTGTAATGCTTGCTTGTATTGTCACAAGATTTTGATTGTATGTTAATAGGCACACTAGTAAACTGGTTTATTATAATGATTAGTGGTCTGTGATGTATCAAGGGTGCTACTGATTGATGTATGATGACGAATATTTGGGGTTTAACAATATAGTTCGATGTGTTGAATATATATAGATTCGGCCCATAAATCATGATCGATGGTTAACAATGTTTAACCAGATGCTTGGTACTTGATTCGTATAATAGTGTGACTATTAGTTGGTTAATTATCATTGCTTAAATAATGTAAATGCATGATGAAAAGCATATTGAAGTTATTTGGATTGATTAATATGTGAAAGGTGTTAGGTGATGATGGAATGGATTCGAGTATGATGTATGAAATCGGCTATATTGTGAACTCATTAGGGTTGCAGGAAACTGTTTAGCGACACATAGTTTCCGATGAAAAATCCCGATCGACGAAAGACTTGGTATTTCGTCGACATGCTTTTGACGAAAAACAGGGACTTTCGTCGCAGCCACTTTTGGACGAAAAATAGATCTTCGTCGCTAAGGATTTTCGCCGTGTCCTTGCTCGACAAAAAAAATGGTTTTTCGTCGGGAAGTTACAAATTGTGCAATCAATCAGAACAGTTTATCTTATATATGTAGATAATGGCGGCCCATGTGTGTGTTTGTAGTCTTGATCAAATCAAATCATGTGCATATCCTTATAATGTTGTCAGAATAGTCAAGGGCATTAATATTAGGTGAATTAAATGATGAGATGATATTTTGTTTGTTGAAGTTGGAATCTGTGTTCATAAGTAATAGCATTAATAGTTCTCATGTCTTATCAAACGGTGAGAGTATGAAGGCTATAAAACACGGTATAGTGACACCTGTCCAAGCATTTAATAGGGCTAGTGAGAGTTAATAAAGGAGGAAACGAGTAACTGTGTATTAGATGATAATTCTATGAGTTACAATCTGTTGAATGCACGAATTGTTTGTGTGAAATACTAATCTGTTAATTGATGTCATGATACATGCACATGAAATGGAAACTGATAAATGATTCAAATGACTGTTACATGTTATGTGGTGATGTTTAATACACACAATCTACTAGAGTGCGAGGTGTAAGTGAATACGAAACGGATTGTCACAAAGGTGCTATGACCAGTGTGATGCGTGAGTTCTTGTTACGATTGGTATAACGTTATGTGCGCTACTTGTACGATACTTGTGTTGTGAATGTGGACTACATGACTTGCGTGCATACAAACTAATTGTTATTGGTAAACCATGTTAGGACGTGTTTGATCAACTGATAAACGAGTAACTAATCCTACCGAGCAAACCAAAGGTGAGTTCGTTCCTCTTGAGCATGCGTCCCGGTGGTTGGGACAGTCATTGGGTATCCCTGAGAGGGATAGGTTTTTGGGTAAATCAATTGGGTATTCCTGAGAGGAATACGTCTTGTGGGTAAATCTGGAATGTGGATAATACACTCGTCCTATCACCTTTAAGTCCCATCTTTTTGTTACCGGAGAGCTAACGGGGTATTAGTTGGTAGCGCTACTTAGGTTTGGCACCCTCACCCCGTACCGGAGAGGACGGGTGTGAACTAATGACCCAGTCATGCCCAGTGCTTTGATAGGAGCACTGGGGAACGGGCAAAACATACATCAGGAGCCGTCTTGTATCCAGGGTATTATCAGCATTGTAATCAATGAACGGAACTAAACACTTGGTAACTAACGTTTTCGTAAAACTATGAACTCACCAGCATTGTCTGATACACGTGTGTGCATGCTCGCATGTTATAGAATATGTGGATCATGGAACTTGCAGTCTGGGATGCTGGAGTGGTCATGGGTTGTAAAGCATGGGATTGCGGGACAAGTCTAATGGGTTTTGTTCATACGGTTTATGTAACACTTCACAAATGATTTATGCTTCCGCTGAATTCGATGAGTTATGCTTTATGTAATGTAATACTTTACCTTAATAAATGAAAGTTTTTATTTAAATCATATATGAGTTCAATGTGATTGGTGGCTAGATCCTGGTACGTCACACGCCTCGCGATGGTTCTCGCATGTGGTATTTTGGGGGTGTGACAATGGGCCTAATGATTTGGTAATCATTGCTGGACTGAAGAGATACCATGTTTAGTTCTTGGGCCCACTTTAATGACGGTTGGACTTGTTTAATTCTTGGGCCCACTCATAAAATGATGGTATGTGTGACGTTTGGGTATTAGGAATTGTCAAATTTCTAATTTTATTTTGTATGTTAGGCTTACATATTGAATTGGGCCACACACAATCTTGATTTTAATTGGTCATGCTTCAGTTTACTTGTTAACAAGATTGGGCCAGGATTGAAACAGTTCTATGGACCAACAACATAGAATGAATCCAACCATTTTGCATGTATATTTGGCGATTTTATGGTTTGCAAAGCAACTTTATCAAAAAGTTGGCACTTTGCAAATATTTTTTGTTTTGGCTGGGTGTTCGCAAAATTTATTTGAATCGAGCTTCAGCGTTAAATTGGTCAAGTTCACAAACATGCCGAATAAGTTTGGGATGATGAAATAAATTATATTTTTTTTAGAATGTGGGGTAGTCACGGTTACCGATGCAAACGTCAAATTTGGTGACATGACTATTATGGGCCAAAAACGGTATATATATTTCCGCACATGAAAATTTATTTTGTTATCGGTGTTCGTAAATGCTCAAAAGCATTTTGTTTATTGTCATATTCTCGCATTTGGTAACGATTGAAGGAACCTGGAGAGCCAAGACCGGTCCTAACGAGTCACAAAGTCGAAGAGTTATGCTTATGATGGAAATTTTCGGATTAGGTGTTAGTAGAACTTTGGGGGGATACAAGTCGGATGCTACGGGGCTAGGGACTTTCTTTATCAACTAGAATATGCAAAGAAGAAAGTTGCTTTCGTGATATTTTAAAAAACCGAGAACATTTGAAAAATTCTGCTCAGTGGAGAGAATTTGTTCAGCGAAGTTGACGACAGCTCCGCCCAGATGAGGGAATTTGTTAAGGTTTAGAGATTTCACCAAAGAAATGGGGGATAAAATTTTCATATGTTTTGGAATTTCTTCGGTAAAATTCTAAACGCAATCACAGGTGATAAAGTTTGTGATTTCTGGTGATACCAAAGGTTCTGCGTGGAATGTTTTGCACAAACATATATTTGAGGATTTTAATTAATTATCCAGCCAGCGTGAAGGGTTTTGCACGGAAACATACATGTATCTAAAGTCAACAGTAGTTTCAAAGTGTTGTTCACTGAAGACCTGGGGAATCTTTAAGAGAGCTGATAGTTCAAGGCTGACAAGTGTGGATTCCAACTCTATCAAATGTCGGTTAGGTTTTTAGTGATACCAAAGGTTCTGCGTAGTGCATGACATGGTCAACTTCACAAAGGCGAGACAATGAGATCTGGATGTAGTTCAACTAAGCGTGTTGGTTAAGCTTGCAAGTGATATACTCGGTCTAGCTGACTTCCTGAGTGTTGATGCTGATGATCAAAGTGCATTACTTGGTCGTTTCCACAAAGATGGTTTACAGAAGACAGTTCACCAGAAAACTCTACCAATGTAGTATGCTTGAATGAAATAGAGTTCTTATAACAAGATCAAGACTTGATGTAGTTTTTTTAAAGAATGGAACCCTTATCAAATGCTGGTTGGACTATTAGAAGATTAGCGGAAGATCGGTCAATTTAGCCTTGCGAGGACATTGCACAACACCCAACACAGATACGTGTACTTTGAGGGGGAAATATTATATGAAAAGCTTCAAGGGTTTGGTATTGCTATGAAGACTCAAGTCAAGATACTACTTACCTGGATCATTGGTTAAGGGGGAATTTATTAACACGGAGAAGATAACATCAACAAATAATTGACTGAAGATCGATTGCAGTTGCATTTCCAGCATTCGATAGCAATGGACAAGGGGGAATTTGTTGGTGCAGTTTTTGTGTCCGATGTTGTTCGAATAGATTAGATTATTTTTATGCTGATTATGTAATAGTTAGTGAAACGGTCAAACAAACGTGTATAGACCCGCTCGTTTGAAGTGGTCAAACGAAAGGGTTATTCGTTTGACCGTGTGTGTTTGCAAGTGAATGTGGTGTGGCTATAAATACCATCCCTTGGTCATTTGCAACACTTGAAGGTTTTAGACTTGGGGGAGAGATCACCACTTGGTCTCTCCCCGGATGTATGCTCCTTTGGTATAGTTTGGCTAGCTTGTAATCGGGCCGGTTTGTAATGTTATGCTACCAAATTTATACAGGAAAGTTGTTTTATCCGTCTCTAATCTTTCCGTCTTTGAACATAATCACACACTAATCACGGGTTTCGGTCCAAATCATGAACTTACAGTCAAGGATATGAGTCAGATTTGCTGGTCGAAACTAAATTCATGCATGCGGATCATTTGATTGATCTCAAGAAAGGAAGATTGAGGTATGCTTCACTGGGATAAAGATAATGGAAGTGTGATCTCCACGCCACCGATGAATATCATCGCATTGTTATCGTTCGTCGGTGGCGGTGGCTGCCGGAAAGTGAGGGTATTAAGCAGGGCTGAAGTCATGAAGATGACAGCATTCTGTTGATATAAAGAAAGTATTAGAATGATAACTGAAATGACATTTATACCCTCACATGCATATGTGAAGGAAGTTAACCAAGAAAATAAACGTGGTTAGTGTTAAAGGTTGTACCCTGTAGCAAAACATTAACATAAAGGTTGGGTTTGGTCGATTTCATAGTTAAATGTATAAACTGCAGTTTAGGTATAATATAAAGGTTGATTTGTACAATTTAGTCATATAATAATGTGTATGAAATTTACAATAATGTGTATGATAGAAATTTTATAATTTTGTACTATGTATAAAAAGTTACAAAATTCAAGTATTTTTGCTACGTACAACAATAAAAAAAGAAAAGACAATTACAATTACAATACACAAATTTCTAAATAATTCTTTATGCACGAATTTTTTTTAATTATATCGTCTTTATCAACTTTGAATTGCTTAACCCATCCCTATTATTCAATTCAATATATATATATATATATATATATATATCATCATACTACTTAGGCAAATAATAATTAAGTGTCATATCATAATCTAGTTTATAAACATATATGTTTTAATCAATAAAACTTAGCATATGTAGTATTAACTTGAAATTTGAGTAGCTTTGTAATATGGTACGTAATAGGTGTTTTACAATATATACAATTATGGATAGGATATTGTTAAGTATAGGTTTTATATTAAAAATATAAACTATTTATATTAAATATATTTGACTTGGGAGGCACATGTCTATTTCAAATAATTGGATACTGATCATTATATTTGTTTAAAAATATTAATTTGTATATAGAAAATTATAAAATTTTGGTAAGAAAAAAATGGTTAGACACATGGCATTTTTTAAAATCATTTTTTAGAATAGATTGTAATAAACAAATTTTAATTTTTATTAAATTACGAACAAAACAACAAATGTCGTGTAAAAAGAAGTATTTAGAGATTTGTGTAATTGTGCATTTATTTAAATTGTTGTATGTATGAAAAATAATTCAGGTATGCAATTTTTTTGTAAACATTATAGAGTTACATAATTTCTACCATTAACACATGAAATTTACATCCTTTATTAGTTTCATTGCATGTTTTCAATCCTTTATAAATTTATCTACAATGTGTTAATGTGTTAGGCTAATCAACATAAAACAATACCTAAAATAGATGGCTGACTTAAATAATTAAAATTAAAATATAAAATTATAAATCCAAATATCACTGTTAAGTCGTGTATTGATACATGTTTCTTTACTGGTGATAAATTTTGTGGGTTATAATTCATTCGATTATGTTTCAATATTTCTAGTAAACATAAATGCAAAATTTAGATTTAGGTGTTACAATAAATTTACGTCATGATATTTAGTAATATTATTAACTAATTATGTTTTTGGGGTTTATAATTCAATTATGTTGCAATATTCACACTAAAGATAAATGTAAATTTAGATTTAGATATTTATAATAAATTTATATCTATTAATCTGATATCAAATATTATTATTAATTAATTAATTAAAGGAGTGGGTGCGTATATTTGATATTAAATTAAAATAACAATCAGTAATATTAACAATATTGTTACTAAATTAGTGGGTAGAATGTTGATAACTGCCGTAATAGTCATGCAAAAACCTAATTAAACTAAGTATATAGCGTAAGTAGGGTATCGTATCCACAGGGTATTTGTGGTTAGTGTAGAAGACTTTAACTAAAAAGTAAAATTATCTAATTTGGGGGTTTGATTAATTGATTTTAAAAACACAAAAACTAATTAATAAAGTTGTTATCAAGATGAGAAAAAGGTAACCCCCAACTGGAATCCCGATTACTCATTTTAACACAAAAACTTGTTTAAAGATTCATAACACCACATAGACATGGCCTTGGAATTAATGATTTTGATTAATTATTAGGATAGTTTTTAAGACTCACCATACAACCTAATAACCCGTTTGATTATACTAATTCCCCACCAATTTACCAACCCACTAACATTGCAAGGAAATTACCAATACGCTTGATAAACAACAAACAATTCAAATATAATAAACGTTTCACAAAATCAACACAAGTGGTCAAGATTTACCAGTTAAAAAGAATCTGAAAAACAAAGTTTTAGTGCAAAACGAGACAATCCTTCATCCGGATGGAAGTCACAAGCGTTTAGCCACGCATGGAAGTCATCACAGCTTCAGTTGTCATCGAGAATTGATCGAACATGAAGGAACAACTTGAAAGATGGAAAAATACTAAGAAAATCGCCCTTTGGTTCGTCTCTGATGGCTGGGAATGGAATGGGGAAAGTTTCAATGCAAAGCTAGGTTTTAAACCCAAAATTCACCGCCATACACTGTTGCGCCACGCGCTAGAACCACTTTGCTCCCTCGTGTGGGCGAGGGAGTCAAATTTGTCTTTTCTTGACTTTGTGACTGTCATGCCACGCGCCAAACCAAGTGTGCTCCCTTGTGTGGGGTGAGGGAGTCAAGTTTCCAAAACTTGTGTTGTAGGCCCCGTGTTGACCTGTCAAACCCATTTTCCAGCTTGGATGCTCATTTTTCCTCATTTAGACCCCGTTAATCTTGAAAAAGCTAACGCGTGATAATCACATATATCAATACCAATAAACACGTTTAAATACTTAAATCCGACACAAAAGTATACAAAATACAACGTGTATGCACCCCCACACATCAAATGTGATGTGGCATTAATATGACTCAAATATTAAAGGAGGGGGTGCATATATATATATATATATATATATATTTCAATAAAAATATATATCATTCCAATCATCAGGGCAAATTACATAAGGATAGCAGGTAGACGAGCAACAAACTGTGCCGCCATCCCTTTCTGAATAGAAAACCCTAATCTACTAAAAACAAAGCCTCGCCCCTGAGGGGTCGAAAAGTTGCTGTGGACCACACGCTGAACTCTAGACAAGAACCGAACTGCCTCTGGTGCCAAGGAGCCGAACGTGTCAAACGCCGGGGGGACAAAGGCATGCTGATTATCCTCACAAGCTTTCGCGTGCTTTTCCACCTTCTTCGACTCTGCTTTCAGTACCGCTTGCCCCGCCACAAACCCATTTTCCCGGAACCCGACTAAGGGGGATACATATTTATTACTAAAATATTAAATTAATATAATAAATTAACAATATTAACATATTTATTACTAAAATATTAAATTAATATAATAATTAACAATACTAACATATTTATTACTAAATTAGTGGAGATAATGTCATTGGATATGGTTAGGATATAATAGGAAGTTTATTTGGCTAAGAAGGCTAGGAAGTAATTGATCGGAGTGTCGCTCTCCGATCAAAGATAATATTTATAAACCCTATTTACCCTTAACAAATAGCTAGTGGTAGCAAGGGGTCGAACCACGAAGAGTATGTGGTTTGTGTGTGGATTCGATTGAATTATAGAGAAGTGTCACAATTATGAAGCTTGCTATGATATTTGTTTTCTTTTTGTTTTGTTGGAGAATGTGAATTTAAACTACTGAAATAGATTGAATTGATTAACAACTAATGAGTAACGATTGCAAGAAAGATTGATTGCTAAACAATAATAAGAAAAAGGGATCACACCCGGTTTCAGTAATTGCCAACCTAGGGTTTCTACAAGTTTTTAGATTCAAGTCAATTGCGTATGATTAGCGGATTTAGTGTACCGTGACTTAGGTGCTAATAACTATCAACGTTTCGAAAAACGGACAAGAATACACTTTATAATCAACACAAGTAAAACCTAACCACGACAATGCATAACTACACATAACCATTTCGTAAAGTCATAACTTTTAACATCGTTCGACAATTTACGACTACGAAACAAATGTAAACTATTGTCAATGGTTTCAAAAATCAAACACAAATTGTCACAAACTTGAAACAAGAACAATTCGAAACCCTAAAGTTAACAACTACCTACACCGGGGTGAAACCGAGGTGATTAGCCGCTCATGGTTGAGCAAACTTGATCACCGGATGCTTGGAACTTGAAGGAAGTCATCTTGAAGCTTCAATGATGGAGAATTGATGAATGATGAAGGTTTTGTGAAGGATGATGGAGGAAAGATTGATGGTGATGGTTAGGGTTTGGATCGATTGGTGATTGTGGATGATGATTCGCGTTGTTCTGTGGATGATAGATGGATTGGAGATGAATGATGATATTGGTAGGTGAATTCGGCTCCAAGAACAAGTTTCAAACTCAAAAACAAGGGTAACTTCCGACTTCAATGGCCCCAAGACCAATTAGAATCGTTCCTATATCAAAGATACCCAATTTTCGCGTTTCAGGAAACCACAACCCGTCGCCGACGGCCTGGGACCCGTCCCCGACGGCCTCCCCATTTGCTGAAATCACCCGACGGCTTGTTTGGCTCTTTACGGGCATTTTTTTGACGACGGGACTTTCTAGAGCCCGTCCCCGACGGCCTCTAGTTTTTCCTGTTTTGTCCGAAACTGTTTTCTTCATAACTTCTTCGTTATAGCTCCGTTTTACTCACCGTTTTCGCCTACGTACTCGTAATTCAGCCCTCTATCATGCCATCTTACAATATATTCATTTTAAATCCATTAACATTCCCAAAACACATCCAATCTTCGTGATTAACCTGGTTTTGTTCATTTCACATCCCCGGTTGATCCGATTCACGTCCCGGTGCTCCGTTTAGCTCCCGATTAGCTCCTTAAACTCTTTTAGACCTGTAAAACACGAATCCCATTAAAAGTAGGCTATTCAAGATTAAAAGCTATGTAAAAACATCAACTTAAGCACAAACGATAACCAGTTTTCAACCACGTATCACATCCCCACACTTGTCTTTTGCTTGCCCTCAAGCAAATCTGTTTTTCACTTTCACGTGGGTCGAACAACGAATACACTCCCCATTCCCGAGACGAAGGTTAAGGTCAATTGTCATACTAAAGTTCAAACTCTTTACAATTTTCAACATATTTAACGGTGAAGTGACTAATCACAAAAAAATGGTTATCCAAGATTAACCCGCCCGTAGAACTAACAACTCATGCACATCCCTCACAATGTTCTCTCCACTTGACTTATAAATTGGCTAATATGTATAATGTATTAGCACTTCAACAATTAATCGCTCAAAACCGATCAGAACACGTACCCGCATAAGCTTGCAACTCAATCATTCTCCACCACCGAACACGAATACTAAGCACAAGTCATAAGGTCTTTGTAAGGGTTGTAACGGGGCTAGGCTAAGGGTAGGAAATAGGATATTTTAAAGTGGCTAAGGTGATGAAAATTCGACTTTTATTACAAACAACTATACTATGCACAACTAACTATCAAAATCAAACAAGAAGGCAACAAACTTTCGCCTTTTATTTCTCAAACTAAGAACACATATTTTTGTTCTTTTCTCAACAATTTTCTCGTCTTTTTCATAACATTTTTTGATTTTTCTCTCTTTTTTTATATGCAAACAAACAAACAACTATACAAACTTGACTCCTATAATCGAATTTCCATCACACGGGTTAAAAACAAAAAGGTTTAAGGTTATGGGCTAAAGGGTGGTCAAACGAAAGGGTTAGGCTCAAAATTGGCTACTAAGGGATAATTTTTGGGTAAGGATATATAAATGGTGTAAACGGAAAAGGTTTACCTAATGCCTTAATCATTCTCGTGCTTGAATTCGGTCTATGGTCTCAAACGTATCAAAAGTTGCAAGTTCTACAATACGGGACTAATGGTCCACTCAAACAAAGAAACATGTAAATGTAAATCCATGATATAAAAGTGGCTCAAAACCTCACGTATAAGGGTATGATATGTGATATGCATCAAATGCTAGTTCCTTAGGCGAATTATTCCCAAATAACCACCCGTTAAATACATGTTATGCATATTAATTTGAACTTGACCATGACAAAAGACCACATGGGTTGTGCCATCCCTCATTGACTTAGTTACTTGTGCTTTTAAGATCGCTTTTGAAACAAGAATTTTTGAAAATTTTTTGAAATTTTCCCCCATCCCCACACTTGAGGTAAACATTGTCCTCAATGTGTAGTATTTAAATGAACGGGTCAAAATCGAAAACTTTTACTACTCCCCCATCCCCACACTTGAGGTAAACATTGTCCTCAATGTGTAGGAACTAGAGTTTTAAAACGACAAGGGATGTGACACGGCTAACCTCCCCAAAATTTCACCCCGGAAATTAAAATACAATTTACAATCCACTTATTACTACTCTAAGAATCAAGGTAAAAGGAAACGCATGCACCTGATTTTTGTCTCTAGATGCTCATATCTTCTTCTTCTCGTCATAAAAACGGTTGTCTCGCGAACATGTTGTACCTACAAATCTTAACCCTTGTGTAGAAGCATGTTTCTCATAACCATTGAAATTTGTTAGGTAGTTAGTTCTACCATTTTTATGAAAGTGTTACCAAATCATGCGTTAAATTACCTTGATTTTTGTGGAAACAAAATTTACAACAATAACAATCCTAACTCACTTTCGTAGGAATCACGGCGGCATTTAGCATATGCACGCAAGCCCTTTAAACCACCCGATAGCTCGGGAGGAAGAGAAGGTCTCGTGAGGGTTATATAGGGAACACACCCACAACGTTCATTTAACTACTAAAATGAAATAACAAAATTATACAACCACAACAATACTAACTAAACTACGGATAACAACTAAAACGAAATGCGAAATAAAATATACAACAACAATTGACTTACCACCTCATGGTGGTCGAATGGCATGCTTGCCGCCTACAAACTCCTCGAAATCACCCACCGGTGATTCATACCATTTGTTGCCAAACGGTCCAAACTTCCTCACCTCCTCTTCCGTCTTCTTTTCTAGAGGTGACTTTTTCGCCTTCTTTTTCTTGACCGTTTTCTTCCTTGTTTCTCCAAACCTACCAACCATAGCACACACCTTTTTGTTTGGATTCATGTCCTTTTTAGGACACTTATTGTCACACCCCGACCACGTAAAACAACAAAACGTGGCGGAAACGTCGGGGAGTGTTGTAACAGAATCATTGTTTCATAACACATGGAAATTGAAATATTGTTTTATTAAATAAAAGAGTTACAATGTCCTGACAATCAAAGAAACATAACATAAATAACTAGTCTTGCATCTTTTATTGTCACTAAGGCCCAAGTCCGCCTAAGTGTATCTTGATAAATCCTATGCATCATATTCTGAAACACATGTGAAAATAGGTACGTCAGCATAAAAATGCCTGTGAGATACATAGGTTTTGTGAAAATAGAATTCATGACTTATGTTTAAGAAAATGTTTAGTCATGAACCTTGTAATTTGCTTTGTCTTGTAAATCATTTGAAAAGCAATAAGATCAGATGATATGTATAAATAAGAGAATAATGTATGGTTAAATGAATAACCAAGTAA
The DNA here is from genome assembly GCA_030545235.1 of Helianthus tuberosus. NCBI lineage: Eukaryota > Viridiplantae > Streptophyta > Magnoliopsida > Asterales > Asteraceae > Helianthus > Helianthus tuberosus. Next base: position 33,410,399 of record CM060389.1, on the reverse strand, counting down.
AATGAGTTTGTATAAGATAAGTTGTTTTGTAAAACAATGTCTTGTGAAAAGTATGTTATTTGTATAAAATGTTATATGTCTAAATTGAAATGATTCAAATAACGCTACGATATGTAATACCATACAAGCACTTATATATAGGAAGTACCAGCGGCGTATCCACCATGCTTGTATCATATTACACACGCCTCGTTACTTAAATCGCTTACTTAAACCAAACCACCAAAGTAAAATGTTTATGTAAAATCAAATGTCAAAATGTTTGTGTGAAAACCATGTCTAATGTCTATGTCTAATGTAAATCATGAATTGTGTATATTAATGTCTAAATGTTTATGTCTAATGTAAATCATGAATTGTGTATATCAATGTCAAAATGTTTATGTCTAATGTAAATCATGAATTGTGTATATCAATGTCAAAATGTTTATGTATGGTAAATGAAATATATCAACTAAACCATATGTAAAATGCACAAAAACAAGGTATTGAAGTAAAACATGGTTTAAATCAAAGTTATGTTTTGTGTAATAAATGCATGCTATACTGATATAAACATCTATGCGGTATTGTGAAAATTCATACATCCAAGCCTTGCGACTGTAGAATAAACCCTAGCACAAAGTCTAAGGTCCACCTAGAAATGTATTCGGATTCGGTCATTCCTTCCAATCCAAACAAACCCGGGATTTCAGGAATGGGAGTTGTCAAGTCCTATGGTACCACTACCTACTACCGAGCGGCATGATCGTTGTTAATGAATGTACATTATCCCATTTAAACAAACCAAATGTCATACCAACATGTAAGCATGTGATGAATAACAAATGTACTAAGTATGCACACAATGGGCATACATAGCATAAAATGTAATGTAAAATAATGTACTAAGTATGCACACAATGGGCATACATAGCATGAAATGTAATGTAAAACGATGTACTAAGTATGCACACAATGGGCATACATAGCATGAAATGTAATGTAAAACGATGTACTAAGTATGCACACAATGGGAATACATAGCAAAAACACAATGAAATCATGTACTATAAATGTACTAATGAACATAGCAAGTATATGATGTGAAAACAGGAAAGCATGAAAGTAACAAGTAGGCACATGTGTTTCACCCCAAAATGTTTGGAAAACAGTAAAAGAGGGGTCTATGTACTCACTTGAGATTACTTAGTAGTCCTTGAGTAACAACCAAACAATGCTAGAGATCACGGAAATCAAACGGCACCTCATATAGGTAACTATGTTAATATACCGGACCTAAATCGGAGGTTTGATAGAATGAGGGTTCGTAAACCAAACGAGTATGGAGACTCGTGTAATATGGTTTAACAAAGCTCACATACTAAAATGAAACCTAACCTAAGTGCTTACGACCCATTACGACCCGTTTAGGTAGCTTATGCTACTTAACCGCGTCGTTCGCGTGAAACGCGTTCGGAAAGCCTAACTAGTCCTATGATAAGTAAAATATGCCTTAACATGTCTAATATTGTTACCAAATCAGTTTAGATACTAAAAGTTATGTTACATATGCTTAAAATGAATTTTGGCGTAAAAAGGGCATTTTGGTAATTTACCTAAGGCATATAAACTACCTATCATACAACTACTTAAACGAAGCGACCATAAGGTATAACCTCGGAAGGTTATTCCCTATATACTATGGTCACCTAATGTGTTTGGTCGAATCCTAATGATCGACCAAACGGGTCGGGTTCGAAAGTATAAGCGATTGTTTAGATCGCTTACCTTACGACCCTATATAAGCACTAAACTAAAAGTGACGAGCTAAGCATGTTAAAACATGCTTAACTAAGTTTAGAAAACAGGTTTGGTATCAAAACAAATGGTTTTGATACCCAAGAGTAGTTTGGTTACAAAATACGCAAGAATACGCATTCTGGCCGAAACTACGACTCGTCACTGAGCCTTGATAACGTGGAAATCAGTAGGTATAGTCACTAGGGACTATAACCATCGTGATTACACTCACGTTATGAAGTTCAATGAACTTCGTGTTGACCATAAACTGGTCAACGCAGAAAGTCAAACATAGTTCGACTTTCGGACTAGAAAAGCGATAAAAGAACGAAGGAACACTTACAAAGGGTCCCTGCTAGTAAATCTTGATCGAATAGCTCAGGTATGAAGTGATGGCTTCAACTTAGAGCTTTGAAATCAGATTTGTGGGTTTTTGAGGTTGGGATGGATGGGTATTTATATGATTCTTCGAACCGTTAAGATCGTTTCTTGAATAACGTGATCGAATCTCATCCGTACATGTGTTGGAATGTTATGGTAACTCATTTTGCCCCCACCACAAGAGTTTGACATGTGGCATTGGCCTTTGGGGGGTTGAAAGGCTGTTAACAATTGATTAAACAACTTTTGCTGTTCTGAAGGGGCCTCGCGTGACGCCAAGGGGGCTAGGTGTCACGCTAGGGTCCTTCTGATCAGCAACAGTTTCCAAAGTTTCCATTTTAGTCCCCGTTGTGTATTAAGGCCATTTTCGACATGTTTAAGGCTCGTTAAGCCAAAGTTAAGGCCCTAAAATGATTCCTAAACATTGTGGACATGAAACATGCTTAAAAATATGCCGGATGTTGGTTCATTTAGTCGTACGACCGCGATGTTCGGTTAATTACGACGGAATGCGCATAAGCGCGAAAAACGATCTAAATTGCGTGACGAATGGGTTTTTCTTATGCCAAACACTAAAATAAAATATTTTAGTGCTTACACAAATTTTTGGATGTCCGGAGGTATTCAGAACGTAAGTTATGCGCGAAAATGCAAACTTGTGCATTTTTTGACGCTTTTAGTCCCTGAATGAGCCAAAAGTTTATTTTAGCACACCGAACCCCTCAAAGCCTATTTCTAAGCTATGTGAAGGATATTTATGGTATGTTTAACTTATGGTCATGTTTCGGAATGTCTGTTACAGTTCGAATTGGCATACTTTCGTAGTTTGTCAAATTTAGTCCCTGTAGGCGAATTAACTTGTTTTTGCCATACCAAAGACTTCAAAACTTATTTCTAAGTTATGTAAAGGTTATTTAAGGTATGTTAAGTATATTTCACTTTTCTGGAGTGTTCGTTGCATTAAACTGGTTATATTTACGCATCAGTGCGCGTATAACCTTCCAGAAAGCGATTTAGAGCTTGAAATCGAACAAGAATTGATATATGCAAAGGATACACCTTATTTATACATGTCCCAAGTATGAAATACAATATTTCATTGATACAGTATTTGTTTGATGGCCGTGGAGGCACAGGTGTCACAGTCTCCCCTACTTTAGGAAATTTCGTCCCGAAATTTTTTTTAGAGGAAACTTGTGAGAGTTTAAAACATGAAGTTGAAAAGATCGAACAACATTGGTTAGGGTTCTGAACTTCTAGTAACTTTAATAACATCATGCTTGCAATGTAAGAGGGATACTTATATACAAGTATATGAAGCGTCATTGGTGCGTCCACCGTACCTCCATTACATCGTTCTCATTTTGTTATTGTTGTTACTATCGGTTCTTACACATAATAAATCTTACTGGGTTTCTGTGCACTAAATTTCATAATTATGTACGCGTCCATAATTAGACAATTCCTTGCATAGTTCACACAGTCTAATTTATAATGTGTAGGGGAAAACCAAATGAACAAAACCTGTGATGAGTGTGACTAGACCACCATAGGGTCCCTTTTATTAAATCAATAAATGATTTTAATAGACAACCAAGGAGTCTTTTCAGCTTATATCATCACATGTCATTCTTAACCAGATTTTTGAATCAATCTTTTTTACTAGACCCCTAAAAGGGTCTCTTATGAATCATGGAGTGGTACTATATAATCTAAGGGTCTTAACTATTACATAGAAGCCCATTAAGGATTTAAGGTAGTACCTTTTTGAATACCCTACTACGAATCCCTCATATGAAGATATGAAAGATTCTACGAGGATTTGGATAACGAATATCCAGAGTATACAAAAACACAAAATGCATAAAAGAAAACACAAGATGCATAAACACATAGTCATATAACCACAAAGATTGTTTATCTAGATCTTTAATTTGTTAATTTGTTTTGCTAACAGAGCACATGTATTTAAAGCACACTCGGAATCCATCTCGTGGATTTCATTTGGTACTTTAAACATTATCAATAATCTAACTATAAAGATAGAAAGATTTTTTAAAAGAAAAATTCGATTTCGATTATAAGGAACCGAAATGTTCGAATTTAGGTACATAAGGAATCCAATTAAGGACTCTGATTTGAATGATAATCATCCACAAGGGTCTAAATGTGAAGATAAAAAGATCCCATATGGATTTTAGAAGTTGAAGATGTTTTGAAACCTTGCACTTGATGTGCTTAGGTCAAAACATGAAGTAAAATGCTTATGAAGTTGAGATGCCAGATATGCCAAGGCGACATATGAAGCGAAATTTGAAAGTTAGGTCAATGTATGAAGAAAATATTTTTGAAAACTATGCATGGGGTTCTTAAAAAAAATGTGTTCAATGTTTTTGAAACCTTATATATAATACCTTTGAAATCATAAAGTAGGTGTATTAGGTAGGAAAAATTTGTTTTAAAATCATGCGAGATGAATTTTGAAATTATGTATAAGGTTTTTGAAAACATGAATGATGCTTTTTGAAATCATGCACTTGATAAGAAAATGTACTGTGTTAATATTGTTTTCAGACTATATGAAACATTTTGAAATTATGAAGGTTGTTTTTGAAAGCATAGCCAATGTTTTTGAAATAACATAGACAATGCATTTAAAAAAATTGTTTTCAAACTATATGAAATGTTTTGAGATCATGAAGATTGTTTTTGAAATACTTGTACTGTGTATGTTGAAAAATCAAAACGTAATGGGTATGAGATTTGAAAATACCCTTAGTTATCTAACCAAGGATTCAAATGCACAGATGTGCAGAAGCATGATTACTCATAATGTCACTTTATTTTCTGTACTTTGTTTCTTAGAGTGAAACGATCATGAGCGATCATTTGAAAGAGAGAATCACAAGAGTAGTTTGTAAGGAACATAGTTCCTTAATACAGGTATCATAGAGAATTTCCATTTACTCATGTAACTACACTTCTATATCAGAATTGTGATCAACGATTTATTTATAAACAAAACAGATTGTTTCACATTACAAGAAAATAGAAGAAACAAAATCATAAGACAGCAACATCTTCTAGTCAGCCAACTGCTCATCCGTGGGTTGGATTTGCATTAGCAAGCTTTGGGCAATCCCTTACGAAATGGCCCATCTCGCCACAGTTGTAGCAAGACCCTGGTGAGAAATGAGCTTGAGCAGAGTTGGCATGTGGTTGGTTTGGACCACCTTGGTTCGGGTTACATCGACAAGAACTTGCCAGGTGACCAACTCGCCCACATGATACACACAGACGACACTGTAAGTGAGCTTGGTGATGCCCATTACATTTGTCGCATATTGGTGTCGTTCCCTTGTATTGCTTCTTAGCAGGTGGTGTTGCCACCCGGATGGGTCCTGCTTGATTTGATACAGCTGCAGTTGAACAAACCCTTGCTGTATGACCTTTAAGTCCACAAATTTGGCATTTGCGGCACTTCACACTAGCGTGATGATGAAGGCTACATTGGTTGCACAAGGGTGCAGTTCCGTTGTATGGCTTCCTAGCAGGGGGTTGAGTTGGTTGGTTGGGGACGGCTTGACCATTGTGAGCGACCATGGCGAAGTTCTGAGAAGCCTTTCGCTTCTTTGACTTCTTAGGGGATCGTTCATCCATGGTCTTTGATTCCTCGATTGGTTTCTTGGCTGGTGGTGCTGTCACTTGGCTAGGTCTTGCCTGTTTTGGTGCAACCGCTGCGGGATTCTTTGAAGCTTTACGTTTCTTTGGTTTAGGTGAAGGCTTGGCCTCTGCCTCCTTTGGCGACTCTTGAGTGGCTTCATCCTAGAGACGATACATGGCAATGCCTAAATCCACAGTCTTCAGAATCACTTCGCCTATTCGCTGGGCAAATTTGGCTGTTCGCTCGGACATTTGACCGTTGCTGAGAGGAAGAGACATTCTAGAAGAAAATGAAAGACATAGGAAGAAACAAGTGAAAGGTTATCATACAATCAAAACAGGATGGCAATGCGTAAAAATTGCGATCATTTGTTTGTTACCTAAGGCAAACAAATGAGACGGTGACAAATCAAAGTAAACGGGTCATATTAATGTATCACTGAAGACATGCTCGCCTATAAGTGAACACTCACCCCAAGAGTTCCCAGGTAAGAGTGACTGGTATGATACTGCGGATTTGTACGAACACTCTAGCCTTCGACAGAAAACTCAGGGTACAGGCATTCACTCTTCCAGTTTGCACGTGTTCACATTATAAGACCCAAACTTTGACGAGATTTGAAAACTTAGAGGGTTCAAAACCTTATAACAGAGGGTTCAAAACCTTACAATAGAGGGTTCAAAACCTAGTAATCAATCATCCTAGAACAGATGATTAGTTTTCAAAGCGGTTTTGAAATTTGTGTTCTTGTTGTGGTTGTCGCCTAAGGATAGGTGACAGTATTCTTTTATGACTAAACGCAAGTAAACTCGCGTTAGGGTCCTAGGAAGGTTATAGACTAGGTCAAAGTATTACTAATAACCTAATTCCCTATAACCATGAGCTCTGATACCAACTTTTCTATCACACCCCGACCACGTAAAACAACAAAACGTGGCGGAAACGTCGGGGAGTGTTGTAACAGAATCATTGTTTCATAACACATGGAAATTGAAATATTGTTTTATTAAATAAAAGAGTTACAATGTCTTGACAATCAAAGAAACATAACATAAATAACTAGTCTTGCATCTTTTATTGTCACTAAGGCCCAAGTCCGCCTAAGTGTATCTTGATAAATCCTATGCAACATATCCTGAAACACATGTGAAAATAGGTACGTCAGCATAAAAATTCCTGTGAGATACATAGGTTTTGTGAAAATAGAATTCATGACTTATGTTTAAGAAAATGTTTAGTCATGAACCTTGTAATTTGCTTTGTCTTGTAAATCATTTGAAAAGCAATAAGATCAGATGATATGTATAAATAAGAGAATAATGTATGGTTAAATGAATAACCAAGTAAAATGAGTTTGTATAAGATAAGTTGTTTTGTAAAACAATGTCTTGGGAAAAGTATGTTATTTGTATAAAATGTTATATGTCTAAATTGAAATGATTCAAATAACGCTACGATATGTAATACCATAAAAGCACTTATATATAGGAAGTACCAGCGGCGTATCCACCATGCTTGTATCATATTACACACGCCTCATTACTTAAATCGCTTACTTAAACCAAACCACCAAAGTAAAATGTTTATGTAAAATCAAATGTCAAAATGTTTGTGTGAAAACCATGTCTAATGTCTATGTCTAATGTAAATCATGAATTGTGTATATTAATGTCTAAATGTTTATGTCTAATGTAAATCATGAATTGTGTATATCAATGTCAAAATGTTTATGTCTAATGAATTGTGTATATCAATGTCAAAATGTTTATGTCTAATGTAAATCATGAATTGTGTATATCAATGTCAAAATGTTTATGTATGGTAAGTGAAATATATCAACTAAACCATATGTAAAATGCACAAAAACAAGGTATTGAAGTAAAACATGGTTTAAATCAAAGTTATGTTTTGTGTAATAAATGCATGCTATACTGATATAAACATCTATGCGGTATTGTGAAAATTCATACATCCAAGCCTTGCGACTGTAGAATAAACCCTAGCACAAAGTCTAAGGTCCACCTAGAAATGTATTCGGATTCGGTCATTCCTTCCAATCCAAACAAACCTGGGATTTCAGGAATGGGAGTTGTCAAGTCCTATGGTACCACTACCTACTACCGAGCGGCATGATCGGTGTTAATGAATGTACATTGTCCCATTTAAACAAACCAAATGTCATACCAAAATGTAAGCATGTGATGAATAACAAATGTACTAAGTATGCACACAATGGGCATACATAGCATGAAATGTAATGTAAAACGATGTACTAAGTATGCTCACAATGGGCATACATAACATGAAATGTAATGTAAAACGATGTACTAAGTATGCACACAATGGGCATACATAGCATGAAATGTAATGTAAAATGATGTACTAAGTATGCACACAATGGGCATACATAGCAAAAACACAATGAAATCATGTACTATAAATGTACTAATGAACATAGCAAGTATATGATGTGAAAACAGGAAAGCATGAAAGTAACAAGTAGGCACATGTGTTTCACCCCAAAATGTTTGGAAAATAGTAAAAGAGGGGTCTAGGTACTCACTTGAGATTGCTTAGTAGTCCTTGAGTAACAACCAAACAATGCTAGAGATCACGGAAATCAAACGGCACCTAATATAGGTAACTATGTTAATATACCGGACCTAAATCGGAGGATTTGATAGAATGAGGGTTCGTAAACCAAACGAGTATGGAGACTCATGTAATATGGTTTAACAAAGCCCACATACTAAAATGAAACCTAACCTAAGTGCTTACGACCCATTACGACCCGTTTAGGTAGCTTATGCTACTTTACCGCGTCGTTCGCGTGAAACGCGTTCGGAAAGCCTAACTAGTCCTATGATTAGTAAAATATGCCTTAACATGTCTAATATTGTTACCAAATCATTTTAGATACTAAAATTTATGTTACATATGCTTAAAATGAATTTTGTCGTAAAAAGGGCATTTTGGTAATTTACCTAAGGCATATAAACTACCTATCATACAACTACTTAAACGAAGCGACCATAAGGTATAACCTCGGAAGGTTATTCCATATATACTATGGTCACCTAATGTGTTTGGTCGGATCCTAATGATTGAACAAACGGGTCGGGTTCAAAAGTATAAGCGATTGTTTAGATCGCTTACCTTACGACCCTATATAAGCACTAAACTAAAAGTGACGAGCTAAGCATGTTAAAACATGCTTAACTAAGTTTAGAAAATAGGTTTGGTATCAAAACAAACGGTTTTGATACCCAAGAGTAGTTTGGTTACAAAATACGCAAGAATACGCATTCTGGCCGAAACTACGACTCGTCACTGAGCCTTGATAACATGGAAATCAATAGGTATAGTCACTAGGGACTATAACCATCGTGATTACGCTCACGTTATGAAGTTCAATGAACTTAGTGTTGACCATAAACTGGTCAACGCAGAAAGTCAAACATAGTTCGACTTTCGGACTAGAAAAGCGATAAAAGAACGAAGGAACACTTACAAAGGGTCCCCGCTAGTAAATCTTGATCGAATAGCTCAGGTATGAAGTGATGGCTTCAACTTAGAGCTTTGAAATCAGATTTGTGCGTTTTTGAGGTTGGGATGGATGGGTATTTATAGGATTCTTCGAACCGTTAAGATCGTTTCTTGAATAACGTGATCGAATCTCATCCGTACATGTGTTGGAATGTTATGGTAACTCATTTTGCCCCCACCACAAGAGTTTGACATGTGGCATTGGCCTTTGGGGGGTTGAAAGGCTGTTAACAATTGATTAAACAACTTTTGCTGTTCTGAAGGGGCCTCGCGTGACGCCAAGGGGGCTAGGTGTCACGCTAGGGTCCTTCTGATCAGCAACAGTTTCCAAAGTTTCCATTTCAGTCCCCGTTGTGTATTAAGGCCATTTTCGACATGTTTAAGGCTCGTTAAGCCAACGTTAAGGCCCTAAAATGATTCCTAAACATTGTGGACATGAAACATGCTCAAAAATATGCCAGATGTTGGTTCGTTTAGTCGTACGACCGCGATGTTCGGTTAATTACGATGGAATGCGCATAAGCGCGAAAAACGATCTAAATTGCGTGACGAATGGGTTTTTCTTATGCTAAACACTAAAATAAAATATTTTAGTGCTTACATAAATTTTTGGATGTCCGGAGGTATTCAGAACGTAAGTTATGCGCGAAAATGCAAACTTGTGCACTTTTTGACGCTTTTAGTCCCTGAATGAGCCAAAAGTTTATTTTAGCACACCGAACCCCTCAAAGCCTATTTCTAAGCTATGTGAAGGATATTTATGGTATGTTTAACTTATGGTCATGTTCCGGAATGTCTGTTACAGTTCGAGTTGGCATACTTTCACAGTTTGTCAAATTTAGTCCCTGTAGGCGAATTAACTTGTTTTTGCCATACCAAAGCCTTAAAAACTTATTTCTAAGTTATGTAAAGGTTATTTAAGGTATGTTAAGTATATTTCACTATTTTGGAGTGTTCGTTGCATTAAACTGGTTATATTTACGCATCAGTGCGCGTATAACCTTCCAGAAAGCGATTTAGAGCTTGAAATCGAACAAGAATTGATATGTGCAAAGGATACACATTATTTATACATGTCCCAAGTATGAAATACAATATTTCATTGATACAGTATTTGTTTGATGGCCGTGGAGGCACAGATGTCACACTTATCCTCATCGAGCGGGTTAGTGAAATTTGGAAAAACATTTAAATTTAATTCACGGTCCCCAAACTTCATGCTTACCGTTCCCGTTGCACAATTTATTATGGCATTAGCGGTTGCCAAGAATGTTCTACCCAAGATAACTACTAGTTGGGTGTCCTCAACACACCCAACATAGTCTACTACCAAAAAGTCAACTGGGTAGTAGCAATCATCCACCTTAACAATCACATCCTCCACCATCCCCCTTGGATGCGTGGGAGTCTGATCGGCCAATACCACGGGAGTATCAAATTTTTTTAATGGACCAAAATCGTATTGGTCATACAAACTCCCGGGTAAAATGCTCACACAAGCTCCAAGATCGAGGAGCGCCCTCTCAATTTTGAAGGTTCCATTTTGAATTGGAATAAGAGGGTCTCCCGGATCTTGAGCTTTTTGAGGAAGGGCACTCGATAGAACGGCACTAACATGAGATATTAAATCAACCAGTTCGGGTAATTTGTTGTGCCGTTTTTCGATGCTTAACTCCTTTAAGCATTCCACATGAGCCGGAACCTTTTTAATGTCATCGAGTAACGGTAAATTAATTTTTGCTTGTTTAAAATTTTCCCACCTCTCGTCCTTTGGTGGGCAACGTTCTTCAAATTTTGATGCATTAATCGGGTTAAGTTGATTTAAACAATTTTCACAAAAAGATTTTTTAGTTACATTTTCAATTTTACTTTGTGAAGTCGTTTCTTGTTCATTTTCAATTTCCAGCTCATCATTTATATTTTCCACTACACCATCAACTAATTGTGGTGGTGGAATGCTTTCAACACTACAAACTTCATCATTTAAAAGAATACTTACTGCGTTAACGCGTGCATTCCTCACGTTGCTTGTGTTTGAACCTTGATGCTTCAGGTTCACTGTAGTGTCACTTGGGAGCTTTCCCATGCTTCCCCTCATTTGAGCCATTTCCTCCGCAAGTTGGCCCACTTGTTTTGCTAATGCTTCATGCGATTTGTCCCGAATTTCATTCTCTTTATTGGACTCTTGCATCATCGAAAGCATTACATCCATCTTTGCATTCAAATCACCACCACCTCCTTGATTATTCGTCGACCCGTGACCATCTTGGTTGTAACCTCTTTGGCGAGTTTGGTGCGAATACCCACCTTGATTTCCCGATTGGAAATTCGGGTTCATTTGGTTGGAGGAATTACCATACCTAAAGTTAGGATGGTTCCTCAACCCGGGGTTATAAGTGTTGGAGTTCATGTCATATTGCCTTCGGTCCCCATACACTTGATTCACCTCCACGGTGGCTTGACAATTCTCGGTCCGGTGACCGATCTCTCCGCATTCCTCACATACGGCGTATTGCACCGCAATCACTTCTCTTTTCTTCATGCGAGCCAACTCCCACTCTAACGTTTCAATTCGATCCTTAGAATTCACATCACGATCGGGCCAAGACCTTGAGGTGGGGTGCTTTTTGGCTCGATCAGCTGACTCTTTCGCTTTTGACCTTTTACTCATTCTTTCTAGGAACTCCCAATCGTCATCCTCGTGATTGCTTAATAGAGTTCCATTACTGGTCGATTCAAGGCGGTTCCATGTCTCATCATCTAAACCCCTCACGAAGCATTTAACCAACTCCCACCTTTCGATTTGATGATGTGGGCACTTTCGGATCAATTCTTTGAATCGAGTGAATGCTTCATGTAATGGTTCACTCGATAGTTGCCGAAATGACCTTATTTCATCCCTAGCGTCGTCGGTCTTCACCATCGAATAGTATTCGTCTAAAAAGACTTGTTGCATCTCACCCCATGTCCGGATGCTATTCGCCGGAAGTGTGAGAAACCATTGCTTTGCCTTGTCTTTCAACGAAAATTGGAACAAGCGAAGTTTGACCTCCTCTAAGGCGAAATTGTGCCCCCCGATAGTATTACAAATGGACGAAAACTCCACCAAGTGCGTGTACGGCTCATCATTAGACCTCCCATTGAAGTGGGGAAGTATATTGATGTAATGAGGTTTACAATCAAACATTCTCCTTTCGCACACTATAGGAGAGTCATTATCGGTAACTACCGGTCGAAAACGGTCATTCACTCCCCGTGGAGGTTGTTGACGACGTTGTGGACCGTTAACCTCTTGATCGACCGGCCTTCGGTTATCCCTTCGATCACCCCTTCTATTTCCGCCTTGATTCCTACCTTGATTACCTCTTTGATTTCCTCCTCCCACGAAACGAGGAATCCGATTAGGGTTGACATTGTTATTGTTGTTGTAAAACCCATCATCTCGGTTTCTTTGGTTATTGTTTCTTGGTTGGCGATTATTTCTGTAACCGTCATTCCTCCTATCCCCATACCCATAATCATCATTCCCCACATAGTTGGCGTTTTGGTAGCCAAACTCCTCATCTTCATACCCTCTTGCATTGTAGATGTTACCCTGATTCACGTATCCCCAATCTTCGTCATCGTTAGCCCGATCATCATAATAGCCCCCATCGTCCGAATTTTCCGTATGCACGCTCACATGTTCCGGCGATTGATAACCGGGAACACTATATGGTTCGTCATCGGGGATGGCATTCCTCAAATCGTCTATGTTGAAAAATGGGTCTTCGTTCGCGGGATTGCCACGATCTCGATTACCTCGACGGTCAGAATTAACATTCCAGTCATCCAGGTTGAGGGGTAAGGAATTGTGTCGATGAAGGTTTTGTTGTTGGGGTGTTCTTTGGGTGTTGTTGGGATTTTGGTTTTGAAAAGGTGGTGTGGGTGGTCCATTGTTGTTATTACCACCCGGTCGCTCTTGAGGCATAGGTTGAACATTTTGAGCGGGGAGAAAGGTTCCTCGGGATTGGAATTGATTTTGGTTGAGGTTTGGGTGATTGGGGTTTTGGTTTGCCATTGAATCGGTTTCAATGGTCGGTGTGAGTTGTGGTATTTGATCGGTTTGATTAGAAGCAAGAGTTGCTTCCAACCGGCTGGCTAGATTTCTTCTTGCTACTCTTTTAATTTCCGGTTCGTAGACTAACGGTGAAGTCCTCCCGGAGTTTCGCGTATGCATACACTACCTGTAACATGCACAAGTAACACACCCGCGTAACAAAGAAAAAGACAAAGTGCAAGAAAAGAAACTACGCCAATTAAACAGATAATCACAAAATTCAAATAATAATCCAAACACAAAGCGCACGCACTCCCCGGCAACGGCGCCAAAATTTGATCGGAGTGTCGCGCTCCGGTCAAAGATAATATTTATAAACCCTATTTACCCTTAACAAATAGCTAGTGGTAGCAAGGGGTCGAACCACGAAGAGTATGTGGTTTGTGTGTGGATTCGATTGAATTATAGAAAAGTGTCACAATTATGAAGCTTGCTATGATATTTGTTTTCTTTTTGTTTTGTTGGAGAATGTGAATTTAAACTACTGAAATAGATTGAATTGATTAACAACTAATGAGTAACGATTGCAAGAAAGATTGATTGCTAAACAATAATAAGAAAAAGGGATCACACCCGGTTTCAGTAATTGCCAGCCTAGGGTTTCTACAAGTTTTTAGATTCAACTCAATTGCGTATGATTAGCGGATTTAGTGTACCGTGACTTAGGTGCTAATAACTATCAATGTTTCGAAAAACGGACAAGAATACACTTTATAATCAACACAAGTAAAACCTAACCACGACAATGCTTAACTACACATAACCATTTCGTAAAGTCATAACTTTTAACATCGTTCGACAATTTACGAATACGAAACAAATGTAAACTATTGTCAATGGTTTCAAAAATCAAACACAAATTGTCACAAAGTTGAAACAAGAACAATTCGAAACCCTAAAGTTAACCACTACCTACACCGGGGTGAAACCGAGGTGATTAGCCGCTCATGGTTGAGGAAACTTGATCACCGGATGCTTGGAACTTGAAGGAAGTCATCTTGAAGCTTCAATGATGGAGAATTGATGAATGATGAAAGTTTTGTGAAGGATGATGGAGGAAAGATTGATGGTGATGGTTAGGGTTTGGATCGATTGGTGATTGTGGATGATGATTCGGGTTGTTCTGTGGATGATAGATGGATTGGAGATGAATGATGATATTGGTAGGTGAATTCGGCTCCAAGAACAAGTTTCAAACTCAAAAACAAGTGTAACTTCCGACTTCAATGGCCCCAAGACCAATTAGAATCGTTCCTATATCAAAGATACCCAATTTTCGCGTTTCAGGAAACCACAACCCGTCGTCGACGGCCTGGGACCCGTCCCCGACGGCCTCCCCATTTGCTGAAATCACCCGACGGCTTGTTTGGCTGTTTACGGGCATTTTTTTGACGACGGGACTTTCTAGAGCCCGTCCCCGACGGCCTCTAGTTTTTCCTGTTTTGTCCGAAACTGTTTTCTTCATAACTTCTTCGTTATAGCTCCGTTTTACTCACCGTTTTCGCCTACGTACTCGTAATTCAGCCCTCTATCATGCCATCTTCCAATATATTCATTTTAAATCCATTAACATTCCCAAAACACATCCAATCTTCGTGATTAACCTGGTTTTGTTCATTTCACATCCCTGGTTGATCCGATTCACGTCCCGGTGCTCCGTTTAGCTCCCGATTAGCTCCTTAAACTCTTTTAGACCTGTAAAACACGAATCCATTAAAAGTAGGCTATTCAAGATTAAAAGCTATGTAAAAACATCAACTTAAGCACAAACGATAACCAGTTTTCAACCACGTATCAGTAATCTTGACCATCCATTTAGTTAATCAAGGGCTAAGATTAAATGAGGGAAATTGAAGGGAAGAAAAGAGCGGCGTGGGTTTGTTTAGGGGCATTTTAGTCAATCAAGGCAATAGTTTCTATCTCCTCCAATTCCCCCCCCCCCCCATATTTTAAACGTTAATAACTCTTATACGACATTATTTTTTTATAAAAATTGCACCAAAAAAACGAGGTTTTTTTATCTTTAAAACGAGTATACTATTGCTATATTTTCGGGAAAAAAAAAAACCTAGCTGCGTAAAACGCAATGAAAAAAAAAGCTAAAAATGACATTTTTCTAAAACGCAATGCATCAAAAACACAAAGAAATGTCTTATTTATAAAACGCAATGGCCAGAAAACACTTAAAAATTTCTCCTTTCTAAAACGCAATGGCCTAAAAAAACTAAAGAAAGTGTTCTCTCTAAAACGCAATGGACTGAAAACACCTAAAAATGTGTTTTACCTAAAACGCAATGCACCAAAAACACAAAGAAATGTCTTATTTCTAAAACGCAATGGCCAGAAACCACTTAAAATGTATGTGTTTCTAAAACGCAATGGACTGAAAACACATAAAAATGTGTTTTACCTAAAACGCAATGCACCAAAAACACAAAGAAATGTCTTATTTCTACAAACGCAATGGCCAGAAAACACTTAAAATGTCTATTTTCTAAAACGTAATGGACACGCAATGCACCAAAAACACAAAGAAATGTCTTATTTATACAACGTAATGGTCCATAAAACACTTAAAATGTCTCCTTTCTAAAACGCAATGGCCTAAAAAACAAAAAAAAAGTGTTCTCTCTAAAACGCAATGGACTGAAAATACCTAAAAATGTGTTTTACCTAAAACGCAATGACTAAAAACACTTCAAAAATGTGTTTTTCTAAAACGCAATGGCCAGAAAACACATAAAAATGTCTTAGTTCTAAAACGCAATGGCCTAAAACCACCAAAGAAAATGTTCTCTATAAAACGCATTGAACTAGGAATTGTCTGATGCATTGACTGATGCATTTTTTCTGAGGCATTGTCTGATGAACCAGGAATAGTTTTGTCTGTGAATTGTCTGATGCATTTTTTCCAGTTTTACAGAGGCAATTTACAGAAAATTAAATTTTATGATGCATTTTTATTAAAGCAATTTAATCTAAAAAAATTCAGGGGCTCTGCCCCTTGTACCCCCGCCAAGATCGTAAAAACGCAATGACTAAATCAAAAACCCAGATCGTAAAAATGAAATTAAAGAATTTCTTACATGGATCGAAGTCGGTTTCTTCAACGATTGACGAAATTTGAATGATTGAAACACTTATCAGAGATCGAATCGAATGGATCGAGTGATTATCTTCAAAATCACCGGAAAAAAAACGAGATTTTGTATGAAATTAAACTGGGTTTCTTCAAAAAAAAAAAACTGAAGAACACGTTGATCGGGTGTTTGAATCATTGATTGGTGACGAAAATCGCACTATATTGTCGTGATTATTGAGATACAAAGTGAAGAAATGGTTGAAGATTGTGGGTTTTGAAATAGTGGGTTTTGATGTTACTGGGAAGAAGAAGGAAGAAGAAAATGATAAGACTGACTAAAATACCCTTCCTCTTTATTTTAAATTTTGTCACATGTCCTAATCCTATTGATTCCTATACTTCCTAGCCAAAATAAACTTCATATTTGATCATCACCCTTGATATTAATAAGAATGTTTTAATAGTATTAGAATGTCATGTGGCATTAATAGAAATGTTTTATTAGTATCAGATTCTCTAAATAATTTTGTTGAAGAAACAGTCCAACTCCCACTTTCAAAACCACATTCAAACATGAGCTTCTACACCCTTTGAATATATAATTCTGATTGTTATATACTTATATCTCACATAATCACTTTATAAATGCACATTCAGACACCTTCATGTTGTAGCTTTAGTTGAACTCTGGCCGTTTCATGGAGTTTTAAAGCGTTAGGGATAATAACCTTGAAGGGTGTGAACTTATTGAGACATGTCTTACAATTTAACAAACATTTAAATATGACCCGTTTAAGATAGTTGTATGTAATATTTGAACCCATTGCTTGAACATTGGCTTTGACTAAAACAATGGAGTATTAGTTTGCCATGCCTGTGAGGACCTCAGATACATCACACCTGCTACATAAGAAAAAGGCATTTTAGCTGCAACTTTCTATTATTCTTTTGATTTTAATTTCATTGTGGTTGGGTAATATTTCTTCCAGTATTTAATGGCAGGAAACTCGGCTCAAGAAAGATAACCATGGCATCTAGACATGTAACACAGGGAAAACTACCCTGCACTACGATGAAAACTACTCCCGCGAATAGCGCGGGGTAAAACACCTAGTTATCATTAAAACTTGTAAATTAAAGATATATTTAAACTAAGGCCGATTTTTTGGAAGGTTTATCAAATCTAATCTAACAAGAAATATTAGTCAACTTAAATATTTGAATAAAGACGGATAGGATTTGGTTCAATTAAGAACCACCATGAGTTATGAGATCCATGAGAACTCCTACTTCCGCGCGGGTTGGACCACCATTTTTTGCACAAACGTAGATAAAAATGTTATAAACACATCTGTAAAAACAAAAAAAAAAGTTGTCGAGTCGTTACCTGATGTAAATTTGTTTACGGCGATGTAACTTTTTTTACATCGCCAATAAAAAAAAAATTACACCCAATGTATATTTTTGTATGCGGCATTTTTTTAGGGTAAATTACATTTTTCGTCTTTTATGTTTGTATCGGATTGCAATAGATATCCTTTAGCTTTAATAATTACAGTCTGAATCCTTTATTTGGAAAACACATTACACCATATGTCCTTTAGCACCAACCAAGTTAAAATTTTCAGTTAAAGTTAGCATGTGGCTTGCACATGATGTCATTTATGTCTTTTTACCCAATCTATTTAAATTATAAAAAATAAAACATTAGGGTAAATTACACTTTTCGTCCTTTGTGTTTGTACCGGATTGCAACGGATAGCCTTTAACTTCAATAATTACAGTCATAATCCTTTATTTGCAAAACTCGTTACAATTTACGTCCTTTACCACTAACTTAGTTAAAATTTTCAGTTAAATATGTTATGTGTTTTGCCCATGAGGGTAATTCAGTCATTTTATCAATAAATTAAAAAAAGTAGATTAAAAATAAAACATAAAAAGTAATAAAACATATAAACACCCTGTTCTCTCTAAACACCATCTCTTTCCCTCTCTAATCCCAAACACCCCCAAATCCCAAATTCTCATCACATACTTCCAATAATCAGAAACAATTCAACTGATTCAGATCTTCAAGATCTGTTCTAACAGTAAGACCCTTCCACAATCTTGAAAAATAAACCCATTCAGTTTCCCCCTTTTAATCTTCAAGATCTGCTATAATTAAGTGTGGGGTGATAATCTTGAACAAGAATCTGCAATAGTTAGAGAAATTGTTGATGAGTATCTCTATATGTCGGTCACATGGCGGTGGAGCAGTGCTAATGGCGGGGGTTGTGTGGTGGTTGTCGGCAGCTTTGGTGGTGGTGGCAGTGGCGGATTATAGTGCTTCTCAAATAAATGCAAATTTGCCTTTCTTCATCCTAATCACCGAACCCTTGGACACGCTAGATTCTCATCAAATCCTCCAACTAAAACAACAGTCACTCCATGAGATCTACACACAGAGACATCGTATAGATGTGTTGGGAGTTTCCAGGTTTGAAATGTTGGTTTAAGTTGGTCATACATGTGTTGTTAATGTTACTGATTTGGTGGTGGTGGCGACGGCAGCTTTGGTGGTGGTGGCAGCGGCGGATT